>CM075211.1:14477561-14851125 GCA_037577465.1 Liposcelis bostrychophila | reverse complement strand
TTACGGTTATAGTTACTCTATAACTACCTAACAATTTTTTTTTTTAACTTTTGACCTTTTTTAGTAGTAAAATTAGACGACATGAACCCACTGTGTCCAGTCTCTCCACATACATTAATATTATTACGTATTACTATTTTTACATTAGGCCTATATTATTATTATACTGTATATACAATTATTTATAGTATATACCAATTTTATTTGCATAGTACGAAAAAAAGTTTATTACTTGTGTGTCCCTGCCCTCTTTCTCTTCTTTTTTACCTTTCTGGACCTTTGAGTATCAAATTCTAGTTTTATATTCATTTTTTATAGGTTTTTGCTTTTTTTAATTGACACTTTGAGAGGCCAACAGGACGAAAATTCGTTTTTTTCGGTAAAAGGTGGCCGTTTCGGCCCAAAATCGATGCCTGAATCATTTCCGTGAAATTTTGCAACATTGCAGTGATCATATTCGGTTTCTGCGACCGAACGAAAAAACAAAATACTGCTAACGCCATGCAAAAGTTCAAATTTCGTAACTGACGCCATTCTGTTCAGTCAAATTTAAGCTTTAAAAAAACATCCTTCCTCCACCGCATAAAAGTTTTGTTCATGCTCCACAGTCGAAAAGCCCAAAACTGCCTCTTTTAACCCTTTCCCCCGAAAAATTAAGAAACAGATTCACATGCTGTTCTGTTGTGGCTAGTTTTGGTCCGCCTGAGGAATCAAATCCTCATACTCTCCCGATTTTGGAGAGCGTTCCCCTATCCGCCACCTGGGGAGGCGCCCGATGGGGGACTAGCCAAAAACCCCACACGGGTTGGTGGGACAACTCGGTCCCGGGCCACCGAGAAGGATGCCATCCTCCCAACGGCACGAGGTCACCAACCTCGTACTGGTCGACATGAAAATGACGTCTTTTCCACATCGATCAGCACGAGATGGGTGCCGAATGACGTAAGGAGGATTTTACCCCTCTAGATGGCTGACTTAGAACTATTTTAAAACTAACTTAACTTAAAAGCTAAACTTAAAACTAACTTAACTTTAATTAAGGCTTAAAATTAATACATGTACATTTTACAAATTACAATACAGTTTACACTATTTTAAAGGCTTAAGCTAAATTCAGATCTTTAATACTTAAGCTAAATATTAATTAAGATTGTACAAATGTACAATGTACGGCATTGGACATTCATACAAGACAAGATTGTCGTTTATACTCTTCGACAATCTTTACCGGTAAGATGATCCTGATCTTTTTTGCGAATCGCTTAATCGCTTCAAAAAAAACTCTAGCCAACAGCTTTTCATATTATGCTGCTGTTGTTTAAAATCACGTTTTTTTTTTTAAAGTTGTAAAAGGCCGTATCGGGCCGTAAATTTTTTTTTAGATGGAAATAAATAAGTAAAAAGTGAATGAAGGTAAAAAGATAAAGATAAAAAATTTGGTCTTGTAAAGCAAGATCAAACCTGAAGAGTTCATGCCAGACCTTTACCAAACTCATACCCTCTATATACCCTCCTTTACCAAACCTCCAACTCCACCTTTACCAAACTCATACCCTCTCGCTGAATTCGTTGAACCTTGGCTGACGTTGGACCTTGAAGCTTGCTGACTGCGTTGCGGCTGCTCCTGAAATAAAAAAAAAAAAAAAAATGCAAATTATAAAGGGGGGGGGGCTTGGAGACCCTCACAATGGAGTTTATCTCCCGCGGTATGATTGAAATAAAAAAGTTAAATCATTTTAAAGCTTAATGGAGACCCTCACAATGGAGTTTTTCTCCCGCGGTGTGATTGAAATAAAAATATCATTAAAAAAAAAAAAAAAACGCAAAAATTTATAAAAATTTCGGATTTCCAGTCGTAAAAGGTTAAGACCTTCCGCATTGGACCGGCCGTCTAGGGAACTATGCCATCAGAGCTAGCCGGAGACCTATCGGCTTTAACTCTACATATGTACAGTTAAGGCTTGCGGTGCGCCAATAACCTCGGACACCCAGTCATCCGAAATGAAACCCTGGAGACTCTCACTATGGAGCTTATCTCCCGCGTAATCCATGATCGAATTGAATAGAATACACAGCCTAATAAACTCTGCAGCCCCAAGAGAGGAGCCGACTCCTAACGTAACGATTCGGGGGAACTTAACACTAAACCCTTAACACCAATACCACACAAGGCCAGTCGCTGGGTCGATACCTAGGCCTTCTACGATGGGAGACCAAACCTCCTGGTTTGCCTCCAAGCCGATAATAATTATTTAAAAAAAAATTAAAAAATTAAAATGTAATTGAAAAAAAAAAAAAAAAAAAAAAAAAAAAAAAAAAAAAAAATCCCGTGATTTAAAAGAAAATTATTTTTAAAAAACACTAATGTAAATTTAAATTAAATTAAAATAAAGTAAAGGCCGCACTAAAAATAATATAAGTTTAAAATAAAAAAAAATTAAATTAAATAAAAAATACCGATGTGACTCTGGCGAAAATCAGAGCCACACTGACGGTAGGAACCTGAATCAAGAGAGTTCTTGCATACGTCATGCGCAGACATCATGCGCAGACAGCCCCGCTGAATCCAATATGGTGGTTCAAAAATTTTTGCTGTAAATTTTTGCGGATCTAATATTTAATTTGACTAAGCTTGAATGTTAGATTTAATTACATTCTAATTTACCAAATTAATTGATTGCAACATTTCGAAATTCTAATTTAAATGTACATTTCTAAACAACTTAATTGACGAAAAAAGAAAAAAAAAATCGCGGAAATGCTATTTTGAATTTTGTAAACAAACCGCCTTGTTGCCGGAATTGTTTCGTTTCGTGAACGTACTCTAAAATCTAAATAGTCATTCAATATGGCGGCCGGTCTGTTTTGTTTTGATTCAGTGAATCAATGTTTTTCGTCTTATTTATTTTAATTTCGATATTTTAAGTATGGAATCGCGTTTGGAAATATAAAATAACATTCATTTGATCGAATTGAATGAAACATTGTTGGTGAAGTCGTAAAGTTTGTATTTTTTTACTGGACTTTTTTTTTTCGGTTTTACGGTCGAGCAGTAAGCTTTGTGTAATCACGTTTTTCTTACCGAAGTCAATAGTCTCAAATGAAATCAGCAATTACCGTTTAAGTTTTTTGGTTAATTGTGTTACTGCTAATATAATTTGTAAATGCATATGAAGAAAAAAATGCTGATGGATTGTGTTCTGCACCTTATGAACCATGGATATATTTTTATTGATTCTGAATACTTATGACTTGGATGCTTGTTGATTCTGTGTAATCATCATAGGGGATTCTTTTGCACAAATTCAGGCACTTAGAAACTCATTGAAACTATCAAAATTGGTAAGTCATATTACCCTGATGGCTGCTGATTGTTTTCGAGTACTTGCAGCTCTGAGAGCAGCTGGTTGAGTCTGTATTCCTCATAATGCAGGGATTGATAACATTTTGCTTATCTTCATTTTTTGGTATCTGAGGTATGTAAGTTAGGTTTTGTAAATACCTGATGTATTATCGTTCACCTAACTATAATCCAGTATTAAATATGAAATTTTATAATATTATTCAACACATAGTAAATAATGTTTACATGCATTATTCTGCAGTTTTTAGTTGCAGACTTTTGTTAAGCGGAATGGTCAAATTGATCATCTCAAATCAGAGATTTCAGTTGAAATGTAAAAGTTGTTATTGAGCCTTATCAATATTCCTTTTTATAATTTTGAAATGGGTGTTAAATATTAAGCCGAATAAAAGAATTTTTGGCACTTAAAGGGAATGAAGGAAAAATGGCTTCAGTGGTATTATGTTGAAGAGGAAAAAAATTATGGGGGCCGATTTCAAAAAAATATTAAAACTGTTGCACCTGGTTTTAGATAGCTCCAGTGAAATCTTCTTAGAAGATGCTAAAGCCTAGAGGAAACTTTCAGGTGCAGTTATGAATGTATTTTTATAAAAAAATTTTAAAACTAAAAACTGGGATGGGTCCTTTTAACAACTGAATGCCAAGAACTCCGCACACCATGTAAAAACCTGCATAAGAATGTAACAATAGCTCCATATAAAAACCATACTTAACCGAAACCTATTTCCCTATTCATGACATGGAGGATAAGAAAAATCCTTGGGACAAAACAAAAAACTATTTGGGACAAAAAAATATTTTTTGTTAATTTAGGTAATAATCAGGCAATTTTTTGTTTATAGATTTTTATTTTAACTTTTTTTATTTTTTTTTTTTTGTTAACATTATTTTTTTTTACAAGGGGGGCAACTTCCAACAAAGGGGGGCTCTTTCAAATTTAAATTGAAATTTTTATTTGTCAAACGGATATTAGGGTGGCTCAAAAATTTCAAAAATTCGCTTTTGACTTTTTGGGCATTTCAATTTTTTTAAAAATTTCCACTCAATTTTGAATATTAATTTTAAAATTTAAAAAAATTGAAAATGCCGAAAGATTTGAAATTTAAATTCTTTATTTTGGAGAACTTATGAAGTTTAGTCAATTAAGTACTTACATGTTTGGGCTTTAAAAATGCAATTTTTTAGAAAAAAGAAAAGAGATGAAAATAAGGAAAAATAGGGTAACATAGGGTAAAAGATGTTTGGCATCGAAATTACATTTGGGGCATTATTTCTACATATTTTGGGCACGTTTTGACTATTTTCAATTTTTTCAAGATTTTCTGCCCTTACCCTGTTATAGCCATTCCCGTTTTTCTACTATAACCCTGCCTGGGCGGCGAACGGGTCAATATTTTCGAACCTAATATTTTTTTTTTAGGAAGCTCAATACATAACCTATAAAAGACAATTTTTTATGTTAAAAGATGTTAATTGGACGAATTTTTGTAATTCGTCCTAAATTAAGTACCAAAAATTTTGAAGTATTAAAGGCCAGCTCTGCCGTGAAAAGGGGAATCGACCTGTCGCACATGTCTGGGTTGGCCATGTTTGTTTATGTTTAGCTTATAAACAAACATGGCCAACCCAGAGATGTGCGATAGATCGATTCCCCTTTTTACGGCAGAACTTTAATACTTCAAAAATTTTGGGCTTGGGCAAAAGTATTTTATTTCGTCCTAAAAACAAATTAGGCTTATTTTTACATATAAATGAATGATTTTTTGCCCAGGAAGCAAAAATTAAAGACTTGACCTTCAAAATAAGCCACCCTAACGGATATGCTACCGTAAAACGAGGTGAAATTGACCACTAATTCCAAATCAGCTTTTGGCTTTTCTGGGCTGATTTCTTGGACATTTATTGTGTTTTAAGATTCTTCATGATTATTTTGAAGGTTAAGACAGAGCTAAGCTTGAGAAAAAATTTGGGCATCGTTAGTACAAATGTCCTAAAATTTGAATTTTGTTTTGTTGTAAAAAAAAGTAGGTTTTTTGAAAGTTGTCAAGCTTTTATCTAAAAAGAGCCCGTTTAATTTCGCGACTATTTTTTTAACCTGGATATTTTTGTTTATAAATTTATTTCAGTTAAAATCCATTCGTTAATATTAGCATTTTTTTTTTTTTGTTTATAAATAAAACTAGCCTTAAGAAAAGGGTTCTAATCTTTCAGGTATGGGATGAAATTGGCCAGGGTCGATGCACTAGTTTTTTATTCTTTTAATTGATCTAATGGTCCTTAATTTTTTTTTTCGACTTTTGAAATAGAAAAAGCTACTGCTTTAGTCAAAGTTGAAAACTATGGTCCATTTCACCCCGTATTACGGTATTTTTACGTGTAGGTCTTTAATTGAAAACGATTCTCCATACCATCACAATCACTCAAATAAATTATTATACATAATCAAATCATTTTTGCAGCCATTTTGCCGATATTTGCCCCCGAAGGAAGTCTTAAATGAAAATACTAAGGAAGTATAAAATAAAACTCGTTTATTCCCCAACGCAAGACATACGGTGAATAGGGGAAAATGAAGTCACAAAATCGTGGCCTCAAAATAAAGAATGAAAATCCATCCATCCTCGGGAAGGCTGGATAAAGGGAAAGGAGGGAAGGAGGGGGAGGGGGAGAAGGTCGGGTCGGGTCGGCGAAAAGCTTATACAAGATTCGAAAACGGAATCCTGTAATTTAGATTCCACTCGATTCGACGACTCTTCAACAAGTTGCGGGGCGCGAATTTTCGTGGCTTGTAAATAATTACAAAAGATGGAAATGACAGTTTACAGTTCACTTTTTAGAGTTTCGTCTCTCTCCCTTCCATCAATTTTGTTTTGTATAAATATTTTAACTTAAACCGGTATAAACATGCGTTTTCCTCCGCGAATCTTTTTCCATGTCGATTTCGTCGGGAAATTGTAAAAAGGAAATATATGCATAAAATGTAAATTTTGCGATATTTTCCAGATAAAAGGTTAAGTGCAGTACTAAACGACACTTTTTTTTTTAAACTTCTCTTTTGTAATTTTTTTTTTTTTTTAAACAAGACTGAACTATAAATATAAATAAATCGTTTAGCATTTTTCATTTTTATTGCGAATCGTCGGGGGGAGGGAGGGAGGGGAGGGAAAAACACGACTTCTTAGTTTCCTTTTGCGGTTTCGGGTTTAAATCATCCTCACGTAAAGGAAATTGAAATAAATGATCTTTTTGTTTTTGTCACGTACACATATCGTCAAGATTAATGATCTGGTGGTATATGTGATACTTTACAAAAGCCTATATTTTCTTTCGATTAGGTTCGGGAAAAAGCGTAATTTATTGCTTTTAAAATCTTGGATGTATACAGGGGGAAAGGATTATCCCTGTTGTTAATCCTCCTCCCCGAGTTTTGAATGATTATATTTGTCGAAGACTGACGTTGAAATATGTTTTCGTCTTAATTTACAGGTGGAGGAGATACGGGAGATGATAGATAAGATCCAGGCAAATGTGGAGGAGGTGAAAAAGAAACACAGCTCCATTCTCTCAGCACCACAGACCGATGAGAGTAAGTTTAGTTTTTTTTTTTTTTTTTTCTTGTTTTTTAATACCGGAACGTCCAAAGTTTGTAAATGGTTCGTCTGAGAAAAATGATTTTCCTGAGAAAAAATTCGCTTCCTCTTAAGGCACGTTTTTTTTTTCGAACTGGAGCTTTGTCTGGAGATCGTCCCAGGATCTAGGACTGCAAAGTAGTTTACGAGTCAATCGAATGTTGATGGAATTTTTTTTATATTCCGGTCATCGATTCTTCAGAAACTATGAACTGGAATTTTTTCAGAATTTTTGCTTATTTACATAAGCATTTTTAATGTAATTAAATGTCCCAAGTTACCTCTCAAAGTCCCATTGCTCTTATGGGATCAGGCACCCGAAGTGGGATATTTACAAAATTTTAAAAAATTCTATACTCGATCGTACGGAAGCCGTGAAAGGTCTAGTATCTATGTTTTTTTTATTGTTTGCTCTGGAACAAACATTGTCTAATAAGCAAATGGCCTGTTCCGGAACAGACAGTTTTTAATTTATTGTCTGTTCCAGAACAGGGAATTTACTTATTTAAGGTTGTTTGTTCCGGAACGGGGGATTTACTTCTTGAAGGTTGTTTCTTCCGAAACAGACATTTTACTTCTTAAAGGTTGTTTGTTCCGGAACAGGCTGTTTACTTATTAAAGGTTGTTTGTTCTGGAAGAGGCAATTTATTTATTGAAGGTTGTTTGTTCCGGAACAGGCAACCTACTTGTTAAAGGTTGTTTGTTCCGGAACAGGCAATCTACTAATTGAAGGTGGTTTGTTCCGGAACAGGCAATTTGTTAATAAAGGTTGTTTGTTCCGGAACAGGCAATTTATTAATAGAGGTTGTTTGTTCTGGAACAGGCAATTTACTTATTGAAGGCGGAACAGGGAATTTACTTATTAAAGATTGTTTGTTCCGGAACAGACAATCAATAATAAACTCTCTGTTCCGGAAGAAGCAATTAATCGAAATGTGTCAGTTCCGGAACAGACAATGTTTGTTAAGGAACAAACAATAGAAAAATAACGTAGATATTTGACCCTTTAGTGCTTCCGTACGATCGATTTACGGAAAAAAACTAGAAATGAATTATTCTTCGCACTAACAGCGATTCTATTAAAGAAAAACGATCTCGTCTTTTAAGGATTGTTAAATATTTTGATTTGTATTTTGAAATTAAAACTTTTTTTCGGTAAAGATGGAGCAATGTTTGTAAATGTTCGCTAAAATTTTGAATTTTCACCGCGCGTTGTCACGCGTAATTAAAGTCATATGAGCGTCTTCATTATTAAAGTTTTCAAAATTTTTAATTAATTCCCTGAATCATTTATGGGAACTGTTCTGGACATGAAAAATAAAAATAAAAATCTTTTCTTTCGTCCGAACAATTTGCCACAATATTTTGATAAAAAATAGTAGATTACATATCAAGTGTGCAGGTGGCGTACTGCAGGCCGTAACCCAGTCGAGGCCTGCAAGCCACCTGCATGCCTGATATGTAATCCACTTTTCATTACGAGGGCGGGAAACGAATTTTTTCATTTGTTGAAGCGGGAGGGAAACTCATTTCCCTCCCGCTGTGATGAAAAAAGTATTTCAATTGCTACGCACGTTTGACTCGTAAACTACTTTTTTCAATCTCCAAAATTGCTACTTTTTGTTCTAATGGGCAAAAATGATGCAGCTTTTGCATTTCATTTATCTTTTTTAAACGTCAAATTTTCAAATTTCATCATACGATAAGAGGAAACTTGGCGAATGATGAAAGTAAAATGATGGACAGACGTTTTTAAAATATGACCCACCTGTGTTTTTTTGAATGTGTTAAGAAAGATGTAAGGTTTTTTCCTCTCCGCTCTCCCGCTCTTTCGTCTACTATATTTTTCTTCCCGAGAATTTTTTTTTCCCTCAAAATGAAATTACAAGTTGGTTAAATCGGGAGTTTTTCTTTTTGGAAAAAAATCCTCCCTTTTTTTTTTTTTCTTTATTGCCTTTGGAAGTTTTTCATTGAGGAAAAAAACGTGCGTATTAAAACAAAAGCAATTTTTTTTTTGCTGCTGCTGCTGCTGCTGCTGCTGCTGTGCTGCTAGAAAAAAGGCAGTAAATTGTTTATCTTTTTCGAATAGAATAATGATCGTAATATATCCCCTGCCTTATCTCTCACGTAGAGATTCCAGACGTTGCCTTCGCCTGAGAAATCTCTTTGTTTTTCGATGTGTTATACTGAATTTTCGCATCCCTTTTTCGCTTATGAATTTTGTCGCATAAAATATTTGAGTTATAAATCTGAAGCGGGGGGGTTTCATTTGTCGGGAGCTTGTGATTTGTAGTAGCTTGAGAGCAATTAGAAAATTGTTTTACAAGGATCCGTTTTGGAATCCCTTTTTGACGGGTCAGGTTTATAATTTTTCTTTTAATTAACCGAAAGCAAATAAAAGGCGAACAGAAATTGAGTCAGAGACATGGCAAAAGAAAAAGGAAAAGGATTTTTAAACATTTTTTCGTAACTCACGTAAGGGAAAAGAAATTTTTTTACCAATTTTTTCAGGGAAGAAAGGCTTCTTTTTCCGTTCAGTTATTCTATTTCCGGTGTTGCAGCGAACTTCCCGCCCCAGAAATTGCGGACGGTATCCGTATAAACAAACAAAAATGGCGGCTTATTTTTCTCCGTTTTTGTAGTTTACCTAAAATAAAATTGAACTCTAAATGAGAAAATAATCATTTTCATCACTCATAGATGGAAAATGAAATTTCCCGCCCTAGGGAGTTTTAAAAATTGCGATTTTTAGCTTTTTTTTTTTATTCGTGATGAAAAATACATTGCAAAGCAGGTGCGTCGGTAGCTTGCACGTCTCGACTGGTTACGGACCGAACGTAACCAGTCGAGACTTGCCAAAAACTCCAATCTCGACGTTCAAACGCTACCTAAACACTTGGTATGTAATGTTCTATCTCTTTTTTAGTAAACAATGAAATAATCATTTTTTTTTTTTTTTTCAAGAAAATCAAATTTAAAAAAATAAAAACAGCCAAATTTTTAAAATCGGTACTCCAGAAGTCTACTAAGCTATAGACGTCATCGTGTAAATTGTTTTTTTTTTTTTTTTTTTGCTTTTATTTTATATTTTTTGTTGACAAAGGACTAAAAAATCTAAACAAAACAAATCCTTTTTGACCGATGACGTCATTAACTTTGTGGACTTTTGGGGTACCGAAATAAAAAAAAAATTGCACAGAAAAAAGAAAGAGCCAAATTTTCAGTAATTACCTTTGCAATAATTTTCTTCTTGCCAAAGCACAAAAAGCTTCATTTGAGACATAATTGCCTTACAGTGATACAGAAAATGGCACATTTTGAAAAAAATCGTGGACATCTGAAGCGAAGGGGTCATATTCTATCTTTTTTTGACGTTTATAAAACGTAAAATGTTCGCTCGGAATCCGGAAAAATTTTTGAAACAAATTCGTCGAATTTTGGATCGAATTGGAAATACGAATTTCTGAATTTGAAAATGCCACAGCGCGGAAAATTTGCATTTTAGCCTCCATGTTAACCTTAATTTTTTCCAGATTTTCGGAGGCCGATTTTTACTGCCCTCATAAGGGCCAAAAAAATTACAGCCGTAATTTGGTGAAAAAAAGTTCATTTCCGGAAATTTCAAAAATAAAGTGAGTTTTACAGCAATTGGAGCCATTTTTTATATATGAGCCGAAAGAGGTACAGGTAGTTTAATAACAGTTGTTTTTATCTCTTTAATAAAAAATGGCTTCATTTCTATAAGACGGTTTTAATTTTTGAAATTTTTGGGAAATTTCCGATAGAAAATGAACTCTTTCTCACCAAAATATGGCTCTTAATTTTTTCGGCCCTTTAAAGACCAGGAGTCCGAATCCGATGCCGTTGCCGGCCGGCTGAAGTCTTGGGTCAATGCCGATGACGATGCCGATGCTGATGCCGATTCCATATTATTTATTTAACTCCCGATTCCGATTCCGATTCCGGCACCGGCACCCGTTGCCGATGCTGACGCCACCAAGTATCGATTATATCCGATGCCTCCTCTGATTCCGATTTTAGTGAAAAAAGAAAATCATAAGAGCCATTCTAGACTATTTATAAAATCAGGGGTCCGATTTCGATGCGGATGCGGATGCCGATGCCGATGCCGGCACTAACATGCCGATTTCGGATATTGAAAAAAATCCGATGCCGCATGCCGATGAGCATCGGCATCTAACAATTTAGCAGTGCCGATGCCGAATAAAAAAAATCGGCAAAAAAATCGGCCAAAATTTTTAAGCTTCGGACCCTGCTCTTTCGCCCCAAAATATGGCTCTTCATTTTTTCGGCCCTTTAGAGATTTTTAAAAACTTAAGGCCTCTGGTGGCAGCAGAAATCGGCCTCAAAAAAATCTGAAAAAATTAGGATTAATATGGAGGCTAAAATGGAACTTTTCCGGCGGCATTTTCAAATTTAAAAATTCGTGTTTTTCGATCCACCTGGCATATTTTACTCCGTGAGATATATTTTCGGCTTAGGCACTAAATCATCTGCGATAAGGACAGCGACCCTTGCTTTAAAAAATTTTATCTGTTTTCACAAGATCCAATTTAAAATTTCTGTTTGGCAATTTTTTTTTTTTTTTTAAACCGTAGGGTCGGTTTTCCTTATTGCAGTTGATTTAATGCCTTAGCTGAAAATATATCTCATGGCGTGTTATGTACTAAGCCTCCTCCGCATAATAATGGGGAAACAACAAAGCCTTCTACCGTCCGAATATCGACTTCCTAAGCCGGCGTATGAAAATTTTCAAGCTTCAATGAAAGTCCATCCCTGGTTTGCATAAATCATCTCTACATGAAAAAAAAATACAGAAGTGCTACTTTTTTTTCTCGTATATTTCTATTTAAAGCCTTGAAGGCCGAAGACAATTAACGTGTTAATTAATTGTCATCGTTTTAGCCTCCCTACCTACCGTAAATGGGACGAACCGTTTTGAGATCCGTTAGATTTTTCTTTCTTTCTCTTTCTCTTTTTTTTTGTGTCTCTGTGAATTTTAAAGCGAAAACCTCCGAAACCGCTTGAACACGTGCGGGTCGGTTGAATGTATTGTGTTTGAGCCGGGAAAATTTTTCCTCCTCACTATTTTCCATCTTATGTATTTTTTATTCAGTAAAATGCGGCTTGGCTTCCATAGCGACGACTGTCTCCTTTTGTGTGTCGGGTATAAGTTTTCTTATTTACGATTGCAGGAAATGGGAAAAGTTTTTCGTACCATGCGATTTTAATAAAATAATAATAATAATTTTATGAGGGGGATCCTCCGTGAGTCGACTCGATTAATTAGCAGTAAAATGTGAGATTTGCGATGATGGGAAAGGAAGAAACTATGAAATTACGGTTTGAATGGCACTCCGATTTTTGTTTTTCGATCGATAAGATAAGAAATCAAAACTTCCAGTCGATGTTCATTTTTAGAAAAAAAAAAAATAGATTAAGTTTTTTTTTTTTTGTAGACAAATATCCGAATCTCGAGGAATGCAAATAAATAAAAAAAAAAAATTCTGTCTTGAGAAAGTATATCTTCGAAAAGAGAGCGGCGGCACCTCCTGTGACGGCGGTTGATTTTTCTCGAGGAAAATGACTGCAATTTATTTTCACCGCAAAAAAACTTGCAGAGATTCGCTGTCTTCCTTGCTTCCTTTGTATTCTCTCATTCCCTTCCCCCGTTTGCTTTTTTTTTTTTTTTTTTTTTTGTTTTTCCCAAGAAAATATTGCAATTCTTCGCTTAAAAAGATTTTAACAGATAAGAAAAGAGAATTTTCATTTAAGCAAACAACAACAAAAAAAAAAAAGAGGAAGGCATTTTTTGATGGAACGTTCTATTGAAATTAAATTACCGTGAAAATAGTCTTAAAGCTTGAGCAAAGTTTTTTTTTTTTTTTTTTTTTTTTTTTACTGAAAGTTTTTCGCGGTTTTCGAAGAAAACAAAAAGCGACTAGTGGGCAGAATGAGTTGGCTAGAGGGATATCCTTCAAATTGAGTACGAACTGGGGCATAATAGCTAAAAATGGCTCAATTTAAAAAAAAAAATTTCTGTGAACCTCTTAAAAAACAGTCCTCTTGGGGGCGAAAAAGTGTTTTTTTTTTTTTTTAAAATAGTCCCGCCCGGTACAGGGGGCTGGAAATTTTTCTGACACAAAAAATTCAGTTTTACGATGTAAAAAGAAATTTTTATATTTATTTTAATTCTTAACTTTTGACAATTAGAAAAATATTTTTAATTTTTAATTGCCTCTTTTAAAGAGGCCAAAAAACTAAGTTTATAATGTCTTTGGTCTCCTTCAAGAGGCTAAATATTAATTTAAAATCATGGTCTACGGACAAATCTTGAAGCCAAAACTTCGAATTTTAAACTCATCACGTGACCGTTTCTTATGGCGAAACAATGCATAGCGGCCATTTTTAAAGTCGCCATTTCGTTTCGCGTTTAGTTTATTCGTTTAGTTTTATTCGCCATTGGTTTCGAGTTTAGGGGGACTTGATAAGAATTTTTGATTTTCTATAGTTTTTGTTGTCCTTAAGGAGGTTAAAAATCGATATTAGACCGCAGAAACATGTTCGAAGAAAATAGGTCGTGACGTGTTGTGAATCTTGTTCTTTCCTGTTCTGGTTCGATTCTGTCTTTGTGTGGTATCGTGGGCCTTATTTTCCGAATTTTTTAATTTCGGCGAACGCACCTCGTGATTTTTTTACAACACCCGAAAGAAGATGCCTAATTTTTTTCAGATTTTTTGGACGCCGTTTAGCCATGTCGCCTAAGACCCAAAAATTTCGAAATTTCCATTGAGACCGAAAAATTAAAAATTTTATTTTTATGTAAAAATTCCTATTCGGATTTTTATGCAGATTACGAAAATATAGTTAGAATTCATTTATGACCAACGATTACTGTGCTAGAGGACGGAAATTAAAAGAATTTCGCAAAAAATTGTTGCTGTAGCACATTTGGCATTTTGCTAATTTTTTCACTTATTTTGGCCTCGTCAAAATAAAATTTTCGATTTATCGGTCTTTATTGGAATTTTGAAATTTTTAGGTCTTAAGTGACGCGGCTAAACGACGTCCAAAAATCTGAAAAAATTCAGGCAACCTTCTTTCGGGTCCTAAGAAAAAATTAGGGGATGCGTTCGCCGAAATTAAGAGATTCGGAAAATAAGGCCCACCCTACCGTGCTTCAAATTAAAATCCGAACATAATGGTTTTGAGCTTACCATCTGCAACTCATTTGTTTAGTCTGAAACAGGTTTTGACTTTTTCCGGCATGTTCGAAGCAGGTGGTGACTTGTTTCAACTTGTACGAAACGGGTGGTGACTTGTTCCGACTTGTTCGAAACAAGTGGTGACTTGTTCCGGCATGTTCGAAACAGTGGCAATACACCAGCTGAAAGATCCTAATGAGAAATCCGATAAACGAAAGTTTTGTATGCTTTGTATGGAGCTTAAAATAATTCAAAATAAAAAAATAAAAATGTTCGAAACTGGTGGTGACTTGTTCCGGCTTGTTCAAAACACGTGGTGACATGACATGTTCCGACTTGTTCGAAACAGGTGGTGACTTCGTTCCTCTTTTACTCTGTCTTGTCCAATGTTTGCAATTTTACTCCTCTTTGTATTCACACGCAATTTATGATTATCATATTGCTGATATCGGAACTGACGGAGAGTCGAAAACTTTTACCAATGGTTTCATTTTTTTTCCTGGGAGATTTTCTACCCTTCGAACATAAACAGGACCCAATTTATCATTAATGATTTCCCCTGACCATTTTGCTGCTGTGGTATTTAACCCGTGACGTCCTGGGTTTTTAAAATTTAATTTATTTTTATTAAATTTAAAAAAAAAAAACGAGGGACCGATTTTCCCCGATTTTTTTTTCTTTTTTTAAAAATAGGTAGCGTTAGGGAAATTTTATTTTTAGACATCGTATCACGTTATCCTCAAATTACATAAAAAAGAAAAGATGGAAAAGTCACGGAAATTTTTGATTCCTTTAATTCTAATATTTTAAACGTGAAGATAAGGATCGAATCTTTTTTTTTTATTATTATTTCGGTTCTAAAAATAAAAAATTGTGAAACGTTCGTTACACGTTTTTTCAAGTTCAACGGATTTTCAAAAACTTTTTCATTTTTTTTTTCATTCCTCCCCCTCCCCCCCGTCGAGCAGCCGACCTATTCTGGAAGTTTTCGATAATATAATCACTGATGTAATCGGATTTGCGGGATTCTATCGTCACTCGTTTACTCGGGAATTTATCAAATCCCTTAATTGATTTAAAAAACGAAAATATCTTCCCGTCCTTTTTATTTGGGGGGGGGGAGTTTTTTTTTTTTTTTTTTTTTTTTTTTTTAGCGATTTCAGGTGTAATTTTATAATTTTTGATCAAGGGGCATTCCGTTTTTTTTTTCCTTTCTTCTCTTTTATTTTCCTTCAAAGGAAAAGAAAAAAAAACAAGGGGGCGTTGAGAAGCGAACCTCAATAAAAAGCGACACAACACAAATAGCTTTTCATACGTAGAATGCGAAGAATTGAAAGAGATAAACCAATAAATGGATTGAAGTGGTTTTTGATCGATTGAACTCATTGAAAATGTTTCGATGTCCCATCGTAAAATCATCTCTTTTTTTTTCGGTGGAACTTTTCTTTTCGTATGCATCATTCGAAAAATAATCTTTTTTTTCGGGGTCGCGGATGCAATTTTCAAACGTTGATCCCTTTTGTCAGCGATTCTCGTTTTTTCGTAACAGATTTAGAAACGATTAAATTTTTTTTTTTGAAGTATTATCCTTTTTTTGGGAGGAACAAATGTCAGATTACCTATCTCTCGGCTGAGAAAGGAAAAGTACGAAAAAACCCTTTCCTCCCTTTTTTTTCATCCCTCTCTTTCTCTTTTTCCCAGTTTTTTTTTTTTTATTGTTTTTCGATATATTTCTTCCTTTCATTTCCCTGCCCGATCCTATAATTTAATACGGTATTTTTTTCCCTTGGGAAACTGGGTCAGGATTTTGACGATATATTGATGCGTTCAATTTAATGCTTAAAAAATTAATTCGAAAACCAATTTTTCACGAAGATATCCAAGTTTTGAAAATTTATTAAGTGGAAAAAGCAGGGCTGCAAACGGAACCGGGACTTGAACCAAGTTCTGGGTTTTTTTGAAACTTTTTTCTGGGACCTGAACCCTTACTCGAATATAAATCATGATTTTTTAAAAGCCAGACCTAATTTTTTTTTTTTTTTTTTTTTGGCGCAGACTGAACTTAACATTGAACATGAAGCATGTTTTTAAAAAACAAACAAAGTCGAACCCGAATACGAACCCTATTTTTTTTAAAGACCGAACCCGAACCGAACCATATTTGTTTTACAAAGACTGACCCCGAACCCGGACCTGAATCATAATTTTTTCTAAGACTGAACCGGGACTCGAACCGGGATTAAAAATTTTCTGCACTTTTCAGTCCTGGAAAATAATTGAAAAAAAAAAAAAAAAAAAAAAAAAAAGGGAAAAGTCAATAATGGACCGTTTTCGTTTGTCAAATATTGTTGCTTTTTTGTTTCCCAAAAATGATTTATGATTTTCTTTGTTTCTGTAGCATTGACGCCGCTGTTAGTTTAAAACTTGAATTATTCCATTGTTGTTTCTTCGTTAATTGGTTATGTGTTGCACACTTGTATTTTCCATATTTTGCGATCGCATTTGAAATTGCATGACAATGATAAATACGTTGTTGTTGTTGTTATCTTTATCATTAATGTTTTATTAAGTGGCTGAGTAATACATTTAATTTGATTATTAATTATCCACGTTCGCCGTTTGTTTCTCTTTTTAACCGGAATTACATTTTTTATTCAGTTCGATTTATCGATTTTTAATTGTTAATTAACCGATTAAATAATTAATTCATTGATTTATTAGTTGGATCATATTTTTGTATGCTTTGCCCCGCTCGTGCCGATCGGGGTCGTTGTTCTTGTTTGCGATATGATACACTGTAAAAAAATTTGTGTAATTTTAACACAATTTATAATTCAAAAACGGTCCACGCATTTTTATTTGTCAATAATAACACAATAACAAATATTGCCTAGCAACATATGTCAAAATAACAATAACTGTTTGTCAAAATGAACATAAAAAGATTAACAAACAAAGTGTGTAGACCGAGTTTGTTAAAAATACACAAAATTTTTTACAGTGTAGGAAGACGGATAATTCTTGATCCGACTTGTTCTTGCTGTTTGTCGGTTGAGCTCTGTCCGTCAGTCAGTCTTTCAGTCAGCTTGACCAGTTGGACAACAGGCCATATGAATTACACACTTGAAGAATCTGAGAAAGGCCGTAACTGACAATGTCAGTTGACTGTCATCTAAAGGTTTTTAAAAGCTCCGACTGACAAAGACTGGTTGTACAGTACAACTGACAGTGTTACACAATTGAGAACAATCAATTAACCTGTAACTAGAACTTTCTCAGTGTTAGTAGAAGAGCTGATGTCGGTCGTGAAACTGACTGTTTTGTGACAGTGATGGTGACATTCAACTATACTATCAGTGTGACTATAGTCAGTGATAGGGGCTATCACTGTCAGTTGCAAAATTGACGTTGTGAGCAAATGAAATTTTTTAAATAGGTTTCGACGGGCAATTTTCAGTTTTGTGCAGGTTTCAACCAGCAGTTTACAGTTTTGTGCAGGTTTCAACCTGCAGTTTACAGTTTTGTGCAGGTTTCAATCTAAAAGTTTTGATTTTGTATAAGTTTCAACCAGCAATTTTCTGCTTTGTGCAGGTTTCAACCTGCAGTTTACAGTTTTGTTCAGGTTCCAACTCGCAATTTTTAATGCAATTTTTTCTGTTTTCATATTTTTATTTGTTTATTTATTTATAATTTTTTTTTTTTAAACCACATCTTTAGGACATTATTAGGGTTTTCTGTAAAGATTTAAATAGAATTTTCGCATCGCGGAGAACTTATTATTGGTCACTCTGAATAGCCTAACCCTTACTTTCGCCAAATCATTATAAGGAAATAGATATCCTGTTGCTTTTCTCGTTTCAATATCCCAATCCGCTTTTGAAAGAAATCGGGAAAGCCCGAGATTCGGGCGTAATAATGAGATATATTTCAGCTTTTCAAGATATTTTCGTCTTGAGGATAATCACAGACTTGACGACACCCACAACAACCGTGGGTGTTAACTTTGTACAGAGGATTCGTGTTTTCGTAGGTGTGGAACATCGCAGAAGACGATCATTAGGCTTTAAGAAAAAGTGTAGGTTTGCTAATAAAATCTTAATCCTGCAATTAATTTGATTTAATCTTTCTTTCCTTTTTTTAAAAAAAAGAAAAGGAACAATTGTGTATCGTTAGTAATTATCGTACTTTCCCCTGTTAAAAAAAACTGGAAAACATTTCGAAAAAAAAAATTGATTTTTAAATTTGTTTTAATTTTAATTTCAATGTTCTTTGAAATTTATGACAATATTTTCAATCCAGGAATGATCTGTCGAATCGAATTTGATGTATTTTGGCTCCTTGAATAATTCGACATTCCCTAGCATATAATGATCCGGGTCGCTGTCATCGTACTTACTGTACCAGTCGCTAAAGGTATTCGTTTGGTTATAAGGAATTTTAACATGAGGAAAATCCTTTTCGAATTTTTTCACGTTTTCGTAACGAACATTAAAATCACCCAGTATAACAAAAGGCACGTCGTTAAATTTTAAAATGATGTTTTCAATCATTTTTAAATTATCCATATTTTCGAAGCCGCCTTTTTCGTCGTTCCATTCCCCGTGAACCCCGCATATCCCGATTTGCTTATTATGGATTTTTCCGAGGACGCATATCCCACCTTTTTCTTCCCTTGAATTCTCCACAAAAACGACCGTATGGTTTTCGTATTGAAATCCGGATTTGAATGAAATCGCTAATCCGTACGAATGTTGATAAGTCTCCGAGTTGTGTTTGACTTGAGCTGCGCTAACGACGTAAAAAGTCCTTCCTAATTTATTGAAAATTTCGACGGATTTCGGCTGCGGTCGAGTCCAAAACTTGTTGTGAAACCGGACTTCCTGGAAGGCAAGGACATCGTCCTCCATATCTTTCTCCAACAGAAGCTCGGAAAATTCGTCCGATTCCACGAAAATCTGCTTGTAATTCCTCGTGGCCAAAGACATAAGATTTGGAAGTGTTTTCGGTTCAATCCCTTCGGTTGTTCCCTCCGCCGAATTAAATTCCGTATATTTATCCGTTCCCTCGGCGAATGTCGTTTCCGTGGATCCTTCCGTCCAAGTCAGTTCCGTGGCTTCAGTTGTTCCCTCTGGTTCCGTGATCTCAGTTGTTTCTTCAATTAAAGTGTTCGTCGCCATCGTTATGTTGGCAATGGATTCTGCTTCGCTTTGGACTTGGCACCATACAAATATTGTTAAAGATGCAGTGACCAGGGTGGCGAGGATGAAGTAAGACACTAAAATATTTTTAACGGTTTTTGTTTCGTTTTCCACTTGGGTCATGGAAAAATTCATCGAAAAAAAAAAAAAAAAAAATTCCCGTTTTTCGACTACATTCACACGAAAAACGTTATATTAAACCGTGTCAATGACTGAACTTACTTTAGAAATTTTATCTTCTTTTTTTGGTATCAAATGGTAAGACGATGATAAATATTGATATCTCTAAATTAAATATTTCGGTTAATCCTAATCCTCTGAATCCTTATTTACCTATTTACATTTTATTATTTATTTTTTTTTTTTTTTAATGGCAAAGTTTTTAAATCTAGAAGGCACGGAAGGAACCTCTTCTTTTACCAGACGCTTAGTCTGGAAGACCACACTACTGGTAGCGGAAAAGCCTAGACCATATTAATTACATTTTTTGTCTATGTTTTGCGATCCCAACTGTGGAAATGCTGAGACTAATTTAAAAATAATTAAAAAATGATTAATTAATATTAGCCTAGATTTTGCAACCACCGGTAATCGAGTCTTCAAGACTCTACGTGTGATATTTTCTCAGCGTGATACGGATTTAAAATATCATTTTATTTATTAAATATTGTATTTCTTCAGGAAGTATCCATATATTATATCCTATATTTCAAGTGTTGATACTATCCACACATTACTATCAACACGTTTTGGATATCGCCATCCATTTTTTTTTTCTGTTCGTCACATAAAAATACTTTTTGCGGCCACTGTAATACACTTTACTATTCTTTTTTTGCCCTTCGATATGAAGAACAGCCATTTATTTAAATATACTCATTAGTCATAAGAAAAATTATTCCGTTTAAGGTGTAACCGAATTCAAGAAAATAACGCGACAAACTGACCAGGAAATAAATATTTGGCGATAATTATAAACTTGCTGTTTACCTGTTTGATGAAACTTATGTTTCCTCGTCAACGATAACAATAAGACGATCGTTGCGATTTATTGCATTGAAACTGAAGCTTCCTCAGCTTAAAAATATAATTTTTAATAAACTTAAAATATGATATTTAATTAACTTTTTTATTTAGGTATGGGTTATTACTATTTTTTTTAGTAGCAGATACATGATTTTTATTTAGCCTTACGTTTTTATTTCGATATGGATACTCCACACTTAAAATATAGGATATATATTAGGGTGGGTCGAAAATAAAAAAATTTGGATTTTCGAAATGGCTGAAAGCGCAATCGCTGCGTTTAATTATTTGTAAAAAAAATTTTCTTTTTTTAAATTTTTTTAAAATGTAGTTTTGAAGTTTCGCGAGAGGACCAAAGTTTTGGATAACTCCATAAGGGATGAAAATTCGACTTTTGGATTTTTGTGAAAGAAGTACCGTTTCTTATTGGATTTCAACGCAGGTTTCCAAAATGAAATAGGTTTGCGTATAACTACTTTTGCTCTTGAGATGCAGGCCCAATATGGCGTAAAAATGGCAAAAGTCTGAAATTCCAATATTTTTATCGCATTTTTCACAATATCTCAAGAAAAAACATCGATAGGGAACGATACTTTTTTCACAAAAATCCAAAAGTCGAATTTTCATCTTATATGGAGTTTTTCAAAACTTTGGCCCTATTGCGAAGCCTTAAGACGCCATTTAAAAAAAAATTCAAAAAGGAAAAAATTTTTTATAAATGATAAAAAGCAGCGATTGCGCTTTCAGGAATTTTGAAAATTCAAAATGTTTGATTTTCGACCCGCCCTAATATATATGGATACTTCCTGAAGAAATACAACATTTAATAAATGAAATAATATTTTTAATTCATATCACGCGTGATCACGCTGTGAAAATACCAGACGTGGAGTCTTGAAGACTCGATTACCTGCAGTTGCAAAACCTAGACTAATATTAATTAATTAGTTTTAAAATTAGTCTGAGAATTTCCACAGTTGGGTCGCAAAACACAGACGAATTATTTAATTAATATGGTCTAGATTTTCCCACTACCGGCAATGTGGTCTTCCCGACTAGGCGTCTGGTATAAACTCTAGTCTCACACGCAAGTGTGTCTTTGTTGATTAAAAATCGATCTTTAAAAAAATGGAGCCAACAGCCCAGTTATACACCCAGAAAAAAAAACGGCTGATGGGAAAACAAAAATAGTCTTGTGACAAGACATTCTTGTTTTGTTTCAAGACATTTCCTTGTTCTGAGTGTAACTTAATAGTATGCATTCGTCGTGGCAGCAGATAAATCGTATTTTCCTTTTCACAGAAAAACGAAGGCAAATCTAGAAAAATAAAAAATTAAGAAGTCTTCGAAATTTTTTCCTGAAGATTCCTTAATATTTCTTTTTGCAAGATTTGTCTTCGTTTTTCCCGAATGATGCGATTTATCTGCTGCCACGACTGATGCATACTCTTAATCATAGTTTATCGCACTAGAGTAGCTCAGCACAGCAGGTTAGAGCATGTCCCGCGAAAGGTTAAAAATCGCGGGACCATATTCACCTCTAGTTGCAAACTCTCTGGAAAATGCTGCAAACAGTTGCAAACTTCTCTTTTGTTTTTGATGTTATTTTTTTGTGGGAATGAAATATCCTAAAAATTTTTACTTCAGCGGCTGCATTTATATTTCTCAAGCTGTTGCTGAATTCCTGTCGTTTCTTAAGGCCTTATCTGGGACAGGAAAATCCAGTTTTTTTGTGAAACTGTCGAATTGGTGATATTTAAGACTGGTGGATGGGATGATTCATTAAAAAAGTGGAAACTTAATTTTTTTTTCCTTTAAGCTTTAGTTTGAACAAAAAATTTTAATTTTTGCTAATGTACGTAAAACCTGAAGGAAAATAAAACGGATATTTAAAATGGGTGACCTAAATTATGTTGAATTCGAGTGCCATATCGATAATTTTCACCAATTTTCCGTTGGGCCCCTTTTTCACCCGACAGGGGCCGACCCCTTCAGTGAAAAAACATCTTCCTTTAGCGTCTATGGCCTAAAAACATCAATCTTACTCAGTTAGAGGTCACATTTCTGCTATTATCATAATTTTGTAATTTTTTAAATTTTGACTACAATTTTGCCCCCTCCTGGAGGGCAGAAATATTGTTCTGGGGGGATAAGAAAAAAAATGGAGGTAGCTGCACCTCTAAGGAGCGCGTATGCAAAAAATCAAATTTTTCGGGTCATTTTAACCGTCCGAAAAAAAATGAATGCGAAATTAAGACATTTTACCGTGCTTTTTATATGGGAAAAAAAGGTGCCTTGGGGCACGGGTTCCCGTTGAGATAAAAAAAAAAAAATTTGGATTTAGACTTTTTGAATTATTTGGAACCGATTTGGGGGGTGGGCCGAAAAAAATTCGTCAACACGGTATTTAACGGGCACCCTAATGTAGACAGACAAGAGCATTAAACCCCAGAAACGGAATAATTCGCTAAGAAGAGATAAGAGAATAAAAAGCGAAAAACAAGAAACTGGTCGCAGAGCATACCGAAGCAAGGAATATGGAAAAATAGTGTCAACCAGCTAGACACGTAACAAGCTCCAACAGGTTGCTGCACTCAAGTCCAGTTTGCTTTAGGTGCAAATGCATAGGAGCAAATGTACAGTGAGTTGTTACGCTCAGAGATACGCCATTTTCGGATGTATAGTATGTTGCTATCTTTCTCTTAATCCAACATCGTGACCAATGTGTGGTGGTCGATTTCAAGTGTCTGGGATATTGCGAGTCACTTGTTTAACAATATCCCTCCATTTGTCCCGGTCATGGGCCTGTCTGCACGCCTTCTCTAGGATTGACTTTGTCAATTTAGAGATTAGTTCTGCCCACCAAGTAAGCGAACGTCCCCTTTCTCTTTTGCCTTCTAGTTTACCTTGTACCGGTTACTATAACTTATCGTAAAAGTAACTACTCTCTTCATTTTCCCTATTGCCATACACTCGATTTCCAAGCCTCCAGATAAGTAGTGGACTAGAGATCAAGTCCACAACGTAGCGATAAGAATGATAGGAAGACCCAAGTTAAACATGTAGATCTCAATGTGATTTCTGAAACTCACGGATTGTCGGATTCGCAGCTGAAATATTCTTCTTTCTTTCTTTTCGGCACAATCAGGACATGAAGCCCTATGACCCAGAGCCTACCTTCACCAAGTTAGGTCTCTTGTGTAAGGTTTAGGTCGTACCTCTTAATGTATCAAGTGACGAGCTCGAAGATTTGGCAATCATATCACAAAGGTATTTGACCAATGAGCGGGACCTACTTTATTTAAACAGGGAATCCGAACCCTTTGACACATCAGTCTTCTTCACATTATACACATATGGGTATCAGTGGTGAATGCTGGTGGAAAAAATCCTGACTGTAAATCAGCTTCGAACCAAGACTCCACACGATCATACGTCACTCAGCCGACGCCATGTCTGAGATCAATGGCCTGTCAGAATATACCTTTGATCCGCATGGTCGGTTCTGCCCATGCATTTGCATCCAACTTGTTTGGACCTGCAGCAACGTGTTTGAATCTGCTAAGTTTCTATCTAGTTGAACACTATTTCTTGCTTTCGGTATGCTCTGTAGCACCTTGTTCTTCGCTATCCTTTTTATTCTCAATTTCTTGTGCGGCACATTCCTCAAGCCGCCATACTTGGTTCTTTTCAATTCCATAGGAGTAAGATAGACAAAAAATGTATCGGAATCAAATATGGCGGTGCTCACCTGTACTTAACTTAGGGACAATTTTAGCCAATAGGAATGCGAGAGGAAATTTCGCGTCTCTATACGTTCAGGAAGTCAATTCAATTCAAACTCGCCATATTAAGTAAGGGTTTTACTCTAAATAAAAAGGTCTCTAAATCCTTATCCGCACCCTATTACGGCATTGGCTAACGCTCTGCAGATACTATCAGTTCCGACAGACAGATCAAAACTAGTAAAATTCCCGCGTTTGCAGGAAAAACTGGAAAACGCAGAGAACACAGACAACCCGACTAAATCAGCAGAAGAGGCAAAGAACTACCCGAGACCAAATCAAGTCATCGACAAAGACCGATTATTAGAAAAGCCTGATAAAAACCAAAGACGGGAGAAGACCTAATGCTCAGACCTGATCACGAATATAAATCCGCAATCATCGAGAAAAATTTTTTTCACGAAAGAACGAAATGATCTTATAAAAGATCACATCCTTTCATTTCCGTCAAACAGAATCCCATAAACAAGAACCGAAAGGTAAAAAAAAAGAAAACCTAAAATTTCCCGTTTTGACAACTGAAAAATTTACATATTGCCTTTGAATAACAAGTAGCGACATCGAAAAGTATCACGATCGGTAAAAATAAGAGGATGGTGGGAGGGAGGAAGATAGGTTCCGGAATAATAAAAAATACCGTAGGGATGATGATGCGATTGAATCGAGGACAGTAAAGCGAATATGAGTCAACACTCGACATGGAAATGACGCTGACGTGATCAATATCGTTGCGGCTGAGCTCAGACACCGTGACGCTATCGCCCTTGTTCCCATTTTCTTAACTGTTGCTGCCGGGGATCGAAAAATTTACTTTGAAAAAAAAAACGAGAAAGAAAAGAGAAAAGAAAAGAAAGAAACGAAACCATAATACCGTTATCCTCGCATGTGTATTTTTTTTTTTTGTTCCTTTCAGTCGCCGGGATCGTAAATGACAAAGGAGGGAAACAGTTATATTCATTCATAAGAGCATGAACCTTCCCTTTTCCTCTTTTTCCCATCCGCCCTAAACGAGGGAAAAGCGAGGATAAAACGGGGAGAAGTGTCATCATTGATTATAACGAAAACTATGGCCCGAACGAAACGAGCAAGACATTTCCTGCTCCGACCAGACATGTAACCGGAAAACAGTTAATTATCTTTCAAACATGTGAGCGTGAGAGCTTTTTCTTTTTTTTTTTTTTCTTTTTCTTTGGGGAACTTTTGTTCGTCATATAACCAATTGTGGCATTGGGTCACTTTCATTGGTTTCCGCAGATGGAATTAAAAAAAAAAAAAAAAAAAGGAAAAAATGAACTTCGGAAATAATGGGAAAGTTTTCTTGGGATTCACAAACGGATCTTATACGAGGGAAATAACAGTTGTAATCTAGGGAGAATCGTACCGATATTGGGTTTGTTTTGGTAATTAGCTCTATTCCAGCGCCTGATTTATAATTATAGCGGACCATTTAATTAGGATCTGGTAACGATTTAGTCGTAATTCGATTATAATAAAGACTGCAACCGCAAACGTTTTCGTCAGATTCTACGACAAATACGGTCTACCACGGTTAGATTTGATTGGCTATCGCTGAAGACATCCAGCGAACCTGACAGAATTCCCCCTTTCTGCCCACAACTCATTTAACTGACTTCTCCCGGTAAAGCCATATTTTGAAAATAAGTTTGTGGCAATTATGAGATATAATTTCAGACAATATTTCTAATTCGAAGAAAAATCCCAATTTTTAAATTGAAAAATTTATAAAAACTCAAAAACATGAAAAAAATTTTTAGTGGGCCCAAATGCTATTGTGCCCAAGTTACGCCCTATTTCTTTTCAAAATAAATTATCCCAGCTACAGCATTTTCAATCCATTGGACATCCTGTGGATTGTCCATTACATGTCCAGTAAATATCCAAATCCATGGGATATCCATAGGACGTCCAAAGGACGCTTTTTGGAACAGTGAGGAGGACATAGGTAAATTTAATGGACGTCCAATAAATGTCCTGAAGACCTCCTCGGGACTGGATAAACTTTGCTATCTGGGATTTCCTTTGAACAATTAATTTATACAACGCTCATAAAACTCAAGGAAATCATTTTCGAAAGATTCATGTCATTCTAGTCTACATTTTTGTCTAACCGTTGAAATTCTGGATGTTGGGAAAGAACTTCAGCTTTATAAAATTGATGACTTTGAAAACCTGTTCTCGAACATAGTTTTTAAATATTTATAAGTGTTTCATTTTGGCCGCCAGCTTGATTTTCATTCGAACATTTTCTGATTCCCATAACTGCATGACTGCACAAGACAGTTTCTGCGTCTTCTTATCAATCTTTCCTCCATAATGTCTGAATGCATTCCCTCTACACAGTAAAAAATATTATGTAAATATGTTAAAAACGGTCTACATAAAGCCTATGTTAAGTTATTATGTTAAAAAATCAACATAACTTGTTTGTAAACAGCAAAAAAATGACAATCGTTAATGGACGCAGAACATTAAACAAAACAATTGTGTTATTTTTCTTAACAAAATATTTATGTAGACCGATTTGGACATACAATTTGTGTCAATTTTAACATAAAATTTTTTACTGTGTATAATTTATCAAATTTTCCGTCTTTACGCCCGCGCCATTTTTTTAATCCCTTCTCTGATCTCTTTCGTCCAAATAAAAAACCCATTAAAAACCAAAAAAAAAGAGCAAAATATCAATCCTTTCCCAACTGAAAATTAAACTGTTTATGATATCCACTGATGGAAAACGCTTTATTTAACTTCCTATTATCTTTTTCAAAACCCTCCCGCCGAGTAATGTTTGCATTAAATTGAAAGGACACTTCAAGACTAAATAAATAGGGGAAAAAAATAAATGAAGGCGTCTTTGAGGAAAAAAACAGGAAAGGCTCATTCAACCGTGAGCTTTTTTATGTATTTTTTTTTTCAAAGGCTAAAAGCTGATCGAGTTTCCTTTTCTTCGTTTCCACGCCTATTATCACCGGTTTCTTCCTTTTTTTTTTTTCTTTAACCGGAAAAAAAAAAAGTTTCTTTAGAGAAACGAATGAATGAACGGATTCACACTTCGAAAAGAAAATAAAGGGAGAGAGAGACAGATTAGTTATCAATCAAAAAGGTTCCAATTGAAAGGAAAACAGGGGAGATTAACATCATTGACATATATTTTACTTGTCGAATAAAGGTCAAGGGCCGAATGATATTCCACACAGAAAAGGTTATACTGACGTAATAATTCTCTTTTCGACTGATGGGAGAAGAGCAGGAAGGAAAAAAAAAAAAGAAAAATAATTGAGAGTTTTGTTTCAGTGTCATCATTGTTTCCCGAGAAGTACAAAAGAACACGAAAAACAAATGTTTTTCTCGAGAGAGTTGAAAAATTAATCGTTACGACTTGAGAAAGGAAAAAGAAGAAAAAAAATGATAAAAGTGAAGCCAGGAAAAAAGTACAAAGAAGAAAGAAAATGCGGTTAGCTCTTACCGCGCTGAATCTCGTAACTTCATAACCGCGACAAAAATCGAATCAATCGTTTCCATTCATGTTATACGACAGATAAAGAGTTGGGAGTAAATCATACAAATGTTTTGCTCCCTTTTCTTCCCCGTTCTCAATTTTTTTAAGCCGTCTAAGTGATGGTTTTTTAGCTTTTTTTTGGATGAAAAATCTTAAGTATTAGTTGTTTACAGGGATGGAAAGCCACCCGGATAGCAAAGTCTACCCAGTCCCGAAGACGTCTTGAGGACGTCATGAGGATATTTATTGGACGTCCTTTGGATTTACCTTCGTCCGCAGTGATCCAAAAAGAATCCTTTGGACGTCCTATGGATATCCACCATGGGTTTGGATGTCCTATGGATATGTAATGGACAGTCCACAGGATGTCCAATGGATTGAAAATGCTATCTGGGCGTATTGATGTAATCATGGGTTTGGTTCGGTTCTGGCTTTAAGCAGGGGTCCGAACCCGATGCCGATGCCGACGTTGATGCCGATGCCGATGTCTGTTGCAGCCGACTGAAATCTCTGGTCGATGCCGGCGCCGATGCCATTGCCGATTTCGGATTTAAAAAAAAAATTCGATGCCGATGCTAGCATGGGGTCCCTGTTCGGGCGCAATTGTAACCTCATGGAGGTCTTGAGAGAGAATTCAGCACTGAAAAAAAAAAGGATATAAGGATGCTAAGGGCCAGTAAGTGCCGATACTAGCATCGGCATCGGCCAAGATTTCCAAGTTCCGGACCCTTGATTTTTAGTTGAAGACATAGGCTTAAAAAACCCATTGTTTTTTGAAGCTCCGGGTCTGCAAGATGAAGCTCATTGGTTTTGGCTCTACTTCTTTTTTTTTTTTTTTTTTTTTTTTTTTTTTTTTTTCAACAAGTAATACGGTTCTGATTTTCTGGTTTAATTTTTTATTTTTATTCCTAAGTACTCCCTACATTTTGCAACAATTAATTCACACCCCTAACTAAATCAATTACAATATTTTCAAGCCAAAAGTGGTCCGAGTGTAATTGGACGTATTCCGGCTTTTTCAATAATTTGAGCCTTCCAAGCACGTAATGATCCGGATCTGCCCATCCTTCTACATCGTCGTAAAAAGTATAAGTTTTATTATACGGAACGGTAACGTGTGGATAATATCTCCCTAATCCATTCACTAACTCCCAAGTGAGATTGAAATCTCCTAAAATCACAAACGGTATCTCGTCCAACGTCAAAATAATGTTTATTATCATTTTTAAATTATTCTCATTTTCATAGCCTCCTTTATCCTCGTCCCATTCTCCGTGAACACCGCAGATAGCGATTCTCTTGCCGTGGATTTTTCCGATGACGCACATCCCACCTTTTGCTTCTTTTGAATCTTCTACAAAAATCACTTCGTGTCTCTCGTAATTAAATCCGGAACTATTGGAAATGGCTACTCCGTACGAATGTTGATATGTCTGAAAATTGTGCCTCACTTGAGCCGCGCTAACAACGTAAAAAACGGTCCCAAGTTGATAAAATATTTCGATGGAGCCCGGTTTCGGGTCTCGCCAAAATTTGTTATGAAATCTCACTTCTTGGAAAGAGAGAAAGTCGTCTTCTACGGGTTTATCCCGGTAGAGTTCTGAGAAATCGTTTGAATCGACGAAAATCTGTTTGTAATTCCTTGACGCCAAAGAAATATTTAAACCGAAATGAATGAGATTCGAAGTCGGTAGAGCTGCTTGTTTCATAATTAACAGAGGCAGGATGGATATGGCTAGATCCATAATTAATTGATTAATTTGTTAATTTATTTATCTACTAAGCTGAGAGCAAACTGGAATTCATACCTGAAATAAAATAAAGGGGAAAAAAATATGAATGGAATGAAGTGAAAGACGTAAACGTTAAGCGGATACGTTACCCAGATAGCAAAGTCTATCCAGTTCCGAGGACGTCTTCTGGACATCAAGGGGATATTTATTGGACGTCCAGTGGATTTACCTAGGACCGCTCTGATCCAAAAAGCGTGCTTTGAACGTCCTATGGATATCCCATAGGACGGAGCTATGGATATCCCTATAGCCGGATCCTCAAGTTATTCGGCCACATCTCTCGTCATGACAAGATGGAGAGACTTGTGGTGCAAGGTAAACCGGAAGGCAAAAGAGAAAGGGGGCGTTCGCAAATTAGGTGGACGGAACTAATATCTAAATTGACGGAGCTAACCCTAGAGAAGGCGTGCAGACAGGCCAATGGCCGGGACATCGTTAAGCGAGTAATTCGAAATATCCCAGACACTTGAAATCGGCCACCACACATCGGTCACGATCTTGGATTGAGAGAGAGATGGGTATTCCACAGGATGTCCAATGGATTGAAAATACTATCTGGGTACATTCCACGATCTTACATACAGATCAAGCAACTCGGGTATCCCTCATATGGACAAAAAGGCAAAGGAATAGTTTAAACTTTGCTCGATAGATGGCTGGAGCTGTAGTCAGGGAATCACGTGATATGCCCTCCATCCAATCAACACTTTCAAAACCCTTTTTTTTTATGATGACTGCCAGATCACGTGATTCCCTAACTACAGCTCCAGCCATCTATCGAGTAAATTTGGAACTATTCTTCTGCTTCAAACTCGGGGGACATTTTTGTCCATATGAGGGATACCCGAGTTGCCTGACCTGTATGTAAGACCGTGGTACATTCTGCAGATAAATAATGGCGGCTCCTGCAGAAAACATCAGAAAAATGGCTGACAGTTGCCCATCAGATGAGCATAAAAGCAGAAGCTTCAGCGGCGGAAGATCAAATTTGGGGAAGCTGAAGTAAAGGAACTCTCAATAAATAAAACCAAGACAGCATTTTCAATCGATTAGACATCCTGTAAATTGTCCAATAGATATCCACAGGATATCCAAATCCGGGGATATCCATAGGATGTCCAAAGAACGCTTTTTGGATCAGTGCGGACATAGCTAAATCCAATGGACGTCCAATAAATATCCTTATGACGTCCTGAAGACGTCTTCGAGACTGGATAGACTTTGCTACCTGGGAATATAATTTCCGGGAAACCAAAATAAAGTAATATTCAACCTAGGGTTGGCAAAATTTTGACGAATTTCTTTAAAATGTGAAATTTCAATCCGAATTTGAACAACCCGCTTACCCCGACATTTTCAATCCTTTTGGACTGCATACTAGCTGAAGGTTTCAAATACCGTAAATAACACTAACAAAATAACGGAATGAAATTAATTCTTAAAAAAATGCTTATCGACACACACACAAAGAACATAAATCTGAAACTGCATATGCACAAAAAACCTAAACAACCCGATTTCTCGTTAGTATGAATCATAGTTCGCTCGCGACATTCTCCGCTTTGTTTTTTTACAGTATAAGATGCCGTCTACTGCTATCACATACCAGAAATAGTCGATATTACAATATTTTTTAGGTCTTTTTTTTTTTTTTTTTTTTTTTTTTTTCAATTTTAAAATTTTTTTACAGTTTAATTTTTTGACCAACTAACCGGTTAATTTTCGATTCATTTTTACTCTGGTTAACCGGGTAATCGGTTAATCGATTTGCCAACAGGCTTTGCCAACCCTAGTTTCGACATTCTCCGCTAGATGAAGAGGAGCTTCGATGGTCACCCATCCAGAGGCCGTCCGCGATCGTTGAAGCTTAACTTCATTAATCGCGAGACGTTACCTGAACACCCGTGCTTTGTCGACCCCCCCATGGATTGAAAATGCTGTCTGAGCTAGTTGGGAGACCGAAGTAAAAGGTATCTAAATTTTATATAGTTCGGGGACCGAAACAAAAACTTTGATGATTGAAATTCAGGTTCTTATTTATCTGGGTTTGATAATAGAATCTTATTTTCTATCTTAAACGATATCAAATTTTATTAATAAACTTACACATTAGTATAGGAAGAGATAAGCAGAATAACCCAAAGCGACCACCTCCAGTTCAGACAGTTTAGAAGATCAGACTGATGACTTATGATCAATCCCGGGATGCCCGGAATATTTATATTCTCATTATGGGGGATCCTCGCACTTGGACCCCCCATCTCCCACCTTTTGAACTTCAGTCAAGTGAGATATCGAGACTAGTGGAACAATTGATGTAGCGTTGCCTTTGCCGACGTCTCGGATACTGTATTCAAATCTTAAAAGTTACAACAATAAAATCAGATTATAAGTAAAAAAACATGCCAAGTCAACCTCGACCTTGAAAACAGGAAAAAAATTCGACGAGTTTTTACATAATCGGGATTTCAAAAAAAAAATAATTCCGTTAAAACCGTCGCATTTCTGTAGTGTGGTAACTAATCGAAATCCGGCGTTTTGAAAAATTGTCAGCTTCGTTTGGCTACCGCTGAAGGGAACCTGGCTGAATAATTTTGAGTCGGAAATCCCCGTTACCTTGTGTTGTATGATTGATGTAAATAAAATTCAAAAGCGTTTTTTTTGCATTCATAGATTATTGACATGTTGATTAGATTATAGTTGACAATCATTCAGGGAAAATATTAAAACGCGGTTCAGTTGAAAGTAAATAAAATGATATAAACGAACGTTATCGCATGGCAGCCATGTTTGAAATGAGATCTTAGTTGAAATGATAGTCGCGAGATGTCGGTATAAAAGCTTGCAAAAACCTAAGCAAATTTATCGACGGGTAGCCCCGTGGTTAGGATCGCAAGTGGCAGGGGGGCAAACGACCATACTAAAGGGGGCTTTTTTTCCTTGATAAGGACTTTATTAAAACTGACGATTCCAAGGGGGGCAAATTTGCGTTCCAAGGAGGCATTGCCCCCCTGGTGGGGGGCAGGATTACTTACAACTCAAGAAATTTCTTGAAAAGTTCATTGCAAGAAAACTGATAATGCTAGGAATTTTCTTCTTCGAAAAAAGTTTTTGTGGTCTTAATCGAGGTCATGTATTACAACTCTTAGACTTTTGGGCCTGTACTCGAGGGGTGTCAAATACGAATTCCAAAGTCGTTTGCTTCTGCGCATAGGATATGATTGGCTAAAAATGGCGTAAACTTGTGGAAAAGATCCGAGAATCCCATTGGTCAATTCACCTCAAGGGCCTTTAAAAAGTCCACATAATGACGTAAGTCACCAAATCGACGGGTTGGCACAATATCCTTTTGACACCATGCCTGGACAAGCCTGGAGAGGTCTTGACCGGATGGGGCCTTTAAAAAGTCCAAATGATGACGTAAGTCACGTCACATAATTTCACGTGACCAAACCGACGCGTTGGCTAACTATCGCTGTTAAACTGTGCCTGGAGAGGCCCGAACAGGTCTGGACCTGTCTTGACTTGATATGGCCTTTAAAAAGTCTACATGATAACGTAATTCGCGTCACATAGTGTCACGTGACCAGATTGACGCTTTGGCACACGATCGTTTTGCCTGGGCAGGCCCGGACAGGTCTTGACCGGTCTAAATGCCTGTTTAAATTTGAAATCAAAAATATTCAGTAAAGATTTCATGATACATATTTTTTTTCGATCCTTCCGAGGAAAGTATAATCTTTTTCCTTTTTTATTTAATTTTAAAAATTCATTTTAATAAAAAATATAGAATTTCTCATTTTGCTGGAAGGGCATGCATTACCCGTCCATCTCACGGCCTTGTTTACTCAACGACCATATTTTAATCTACATTATATGCTTCATCAAATAGGGGCTTTTGCGAAGTTTTATGTGCATCAGTTCCACGCTAGGTGATTAAAAAAAAAAAAAAAGTGATGGCACAACCTTTCTTTTGTAAATGGATTTTGTTATTAGCTTTTTTTTTTTAAAAAAATGTATTATTCGTTGCTAATGATAAAAGTTTGTAACATCCTTCATATTAAGCGATAAGTTTAAAGTCTTTTAAATGCTCTGCATAATTTATCATCCTTTTTTTTTTTTTTTTTTTTTTTTTTTTTCTTTTTGTCTTTATTCCCCTCCCTCCCGAAATTTCCGGATTTATCGGAGAAAATGTCCTTTTTTCCGGACCATTCTCTGGGTTACGAGAAACACGGAATATCGTTTTTCCAGCCATGTGCCTATCGAGAGAATTTCGATTTGCGCATGATCGTGATTTTCGATTTTACAATGTGTTGCAAATTAAGGGGTTCCCTTGCTTCCATCATTCCGTTTTCGAATTTTGATCAGCGAGGATGGGATTTTTTTTTTCTTTTCCCTTCAGATTTATCTTTTTTTTTTCTTTTTCTGAGAAAAATGGATCGTTTAGCATCGATATTAGCTATTAAACGAAAAAGGAGAAGAAAAAAAAAATTATGGGAGAAAAAAAAAAGAGAGAGAGAAAGAAAAGAAAAACTTATCGCGATGGAATTGGAGATTTTCTCGTGGAGTAAATGACAACAGTAAAAACATGTGATTTTTTTTTTTTCTTTTTTAGTGTGGGAGAATGATTTTCTTCTTCTTTTCTATTTTATCTCTTCTTTTTGATTTTCGGGGTGCTTAATAAATGAGAGATTAATTTTTCTTTTCTTCGAAAAATCCCGTGTTTGAAAAATTTCTTTAAGATCCTGCTTATCCGTATGTTTTACTCAAAAAGTTTTTTAAGTGTTTACTTTTTTAAGGAAAACTTGTTTCGAGCTTGAGGAAGTTGCAAAGTTTTTTTTTTTTTTTTTGTTTGTATATTAGAACTTTTTTCATGACGATATCGTATCATAAACGTCTTGTTAAAAAAAAAAAAAAAATCACAGAAAGGTTAGGTGCTTAGGAAAAATATGGATGGTTTTTAGTAACTTTTTTTATAGGGCAAATGCGTGCGTTTGATGGCTCTTTTTTTTCTGCGTTAGTGTTTTGATAATTAAATTATGGAGGATTTGAATTCCTATCCTATTCCCCTTTTAATGCAATATTGGTTTAAGGGTATTAAGGTCTGAAACTAGATCCTTGGAAAAATTTCAGCCTTTTGTTTTTTTACTTTTGGCTTGTTGTCTCTTCAGTATTCGTGACTTATCTTCATGGTAATAAAAAGTTTAATCTTCAAATGTTGAATCATCTAGGACGAAAATTCATTCCGTTAAGAAGTTTTCGGGGCTTTTACTTGAAAAGGACTAAAAATTAAAAGAGTTTATTAAAAGTCGATTTATTGAGGCCTATTTTACAATAACTTTTACTTTTTATGCCATTTACTGCAGGATTATTGTCATATGCTTATGACATTATGTACACCCTGTGTCAATTTTTAGGATGTTGAAAAAGTAAGCAAACCTTCATTTGTTTTGATAAAGCTCAACATTCCGATTCGTTTACTTTTTTTGAAATAAAAAATCGACTGATCAGGGTCAAACACTTTCCGCGTGTTGGCTTTTGTATCTGAATCCAAACTCAAAACCAAATCTGATGCTGTTAACTGTACAATGATTAAGCTACCTTTTTGAGACGTTACGACGTTACGACAAACGACTTACCGTTGTTTGAGACCGCACTGAGGGATCAAATTCAGGAATTTCGAAATTAAACGGAACCAATGTCTAATTCGACTCGTAGAAGTTGAAAGCAATCTTGAAAATCGGGCAAGGTCAAGAAAAAATGTCGATCTTACATATCTACTCTTGAAAATTCTGAGAGATTTATAAATAGAACCTCATCCATCTGACCGACTAGTTCATCAGATTGGTACAGAACATCCTTCTTTCAAGGTTCCTCCACATTAAATACATTTCTCTCCCTGCACAGAAGGAATATATGAATAATGGGCTTCGGTTGGAGGATGGAATTTTCCCTGTCATCATTACCAATTGAATTAAAGTCAACTGATCAATTTTATTTGGCAGATTGATACCCTTATAGAGAGGTTCATGCATGAGGTAGAGATCAGGTTTCAACTCAAAAATACAGTCTTTGCATCTTAGTGTAATTCTTGCTTCATTACAATCATAATTCCCTTTTAACATAGAGTGTAAAAGCATTGATAATCCAACAAGAGAGACAGCTTGGAACACAATGTTGTAATCCTTACCACTCTTTGCGAAATCAAGAGCGGTATCCGAAGTTATAACCCAGTTGGAGTTGAAGTTTAGAACAACAGTTACACATAGCTCCTCTCTTCATGACAGGACACGGCAGTCTATGAGACACAGATCCAGAATATATTTTTCTGGCAGTTTGCTGTATTTTGTCGAGATCTTCATTAGTTTTTTCTGATATCAACACATCTATTAATTTATTTGCATAGATTAATAGATGTGTTGATCCGAACTAGAATCTAACCATTGTCTTAATTCCACCAATGACTTCAACGATGTCACTTTTGAACCAACCTCCACTGTTTGTAAGGGTGATTTCTTTAATTTCAATTTTGTTTCTGATCCAAAATAAGGATTTCCTGCTCTCCAGAAATGTAGCTCTTTAATTCCCTTAGCTTCCTTATGTCTACTTAACAATATACTTCTGCTGGCCATTTCTTGAGGGGGCGGCCAACTTCCGATCTCCCATTTGAGCCCCCCCCCCAAAAAAAAAGCGGAAAAATTTGTTAAAGGACTATTCTTTTGCATCTAATTTTTGGAGACATCGGCATTTTTCCGAATTTTGAAATCATTTTCGGAATTCGTGGCATAATCTGGAAAATTTTAGAACTCCGCAATCGTTCTTGGCATTTCTTAAAACTAGTCAAGTCTTTACCGTTAAAAGACTTGACTAGCGACATGGTTTTTATGGCACTTATAACAGTTGACTGCCCTAAGTTCGAATAATCCCTTTTACCGTTAAAAGACTTGACTAGTGTTAAGTCAATTGGCTGGCTTTAAATTTAAAATTTTGCTGGCCTTCAATTTAAAATTTTTCTTGTAATCTCGTAATATACATTACTGACAGTAAAAGCTTTATGTATGTCAGTTTTATTATCTATTGGAATTTTAGCTAAATTTTTTTTTTTTTTTTAATCTTGAATTAAGCTCATCGTCAGGGATGCTATTTATTTGCACTTGCAAGCTCCCAACAAACCCATAACTGCCACGTCCTGTAAGCAAAAAAACAAAAAATTAATCTAATTAAAAAGTTCATATCTGAACTGAAATTTTTTTTTTCTTAGCTTAGCTGCTTAAAATCTGTCATCCGATGCTTCATCGAAAAATCTTCCCTCCCTCTATTTTAGTCGCCCAATTTGAACTACACTTTCAACTAATCAGTTGGCAGTTTCGATTTATGCTAGAAACGCATACGTTATGGTGTACCTTATTTTAGCAATTTTCGAATTTCAAATCGCTTATCCCCGAAAATAACTCTCCTTGGTGTCTTGATAAACCCGAATTTTTTTTTAAATCTTTTACTCGACCGGAAAGCGTGGCGACTTGAGCTCTAAGTTCCGAAAATTGTCATAAGAGAAAAAAAATCGGAAATTCTTTTTTTGCGGAAAATGTGGTTTCGTATCGGAAATTATCCGTAGATGACGTCCGTTTTTTTATAACTGGTCCAGTTTTTTAGCTAGAGACCAAAATACAAGGGAAACTGAGGACTTGGTATGTTTTGTCACTTTACCACGTTTTTTTGCCATATTTTGGCTTCTAGTTAAAAAACCGGACCAGATATAGAAAAACGGACTTCAGATTCGTGATCTACTAAAAATTTCCGATAATAAACCAAATTTTTCCTCGAAAAAAAAAAAAGTTGTCGATTCTTTTTCTCCTATGGCAGTTTTCGGAACTTTAAGCTCAGGTCTCCACGCTTTCCCATGGAGTAATGAAAAAAAATTCGGTTTATCAGTACACCAAAGAGAATTGGGCTAAGGGATTCGAAATTCGAAAATCGCCAAAATAAGGGACACCCTAGCATACGTACTTCCTATTTAGTAAAAAAAATTTCATATCTTCGGAGATAGAAAAAAAAAATTCTTTCCTACATTTTTTCAAACTGCAATTCGAATTCGTGGCAGAATTCGATTTGAAAGAAAAAGAGTCGGATCATAAAACGATTGTACAGATATCGGTGACATGTCTGAGTGTAAAAAAAAAGGTCGCAACCGGTTTTTGTCACGCGGAGGCAATACCGGAATGAAATGCAGATGGGAATTTTTTTCACCCTCCCTTCCCTTTCTTATTGATGGAAATCTTATGAAGTGGATCAATTTATAATAATATTTTGTCGTTTTGAAAAAGTAATACGCGAATCCTAAATCTTTTTTTTTTTTTTCTACAATTTTTTTTTTTAATATAATTTTTTTGAAACAGAAATCCAAAAAAGGTTTTCGTTTGATGAAATTTATTCCTTTGTACAATTTATTCACTCGGACAACGGATTTCCGTTATAGATTTGGTATCCAGAATTTTTTTTTTTTTTCTTCCCCTTTTAAAAGATTTTTAGATCAAAGTTATTATTAAGGGATAATTTGTATGTCGAACATGTAAAATACAAAAGCGCGATTTTTTTATTTTTTCCCCGAATGCTAAAAACGGATTTTTGCTTCTTTTTTTTTTTTTTATTATTTTCTTGCGTTCATTCACGTTGCCGAACAAAAATGAAAAAAATTCTTTCCTCCTTCCGATTCCTTTTTTTTTTTTTTTTTTTTTTTTATATTGCAGTTCTCTCCTTTCGGCGGTCAATTCCCATTTCAGTTTGAGGTTTGCTTACGGAATTTCAACGAGTTAAAAACAGTTACTTCTTTTGCACGGTCGAAGAAGCTAAAAAGACGAATGCCTTTCGGGTGGATTTTCGGGTGCGCGGCAAAATCCTAATTAAATTTTCCACCCAAATAAAAATCATGAGAATCCGAAAAATGCGAAAATTGAAAAAAAAAAAAAAAAAAAAAAAAAAAATGAAAAATGTTGAAATCACGTAATCTCACGATAAATCATAAGAAACTGCCAAAACGAATTAAACGTCACAGCGGCTTTCATCCGATTCGGGCGAAATTAGGTTGTTTCAGATTTTTTTTTTGATTTCTTTATTTCTTTAGGTGCATTCGGAATCCAGGATCTTGTCTTTTTGATTCTGGCCCGGCGCGCCACGACCCCGGCGGTGCAATCGATACCAGCACCCCATGGAGCGGACTTGACCCCACTTTTCCGTTTTCTATTCTCTACGGGATCACTAATACTATTTCTCTCTTTTTTTTTTTTTTTTTTTTTATTTCCTTTTTTAAAAAAAAAAAAGAAATATATACTTAAATTCCCCGAAAGTAGATAATCGATTTTCGTCTGGGTTTCTTTACACGAATTCCGAAAGTTCGCGTTTATTCCTTATTCTTCTTCTTCTTCTTGTTCCTCTTTCCTTCCCTGATTCTTAACTATTCAATGACTCACGATAATTGGATTTTCATTCTTTACCTTTTGAATTACATTATAGGAATGACAATCGAGTTTCCACTTAAGAAGTTATTTTAAAACTTGCGGACTAAGTTAAAGGAAAAAACTTTGCCAAACTTATGATACGGATTTCTGGTTCGATAAGATTCGAATAAAATTATAAAAAAAAAAATTTTTTTTTCCTTTTTTCCACGGATGCTCATTTTAGATGGATAAGATAAAAAAATGAAATGCGAGCCTCTTTGACGAAAGCTCACGAAAAACTGAAACTACTATTGTTTATGGATCTCGGGCTGATGCATGTTTCGTTTGAAAATAAATGGATGAGGTGAAACTAGCCCCACGCAGAAATGCTACAATTTTCTCAAGCCCAAGTAGTTTCATGTTTTGATGTTTAGAACGTGGTATGTTCTCAATTACCCATAAAAACTTTGAAGCAACTTTTTAATGCACTGGCTCGCCATGTACTGCATGTTGTCGAGCAGGGGTTTGAAGCCGGTAAAAATTGGTTGGAACCGACGCCGGCATCGGCATCGAAATACCTAAAGTGCTGGAACGCCGGTAAATGGCAAAGTTTTTGCCGCTGGTGCTGGTGCCGGAGCTGATTTTAGCATCTGTGCCAGCACACAGCGATCCGGAAAAAAAATATGTGACCGAAACTCATTCCCCAAGTCTGTGTGAAACTTAGAAAGAAAATGAAGGTGTCAAAAGCTTCGATATTTTGTCCAATTAAAAACATGCTGCCCGCGCCCCAAAATTCAAAATGGCGGACATAATACGGAAACCAAAATTTTAAATTATCAATGTTGATTTTTAATTTCGTGAATATTTATTTTTAGAAATTTTTAGATTGTGGCTCCTGATTTCATATCTGGAACAATTATTTTGAAATTCAAGATGGGGGACTTAGTATGGCGACCAGTGTAAAAAAAAGTTAAAGTTGTTAAATTTTCATGAAAATCTGTACTAAGGGGTTTTCGAGTTCGCTGATCTCGAATTCATAACCCGCTTTTCTGAATTTCGAACGTACAACGAGTAAATGAATTTTGTTTGATTTATTGAGTCCTTTAAAAAATTTTTAGAAAACTATTAGCGGATTCGAGATCAGCGACCTCGAAAACCACTTAGTACAAATTTTCATGAAAATTTAACAACTTTAACTTTTTATTACATTTGTCGCCATACTAAGTCCGCCATCTTGAATTCCAAAGTAATCGTTCCAGATATGAAATTAGCAGCCACGAAAATACCTAAAATTAAATATTCATGAAATTTCATTCATAATTAAAAATTTTGGCTTCCATATTCTGCCCGCCATTTTGAATTTCGGGACACGGGCAGCAGGTTTTTTATTGCACAAAATATCGAAGCTTTTGACACCTTCATCTTCTTTTTAAGCTTCACACATACTAGGAGATGAATTTTGTCCATTTTTTTTTTTTTTTTTTTTTTAACTTTAAAAAGAAAATTTCTGCAGTAACCACCGCTTATTGTAGTGCCGGTTGATACAATCGGCCGCTTAATATGATCAAAACTCGTGACCTATCGCAATTATATTCAGCATTGCCATCGGGTCATAATTACAAGACCGGTGCCAACATCGGCACTGGCATCAAGTTTAAAATAAATTGTCCAGCACTGGCGCCAGCTTCGGCACCGACCTGAGTTTTTAGCCAACCGCGGCTGGAATCTGGCGGACCTCCACGGACCCTGAAAAAGAGTGAGAGAGATTGGTAAGACCATGAAAAAATTTCACGGTTCAACCCAGAGCTCTAGATTATGATTCCGAAACAATAGAAGTTTCATTTAAAAAAATATTATTAAACTTTAATAACGTTAAAAAAAAAAAGAAAATTAAATTAACGGGCGTAATATTCAAGCATCGGTTTTTGCTTCAACGCTCTTGATATGTATCAAAGCAAAGTGTAAAACTTTGTAATCGCAATAAAGTTGAACTTTTTCATTCTATGAGAATTTTTTTCCCCCTCGTTGTCCATGGAATCAGGTTCAAAGGTTCACAATTTTTGAGTCGCATCTTTTTTAATACAGAAAAAAAAATTAATTAAGCTACAAATCGTTAAAACATGAATCGCCGACCCAGATATTTTGAGAAGTATAACAATTTTTTTTTTTTAACACCCTTCAACCCTTTCTAGGAGAAATACAAATATTTGAGGTACATAAATTTCGAGCGATAATGTAAGCGTCATTATGAAATTCTCCACCTCTTTTTTTTTTTTTTTTTTCCCTTAGCAAAGTTGTATCGTTAAACTGGGGTATACTTTTCTGATTTCAATCTTTTGTAATACTCGGTTTTTAGCGCCACATAATTGCTATGATATTTAAGAATTCATGAACGCTGGCAGGTTACTTCAAGCTAAGGACGGAAAGCCGCTTTGTTTTGAGAATGAAGTGGATCGGTTGGTCCTGTTCTGGTTCTGCTACAAATGAGGCGGCCATACCTTCAGTGAAACAGACAGTCCAAGTCCATTTTTACTGCTCTAATATTTTTCATTTGCTTTCTCTCTCTTATCGTTTCGCTATTTGTCTTTTCATACTTTCGCTCTTTCCCTCATTTTTCACATTTTTTTTTTTCGTCCATGCTTTCACCATTTTTTATTTTTTGATGTTGATGAGCTAAAGCTATGAATTTTTCCTCCAGAGCATTTTTTTTTACATCCCACATAATCAAATTTCCCTCCGTTAGTCAAACACCTCAAGCAAACTTTCCTCGGGTTATTACTCGCGATAACACAATTCTTAGTCACGTTGCTTGTAAATGAGTAACCTTAAAATCCCTACAAAAAAATGGGGATTGAGCACCAACTTTATTCCCTCGATCTTTTTTTTTCTGAATGTAAAACCATATCATTCTTGTTCCTATTTTTACCCCCAAGTCTTTTTCGTTTTTTTTTTCCCCGTTGAAAAAAAAGAGAAAATTTACACAACTTTTCAATCCCGTCACGTCTTAAAAAAAAGTTTTTATTTTACTGTTTTGTTGAGTGTGGCGGGTGTTTGAACGTCTGTCTTTTACGATGTTTTCTTGCCACGTTCCCCGCAAAAGAGAAGCACAGAGAACTTCATAAAAAAATCCTTCAAAACTCCCTTAGGCTTCAGTTTTTTTTTTTTTTTTTTTTTTTTTTTTTTTTTTTTTTTTTTTTTTGAGATAATGCAAAATGTATTTCTACACATTGCGCAGAAAATGTTCCATGAGTAGATTTTGAATATCTACCCCGATCGGATTTTTTAAAAATATTTTTTTTATAATAAAACAAAAGAACGGAGATAATACCCGGATTTAGAAACTTCTTGTCGGTTTGGTTACTTTTTAAGCTCTCTCTTTCTCTCTCCCAGAAACAAAAAATATTGTTGTGCTTCCAAAAAAAAAAAAAAAATTGTCTAGAAAATATTTTTCTCAAACGAGACTAATACTAATTAAAGCCCCGTGCTGCTTGATGTGCCCTTTTTTATCTCCCGACTTCTTTTTTCGGATCTCGGTTAAGCTCGCGTCATTCTTTTTACCTTTTTTTTTTATTTTCTTCTTTTTATTGGGTTATCACCCTGTTTGTCTTATATTTCAACGGGGATTGATTGATTGCAATCTTTTCATTGAATTTTCCTCATCGAGGAAAAACAATTTACGAGCTTACAAATAGCCCCAATTACTGTCAGCTTCCTTTTTTTTGAACATCGGTTTCAAAAAAAAAAAAAAAAAAAAAAAAACGGGAGGGAAAAAGTCGAAGCGTTTGAATGGTTTATTTCTGAAACTGAGGTTTTGGATGTTGCTTTGGAAAAATAAACAGTTGTCTTTTTTTTTTTTTTTTTTTTTTTTACCCTCTATCCTGAGCACAAAAAAGAAGTTAAGGACGTTTGGGAAAATGGAAAGATGTTAGACAACCATTTGTTCGGTCGGAGAAAAAAAAAAAAGTCAAGTATTTTATTTCTTTTTTAAGAAATTTTTCGCACATTCGAGAAGCTCTTTTTTTAAAGTAAGCAATATCGAATGACTGTCGTTTAAAACGACTTTTTAGGAAATGGCGTTGTTTAAATCATTTCCTTGGAAGAAAGGAGGGGTAGGAGATGATGAAAATTCTTTAAAGTCTCCATTAAAACTTATTATAGGGTAATTAACCGTAATTGATTGAAAGCCCGACGAGCGATGGGCTTTCTTGATGTTTTTCGATGGTTTCTGAAAGGGAAATTTCGACTTGGATCCCCCCTCCCCCTCATCGAAAATTTTTGTCTATTGTTTTTATTATTGCATTCGCGTGAGGCGCCGTCATGCCAAAATATCTTTACTCTTTCGTGCTTTCGCTTAATGTAAGCAAAAAAGATTTTCCTCTTTTTTTTTTTTTTTTTTTTTTTTTTTTTGTACTAAAAAAAGAAAAACCCAGCAAATAGATTGATGGATTTACTCTGTTTACTCATATCTTTTCTTTTGTCGTAAATTAATCGACCTTTGGGCAAGGTCGTCTGGATAGCTCGAGTAACGTGATAGTGACATCATGTTCAAATGTGATGTCATGGAATAAATATCGATGAATGATCGAATGATGATGATCATGATGAAAATGAAAATGCTCCTTAATTTTTTTTTAATGGAAGAAAAAAAAGAAAGGAAAGAAAACACTCGAGTTACTTTTTTAAACGATTCAGTTTCCCTCAAGAGTAACGCATTTTTAAAGAGCTTTGTCCAACCGATACTTGTAAAAAAAAAAAAAAAAAAAAAAAAAGTCTCTCGTGTTTTTTAGAGAGTTGGATCGTGCTTGATTGATTTTTTCCCAACCGGTTCGTTTGATCGAGTTTCGTCGTCGTTGTCGTCTGATAAGAATAATGTTTTTTTTTTTTTTTTTTCTTTGCTTTTTTACGTCATTGTTAACAAATTTCATTGATTCGAGGATTGTCGAGGAGAAATATTTTTTTAAAAAAATCCTTCTGATTTTCTGCCGCTCTTTTTTTTTTTTTCTTTTTGACGTAATTGCTTTGTCGTCTGCTCTTTTTTCTGTCGGTTCTTTCTCTCGGTTGCTTTTCCTTCTTTTTTGCATTGTTCGTTGTTTTGCGTCGCTTTTTTTTCCTGTTCTATCGTGTTTAGACATGTAGGGTTTTGGCATATCTGTTTCGTTTCCTAGGTCTGCAACTATATCTGCATCTGTCTTGGGCCGTCAAGCTAGAACATGTTGCAGCATAGAAACATGTTGGCAACCAAGGCCAGTAGCCAGAATGAAGAGCCAGGGGGGCAGTTGGGCTTGCTAAAGGGGACGATAGGCCTTTATTCCCTATACCTGTCCTGTTTAGTCAATTTAATCCAGGGGGGCGTTGCCCCGCTCCCCCCTTGGCTACGGGTCCCATTGGCAACATGTTGAGCAATATTTTTAAATCTTTATTTTTAATTTTTCAGTGTTGCGCAACATTTTTTTACGCTTTAACAAGTTGGCAACATGTTTTTACGCTTTAAAATGTTGGCAACATGTTTTTAACGCTGCAACAAGTTGATCAACATGTCTAGCTTGAAACCACGAGCTTATCTATGACGGTTTTGCCTGTTGTGACACCTTTTCGTAGTGTCGTCGCCTTCCTTGCAAACCCTTGGAAACCTAATAGGGTTTCCCGTTACTGCGGGGTCTTGCCATACGGCCAATTTCAGAGCGTATTAGACCGCGTAGTTCATATTCAGACGAATTTTCATTCGAATTTTTTGCCCTCTTCTTGATTATTCTTGTCGTTCTTCCGCACACCCTTTTTTTTGTCGTACTCTACTTCATATTCGGCTAGCCGTTCTGCCGCCAAAATGATTGAAAATGGAGGGTTTTTACTGTTTTTAAAAGTCACGTGACAAAAAACCCTATACATTTATGTTGGCGTATATGTTAACCTTTTTACCGCATGATGTTACGTTTTAGCCACATGATTTTTAAGAACAGCAATCAGAACAGACTATTTCCGATCATATTTCTGGGTAGTGATAAGTCAGTTGACCTCCTGCGCATGGGTTTTACTCTTTAACTTTTTGGTTGATTCTAACTTGTTACTCTTACATTAATTCTTTCCCTTGTTGTCCTAGTTCCCTCCGCTTTTAGGTCAATGTGCTAGATGCCCATGCTAGATGGACTAGATGCTGGATGCCCAGAATGCTGGATTTAAAAACTGGTGACCTTGTCCGAAGGTTAGTCGGTATGCCGGAAAAGCAGATCATCTAGAATTTGCCTACTCTGAGTAAATAGTTGTCGGGACGACAAATAGCCCATCTATCTCCGCCTGGTCAAGGGAATGGGAAACAGTCCGCAAAAAAAATAATTTGGATGGTTAGGATCAGCCGCACTCAGAAAAATCAAATGTCCTGAATCTTTGTCTTGCAACAAAATCCGAATGTTTTATAACAAAACAAAAATGCTTCATGGCAACGGACAGGTTGTTTCTTAACAAGATATTTTTCCGCTTAAAAAACGAAAAAATTCATTTCCCGCCCTCGTTATGAAAAATACCTTACAAATCCGGCATGCGGGTGGCTTGCAGGCCTCGACTGGTTACAGCCCACCCACTCTCGGCCTGCAATACGCCACCTGCATACCTGATATGTAATATACTATTTATCCCTAGGCAAAGTCTCATTGATTATCGTTTGAATTACCAATAAAAAAGCACTGTTCTTACCACCAAAGTACTGACAATCGATCGTTTTTTACTGCTAATTCGGACTTATCACTGATATTCAATACTTAGGACTTTGAATGGGGATTCGCATGATTTTTAGGAAAATGTCTTGTTACGAGGAAATTTTTGTTTTTGATTAGCCATTTTCTTTTCTGAGTGCAATACTGACTTCCCTGGCCTGTCGGGTCCTAACGAAAATATTTCCCTGCCCTCAAGGTGTTTTAGGATTATCATTAGCTAAAAAATGACCTAAAGTAAGTCTTCTGTTGCTTTAGCAACGTCTGCCAAGCTGGTGATCTGTAGACCAGACTAAAACACGTTTTAGAGTCAGACTTCCGCACATTTCAGTGTGACCTGAATGAAGCAGGCAGGCTATATCCTGAAACGCCACCACACCCTTTCCGGGTTACGGAAAGAGAAAAGGTCTTACTTTATTCTTTCTTTTTCTGTCCCAACTTCCCCGCTTTGTTCCTCACTGGGTTGCTCTTTCACTTTATGTCACTTGTGTTCATTCTGCCCCGTCTCACTCTGACTCTTTCTCATTCTTCCATTTCTCATTCAATATTAACGACCTCTCCTCTTTTGAGTCCCTTTAAGAGTTATGATACAAAACTCGGGAATGTCTATTATACTCACATCTTTTTTTTTTTTTTACAAAAAAAAGGAAAAACGAATAACGCTGGCTAAGGCCTTTTCCCGAGAGCCTGCCCTTAATTGCGTATATTGTTCTAGACGGAAACAAAGGATTTCGGGATCGCTGCATTTTGACTGTTGTATAATTTGTCGACTTGGAAAATGCGATGGGATTCGGTCAACCGTGACCTTAGAGGAACGTGTCAAGTGGTAAACCGACTCCCGTGGCTTTGTTGTTGTGTGTGTCATCTTATGCAAAAGGCGTTAAGTGCTCCCTACATTCACATCACAAGAAGTTTGTTTTAAAATAATTAAGAGAAAATCCCCGGGAACTTTTCAAAAACAAAAGCACGCATAAACTTTTATATGTACACCCGCAAAAGCTGGAAAATTCCAGGAAAAAGCTCCCATCTCCGTTACAGTCTTTAACCACAGGAGTGATAAATCCACCACCAAAAGGGTAAAAGACGAACGCATGAAGATGTGGCGTTATGAGGGAAATTTTTCAAGCTTGTACGGTTTAAAGGAACAAATTGATTGCTGGAATTTTTCTCGGAGCCTGACCTCCTGCTGCAACTTGATTTAATAAGGTTCGGATTCTCTGGTTTCCTTTTCAATAGAAAATAAAAATTATTTTTAAACCTTTTTAGTTAGCTAAAGGCGTGGACACAGGTACGGCACCGTAAGAAGAAGAAGTTAGCTAAAAAGTGAATTATTTGTCCTCCCGTCACGTTTTGTTTTGTTAGCATTTTCTCATTAAGGATGCAGCAAAAAAATTTTTTTTTGTTGTGAAATCGTGTTTTGGAACGTAAAGAACGATATCCCTTTTTCGAGAGAAAATGAATTACTTTTTAACCTTCTTTTATTACCAAAAAGTGCAATATTTGTCCTTCCCCGTCACGTTTTCTTTTGTTAGCATTTTCTCATTAAGGATGCAAGGAAAAAAAATACTTTTGTTGTGAATTCGAGTTTTGGAAGGTAAAGAACGATATCCTTTTTTTGAGAAAAAATGAATTACTTTTTAACCTTTTTTATTACCAAAAAGTGCGATATTTGTCCTTTCCCGTCACGTTAAATAAAGACTTGATACAAAAAAAGTTGATTTCATTTTCTTTTTCTCAGTTTCTTTTCAAGTGCATCTTCCAACAATTTACTTGATCGAGATTTTCTTCTTCGAAGTTTATGGAAAAGAAAAACATTGGCGCCTTTCGTCATCGGATTTTCGTATCACTAAAACATTCGAATAATATTTCAATTTTGATTTTTAATTTGAAATGGAAATTTAAATTCCCGACGATATTAAGTATCAATCGTTCAGATCAGGAAATAAACAATATGTCAGGTCAAAAGCTGAACTTCCTGCGCGAATACAAATTGATTAACTTTAAACCCGAAAACAAAACGAAATGAAATGAGGGATACCTTTCACAATGTTAGGGGGAACAAAATATCGATTTCGCCTCTTTGCACTTTCCCCGGCGTTCTTTATTGTTTATCAATTAACAGATCGTTTCTCTCCTGACGATATTTTTCCTGCGGCAGGTGTTGCTAAAGTATCTTTATAAAAAAAAAAAAAAAATTAACCGAATGGAAAACGACAGTTTTTCAACAGGAGCGATGATATTTCCTTCCGGAAAATTTTTAAAATTAAAAAATAAAAATATAGAAAAAAAAAGGTTTTTTAATTTTGATAAATGATCCTCGAAAGAAAAGTGAGAACATTTTTTTTACGAAAATTTACGGGAAAGAAAAAAATTGTTTACGTCGAGACCTCCCCGAGATATCTGGCTTCTGCAAACAAAGGATTGGATACACCTTATTGGACAAGAGCCAAAAAAATTTTTTTTCTTGAAAAGATTACGAGTTTCCACCAAGTCCGAGAAAAAAAAAGAAGTGAAAGTCGAACAAATTTTTTTTATTATTATTTCATGTGATGCTAAAGTAATACTTTTAACGTCCGTTTTCTGACGCTAAGCTTGTACTTTTTAAGGTCAGTAAGAGACCCCTAAAAGTGAACATTCAAGGATTAGCGCTTGAAAAGTGACGTCAAAAATCAATATGGCAGCTGCCAAATAATAATAATGCAAATTATACGGAAGCCCTGAAGGATCAAGTATCTGTATTTTTTTATTGTTTGTTCTGGAACAAACATTGTCTTTTCCGGAACTGAAACGTTTTGATTCATTGCTTGCTCCGGAACAGTCATTCCTTGTTCTGGGAAAGCAATGAACCAAAACTTTGCTTGTTTCGGAACAAGCAATGACTGTTCCGGAACAAACGTTGAATAAGTTAACGGCCTGTTCCGGAGCAGACAATTTTTTATTGATTGTCTGCTCCGGAACTGATAATTTTAAAATCATCGTCTGTTTCAGAACAGGCTGAATTAAAAATGGTCTGCTCCGGAACAAAAAATTTAATTGTTAAACGCGGTCAGCTCCAGAACAAACATTGCTTGTTCCGGAACAGACAATGAATAAAAAATCGTCTGCTCCGGAACAAGCAATGTTTGTTCTGGAGCTGACAGCGTTTAATAATTAAATCGTTTGTTCCGGAACAAACAATTTAAAATTGTGTTCCGGAACAGGCAATTTACGTATTAAACTTTGTTTGTTCCGGAACAGACATTGCTTGTTCCGTAACAAATAATGATCCAAAACATGTCAGTTCCGGAAAAGACAATTGCTTTATTCAGTATCTGTTCCGGAGCAAGCAATGTTTGTTTTGGAACTGACAGTGTTTAATAATTAAATCATTTGTTCCAGGCAATTTACGTATTAAATGTTGTTTGTTCCGGAACAGACATTGCTTGTGCCGGAAAAAGCAATGAGCCAAAACGTCAGTTCCGGAGCAGACAATGTTTGTTCCGGAACAGGCAACTTACTTATTAAACTTTGTTTGTTCCGGAACAGACATTGCTTGTTTCGTAACAAATAATGATCCAAAACATGTCAGTTCCGGAAAAGACAATTGTTTTATTCAATATCTGTTCCGGAGCAAGCAATGTTTTTTTTGGAACGGACAGTGTTTAATAATTAAATCGTTTGTTCCGGAACAGGCAATTTAAGTATTAAACGTTGTTTGTTCCGGAACAGACATTGCTTGTGCCGGAAAAAGCAATGAGCCAAAACGTCAGTTCCGGAGCAGACAATGTTTGTTCCGGAACAAGCAATAAACCAAGACATATCAGTTCCGGAAAAGACAAATGTTTGTTCCGGAACAAACCAGAAAAAAAACATTGATACTTGACCCTTGAGGGCTTCCGTGCAAACAACTTTTAGTGATCATTGCACTTAAAATAAAAACGATTTTTCACGGCTACGAATGTGAATCTCGACATTTTGAACCCTCGACCGTTTGCCGCCCTTCCCTTCGCTCGGCGCGGCAAAATCGGTCTTGGAGTCAAAGAGGCTCGTTTTAGATTCCAGCAGCGAAATATACTATTTTTGTTTAGTTGCAAGCGATGTTTCCCTTGTTCGCAGCTGTTAGAGAAAATGCAATAACAAGCAAACAAGGTAACTTCACGCATCGAAGACTTTCTTACCGCTTTACGGTACATAACATGTAAAGCCATGTGTGAATTTCACACGTCTTTTTAATACATTTTGAAAATGAAAATAAAATATTCATGAGGATCGCCTCCAGACGCCGAAGAAAAACAATACCGTCGGATCAGTTTTTTTTTTTTTTTTTTTTTTTCTGTCATTATTTTATTATTGCTGTCATTACTTTTTATCTTAAACTGTATCATTTGGGAAAACTATATTTTTTCGACGTGAGAAATCGTCAATCGAGATTTGAAAAAAAGAAAATCAAATTTTCGTCTGAAAAAAAAGGAGGTTGGAGAATGGTGGGGGAGGGGAAGAGAGAATGGGATGGAATAAAGGCAGCGTAGCTTCGAGCGTGACTTTCAGCTTTTTAAATTTTCCCGGAGAAAAAAAAAAATTCGCTCTTCATCAAAGACACGTTTTCGCCGAGAGTTCAATTTTAATGAAATAATACGCTGAGTGGCAAATATGGATTCTTTTGTACCGTTTTTCGGCGTAAAGAAAATAAAAAGAGTAAAAGCGGCAAATGGAAAGAGCAACGGAGGGGAAAACCCAGAAACAGAGAGCGACAAAGATTTAGAAACAACCTGCAGGTCTAATAATGTTCCAAAAAACGATTTTCATCCGCCACTTGACCGGTGCAATTTTTTATATTGATTTCTTATAGGAAATCAATAGAAAAAATGGAAATCAATTTTAAAGGGGGTTTTTAAACGGGCCCTTTGAATGTGCCGAGATATTGAAGGAAAAATATCCGGAAAAAAATATGACCGAATATTTTTTTTTTTCTCTTCGCGTAAATCTCGTTTTATATTTTACTGCTAATGAAAGAAGTTTCGAGTCTCAGAACATTAATTTTCTTTTACAAACCTGAAATCCTTGTCAGCCCTTATGATATTTATTGCCAATTCCCTGATTCCATGGAAAATGAAAAAGAAAAGGTTTTTGAATGAGAATGAATGGGTTCTTAAAGCGTTCTGAAGCTCCTTTATATAAGTAGACATCTAAATAAGATTTGTATATTGATGATTCTTAATGAATGAAATAATCGGGTTTTCATCGAATTATTACTAAATAATTTCCCGAGTAAAGACAATCGGGGAGGGTTTCAACAACCAAATCTTTGAATGGGATTTTCCGTATAACAACCCTTAATTAAAAAATAAAGTTTTTAAAAAGAACGTTTCTTTCATTCATAATTTAGATTTTTAAAGTTGAAAAAAAAAAAGTCTGCTGTTGACCTTTTGATGAGAAATGTCCCTTCCGTCAGGACTTTTCCTTCGCGCTTCACGGAACTTTTCATAAAAGTGGTAGATGGATGGAACTCAACGACGTGAATGAGCATGGATCGCTTATTACTACGTCACATGGAGATGTTTTCATTCATATTTTAGTTGGGGAATCTCCGCCGCTTCTTTTTTTTATTTTTTTATTATTCCTTTTTCAGTCATAAAAACGTTATTTTTTGTTTCTTTTAATTTTAGATGGAATACTAGGCACTTGTGAGTCAAGTCGGGTCCTTGTAAAATAAAAATTAAATTCACCCGTTAAGTAAATTGATCTTAGTTAAAAATTAATTTAAGGCTTTTCCTTTTTTTAGTAAGGGGTAATTCTTTAAAAAAAAAAACGTACCGTGACGGGGAAGGACAAAAATTGCACTTTTTGGTTTTAAAAAAAGTTTGAAAAGAAATTAATCTCTCAAAAAAAGGGACATTGTTCATTACCTTCAGAAACTCGAATTCACAACAAAAAAAATTTTTTTTCGCTGCATCCTTAATGAGAAGCTGCTAACAAAACAAAACGTGACGGAAAGACAAATAATTCACTTTTTAGCTAATTAAAAAGGTTTAAAAATAATATTTATTTTCTTTTTAAAAAGGATATCATTATTTACCTTCTGAAACACAAATCCACTGTAAAACAATTTTTTTTTCAGAGTTGTTTGATATAATATTAAGCAATATTGCCAAAACATAAAAGTGTACCTTTTTTCAAGAACTACCCAGTAATTATAGATTTATTTATTTATTTATTTATGAATAAATATATAAATATATAAATCGCATAACAGCAAAAATCACATTTACTATTTTTATATGCTACCGTAGAATGGGGTGAAGTTGGAAGGAAATTCAAAAAAAAAAAAAAATTTAAGTTTATTTTTGGCACTAAAAATAAAATTTTTTGATTTCGTTAAGTAGATATTGTTTTTGAGATACCGTATGAGGGCGTTACTTTGTACTCGACCGGGTAACTTTGGGCACTTTGATTTTGCCTTAAATTCTTGAAAATAGAACAAGGAAAAGCCCAAACAACGATTGCATTTCATAAAGTGAAGCTTCTTGAATATTATTTAGTAAAATGGTCCTTTCAATTAGCTTCGTTATAAAAATATTCGATTTTCAAAATAATGCGAGACGGGAAAAAACTTCAAAGTTCGGAATACTAAGGTCCCTCCAACGGTATCTGAAAGCCGTATTCAGGTTCAAACACGTTCGGCACTTGCCCAACATCATCCTTTAACTACCCAAAAAATGTCTCTCCAAATGTATTTTGCCGAGAGCAGAAAAACAAGAATTAACAAAAAAATGTTTGTAAACACTCCGTAAACGCCATGTTAATCAGCCATTTTATTCATCCAAACACATTTTATTTTGGTTTCAAAGAATTTATTTTTCTGGATCATTTTCTCTTCTTAAAATTATTTAACGGCATAAAAATTGTTTATTTATTAACGGTAATGTGTTTTGAGAATATTTTTTCGGCCTTTTAATTACGGAGTTACGGATGCAGAAACAAAAATGTCCAAAGTTACCCCACTTTCAGATTGTCGAGGACGTTCGGAAAATTGAGTCATAGATTGACTTAGAAGAAGTATAACCATTACAAGAGGGTATCATTTGAAAGCTGAAGGATCTCCCTTCATGTTTGTGAAGACAGATTGAAAATCGCATCAGTATTTTAGAAATAATAACAAAAAAAAGTGAAAAAGTGTACAAAGTAAGCCCTCGGTACGGTACTTAAGTAAAAAAATTTATTTTTAGTGCCTAAAATAAACCTAGAATTTTTTTGAAATTTCCTTTCAACTTCACCCCATTCTACGGTAGATTTATTTAAAAAATATGTTCAGTACAAAATGTGTCTGTTGTCTATTACCCACTTATTAAAAAAAAAAGAAAAGCCTTAAATTAATTTTTAACTAAGATCAATTTACTCAACGGGTGGATTTTATTTTTATTTTACAAGCACCTGATTTGACTCACAAATGCCTGGTATTCCACCTTAAGCTGCCCGCGAAAAAGAAAAATAAATGCTTGCCATATTTATATACATATATGTAAAATAACATAAAACGTGTTATTTGAAATTAAAAAAATCGCCTTAAAAAAAAGGCTAGTCTTTTTTAAAGCTTCGTTTAAAAAAAATTGTGAAATTTTTTCTTAAATTTCTTGTTTTTAGAATTTTTCACGAGCTAAACACAAAAACCCTTTTAAATTTAGAATAAAAGCGAAAAACTGGAAAATCAGGCAATTTCTTTCATTGATTTTCTTTTATTGTTTTGCTTTTCTAAGAGCCCTCTTTTTCCCACTTACTCTCTCCTCTTCTTTTTTTTATTTTTATTCCTTCTCTTTCATGATTTTGTGACACCTACTGGGTATTTCATTCACTTGTTGAAGGTCCTTGGCGTGATGAGGAATGAGATCTTAATAAAATGCTTTTCACTATCACGCCATGTTTTTCGTTTTTTTTTCTCCCTCGAAAATGACATGCAAATTATTTTGTCGCGTCCTTCGGGTAGCAACTTAGCTCCCTGTTGTAAAGGAGAATGCGATACCTTGGAATTAAGAACAGGAGCCGAGCCGGATGGGGAAGAGGGAGCGTTTTTATCGATTTTGGAAACTATTCTCGGGAGGATGTGTTGGACCCATTCCAAAGTTATGGATAGATGGCCCCTATTAAATTCCTCCCATTCGAGATGTGTTAAGACGAATATTCCCTGTCGTGATCTCTTTTTATTTTCAAGGGAGGACGATGAAAGAAAAAGATATAGCCTTTCGTTTTCTTGGTTTTTTTTTTTTTTTTTTTTTTTTTTTGCTGCTTCCGAAGAAGTTTTTCAAGAATCTTGATACTAATTCATCATATAGACGTCATAGAAATAATCCACTGTCCTTCCTATCGGTAATTAATACGTCAGTGTTGATGAATTACTCCGTCTCAACACAATTAGCGACGTTACGTTTGATGTATCAGTTTTGGAAAATATTAGGAGGGAGAGGGGAAGAAAAAAAAATAAAGGATGTACCTTTTGAAGTTGAAAAGACATTATTCTCTAACTTTGGTTTTTGTTTTTTTCTGTTTTCAGAGGTGAAGCAGGAACTAGAAGATCTAATGGCTGATATTAAAAAAACTGCCAATAAAGTCCGTGCCAAATTGAAGGTAATAGAACAAAACATCGAGCAAGAAGAACACACGAACAGGTCTTCGGCGGATTTGCGGATACGAAAAACACAACATTCAACGTTGTCACGGAAGTTCGTCGAAGTCATGACCGAGTATAATCGAACTCAAACAGATTATAGGGAGAGGTGTAAGGGCAGAATACAGCGGCAGTTAGAAATAAGTAAGTATTTGATTTTAAGTTTTGATGCAACATTTTGAACAAGTAAGGAGGGGCGGGGATGGGAGAATGGATCAGTTAAAGCTTCTTAAGGGATTTTTGCTCTCTGAAGCGGTTCATTTGGAGAGGATAGAGAAACCTCCAACAAACAACAAAACAAGCCACTTCCTGAGGTGCCAGTAATGGTGGACTATGAGACAAGATAACAAGAACGAGACATGTCCTCGGTATAATGTCTTTGGTTTGTTTGCGTAAACGAACTGTTATGTAAGCGGTACAAACAAGTGAAAAATACAAGACTCTTGTTCAAGTTCTGATATACCATGGGGTCCTATTACAAGGGGCGTCCGTAGCGCAGTGGTAGAGTCTCCGACTTCGAACCGAATGATCGGAGTCGGTCTGGGTTCAAGTCTAGGATATGACTCTGATTTTTTCATTACCGTTCACCACTGAATACAACAAGCATACAAGTGAGTAATCGACGCAAGTCCCCACACGGTTCGGATTCTGCGACTAAATAAAGGAGGTCCCGCTCAGTGCAAGCAAAAGCCAGCGTGAGTGAACCTGTCGTCAAACTGGCCATTGACACATTTATAGGTTTAAAGCCTAGGAAATATCCTCATATTGTACGTCCTCACTTGTATACCGTACATTGTAAGGGAATCGGGTATACGGCTTCAAGCTGCGGTAGTCACGTACTACGTTCCGTGAAGATGATGATTGGGTGCCATTACCCCTGTTTGCGAGTAATAGGCTGAGAAGGCGGAAGGACTAATTTAAAGATTAAACGGGAGAGGTTTAGTCTCACCGAGAGAATGTTCGAGCCTTCCTCTAGTTTTATTCTACCTATATTTATGTTCCGCTTGAACGTTTTAGTTCCAGACCATTTTTTCAATCCTGGTATTTCGGGATTATAAAATTTTCAATCCCGAAAACCCAGGATTTGATCAAAACGTTTATTGTAATTTTTTTTCATTAATTTTCGTCAGCCAAATTTATTTCCTCCATACGGCCATATTGGAGCTGCCATCTTAAATTTTTCAGATCTGGTTTCAAAATCCAAATCAGCGAACTGGCCATCAACTCCCGTGAGTGGCCATTTCCGGCTCAAAATTATTCAGGGGCTTTACATGTCTTTACATGTATTACATGTTATGTTTCTGAAATGATGCATTTTGATTTGCTACCGCTAAGGACATGCAACGCCCCTAGAGGAGTAATTTTGCGTCGGAAATCTACATTGAATAAAATTATATCAGTTTAAGAGAAAGACTTAAACAATAAAAATAATCGATATGTGGGGTTGTACCTGTACCGGTAACTGTAAAAATGATGATACATTTTAAAAAAGCAGATCGCTTATTTTTGCACGCTTATTGCGAATATTATAACGAATTCATTTTTGTATTGAACCGAAATTGAAAAAAATAAAACCCTAAAGGAAAAAAGGAACTTTCTCCAAACCCGAAAGAGGTTAAACAGAGAAAGAGCAAAAAGTTTTAATTGCCTTAACGTTGACAAAAAAAAAAAAAATTTACAGTTAATTTTCAAAACTGCTTTCACGGTGATAGTATTAACATTTTTTTTTCTTCTTAAATGAAATAACAAAGTGAAAAACGCAGAAAAGGACGGCAAAGGTTATGTAGTCAGGAATGAATGAAATACGGGTTCAAAGAGACGTATAAGGAAAAAAAATGGGGGGGGGGGGGAAATTGCAACGAAATTCAGATGTAAAGTAGGGGTTTTGTTCGTATAAAAACGTGAATAAACAAGGTCCCAACAACGATACCTGAGGGAACGGAAAATTCAACGTGACCTGTCTTTTGGTAACGATTTTATCTTCGAATTAGTCGCTTTTGCAAACATTGATCCCTCCCCTCCTTACAATTCCCTTTTGAATTTGAATTCGTAGCAGAAGAAAATCGGGGGGAAGTAAGCATTACGAAATTATAGTTTAAGATTCTAGCTTGTCTTTTGAATTATAATAAGAGCTTTTCAATTTGGATCATTTCCTCGCTTTTATACGGGGGGGATGAGTGGGAACGGGAGAATTTTTCGGTCATATGCTTTCTTTTAATTTAAAAAAAAAAAATCGAAAAATTTGTTTATTTTTACGTTGAAAAAAAAAAATGTGTACTGGCCTCCGAGGCACGTTCATACTGTAGTAATACAACTGTTGAAATGCTCCCAAGTTCGTATTCTCGTTTATGTTGCCTCCAGCCGTTTGTGATGGCAAATTGATGTCACGTTGATTTTCACTTTATTACGTTCAATTAAAGGGACTTGCTGACCTCTGGGGTAAGGCTATTTAGATAGCGAATCCCGAAATAAGAAATTATTTGGCAATTTAGTTGCGTAATGAGCTAAGAGTGCATTGGCCAAGTCCATGAGGAATCCATGGGTTAGGTTTCTATGTCTAACCCTACAAAATGTGAAGGGGAAAAAAAATCAGTTTGTTTTAGACTTAGGCCAAGTGATGAATAAGCTCTACTCCAAAATAAATGATCACACTCTGACAAAAGGAGTCTTTTTCGTGACAGGAAAACGAATTATGTTTTTATCGAAAAATTCGAATTTTTGACCAAAAAGCGAGAAAAAAAAAAGCCTTATAATTTTTAAATCATTGTTTAATTTAGCAATATAGTCCCCAAAGACGTAGCCCTACGCAGGGGTATGCCCCCATACATTAGTCTAATTTTTATTGTTTTCTTTCTTGTGAAAATGCCACAAGACGTTTTTGCTGTCCAGTTGGACGACTGGCCACTCAAATGTCCAGTTTGACAACAGGTTCACTCATGCTGGCTTTTGCTTGCACTTCCTTTGTTTAGAACCGTGTGGGGATTTACGTCTATTATTCACTTTTATACTTGTTGTATAACAAAAACTTTTATACTTGTGGTAAACGGCAGAAAAAAAAATTCGAACCGTATACTTGACTTGAACCCAGACCGACTACTCGATCATCCGGTTCGAAGTCGAAGACTCTACCGCTGTGCTACGGACGCCCCCACTAATCAAAATCGTGATTTTAACCGGGAAACCAAGTGAACATTCCCTTCTTCGTTTATACGAGTTACGACGTCGTTGAGTCGACATTTAATCTTCCAGTCGGTTAAAACGGTCACCATCACTGATTGGCTGCATGTCAGGAAAAAAGCAGTAAAAGCTAGTAATTTCCCCCCATTGTTTTCCAATTTAATGTCGGAAAATTTCTTGCATGACCGTTTAGCCCTTTCCTTTATTTATCTATCTATCGGTTGACTCATAAATATTTCCGTTCGCACTATCCCTTTCCTAAATTTTCGCTAATTACTTTTTAATAATCCAAAAAAAAAATGGATGCTTTTGTTTTGTTCCATTTTGGTGTTTATTTCCGGAACAAACTTAAGGCGGTGTCAGCTCGAGCGCAGAGCATTTTACAAATATATCGTGTCTAGACCATGTTTCACGTCTGCTGGGAAACTGCCAAAAAAAACCCGGGGAACGGGGGAATTTAGGAAAATTCCAGAGGGACTTGTTTTTGACTCGTTAACTTTTGGGGTTTTCGGAAGTTCCGAGCATCCAGGATAGGGAAAACTTTTTCCGCACTCCCCAAAGGATTTATTCTGATTTTGTTAAAAAATTAATTTCCAAAATGTTTACAAGTCCTATTTATATTTTATTGTCGGTTTTTTTTTCTGCCTGTATTAATTCCTTTTTTTATTTTTTTCACAGCGGGAAGAACAACAACGAATGACGAACTCGAAGACATGTTAGAACAAGGAAATCCAGCAGTTTTTACGCAAGGAGTAAGTTTATTTTTTTTATATATAATTTTTTTTTTTCCAGAAGAGAAAGTGATAAAGGTTATCGATTTCTCTTAATTATAACACATTTATTTGAGGTGGCCGACCCCGAAACACCAACACGACAGCTAAAATGAGTTTTGTATCACCATCGGTTAATGGCCTTTCATTTATTTAAAGAAGCCCATTAGGAGGCAAATAAAAAAAAAAAATAAAAATAAAAGTAAAAATACGAAAGGGTTGGAATGGAAGGGAATTTTGATTAAAAGTTTAAAAACCTTAAATCGATTAATTAACCCTCTCTCGACATCAAAAAGTCTGATATCGTGCGTTTGAAAATGATACCCCAGAGTCCGAAAGGGAAAAGGAAAAAAAAAAAAAAAAAAAAAAAAAAAAAAAAAAAAAATACGATCGCAAACTGGGATTCACAAACCGGATGTTTGCTTCTAAACGTGAAAACGTTTCCAGTTTGCTTTTTTATTATCTTCTGTAATTGAAAAGGACGAGACATGGAAACTTATAAAAACGAAAATAAAAAAAAAAAAATAAAAATAAAAGTAAAAATACGAAAGGGTTGGAATGGAAGGGAATTTTGATTAAAAGTTTAAAAACCTTAAATCGATTAATTAACCCTCTCTCGACATCAAAAAGTCTGTTATCGTGCGTTTGAAAATGATACCCCAGAGTCCGAAAGGGAAAAGGAAAAAAAAAAAAAAAAAATACGATCGCAAACTGGGATTCACAAACCGGATGTTTGCTTCTAAACGTGAAAACGTTTCCAGTTTGCTATTTTATTATCTTCTGTAATTGAAAAGGACGAGACATGGAAACTTATAAAAACGAAAATTAAAAAAAAATATGTTATTGAAAGCAGTGATTTTTTTTATTTTTATTTTTATTTTAAGGGTAGGCTTTACCGAAAGAAATGGCTGTTTTGTATGAAACTCAATTCAAGGAGAAAATGCAAAGGTTTAGGCATTCTACGAACTGCTTTGATTTTATCTTGTATTTTTAGGACAAGTTTCAACTTGTTTGAAGTAAATAAAAACCCGTAAACAAAATCACAGCTTTTCGACTGCGAATTGTTTTATTTTCAAGATGTGTGTATAATTCGGACAGTTCAAACTTACACTTTTTAGGATACCTGAAGTTTGGTTTTTTTTTTTTTTCGGTAAATTGAGTGTTAGACAAAACTGCCATTCTCGTACGAAAATTTGATGCAAAAAGTGTATAAAATTTTTGTAAAATAATTGCAGAAAAATTATATAAAAAATGTATTATTTTTACAAAAAGTTGGACGTGCATAATTTTTTAAAAATTTATGCATATTTTTTTGAAGCACCAAAATTTGAATGTGTGTAGTTTTTATAAAATGTATGCACAATTTTTTTAAGCATAATGATCCGGATATGCATAAAAATGCATATGAAGAATGAAGATTTTGTATCTGATTTCTGTAATCCGTTATGCGTTTTATTTAACTTATTTATGCATTCTTGTTTATGTATATTTATGCATACGTATTAATAGTTATTTATAGTTATTTGTGGTTATTTATGCATACTTATATGCGCATATTGATGCATACTTATTTATGAATACTTATTTATGCATATTTATTTATACTTTTTATGCATATTTGTGCATAAATATATTATATTGAAGAATGAAAAAAATTTTTCCGGTAAAAAAAACTTAAATTTTTATACATAATCTATACATTTTTTATGTATGTCCAATTTTTTGTATAACTTACACATGATTTTTATATCATTTATGCATCTCTTTTTCGTACAGGTTGCTTCCCGCATTCACTGAAACCTACTTTTGGCCCCTTGGGAAAAAAAAAACTCGATGGTTTTTTATGAAATTATAATTTTAAACCGTTTATTATTCAAAAACGTATAAAAATAAAAAAGAAAAAAAGCCTTTTTTTGGGATTTTCTTTTCGGGGTTAAAACCGTTTTTCCCCCCCATGTTGAATGCTGCTTCGACATGAAGATTTTGTATCTGATTTCTGTAATCCGTTATGCATTATCCGTTGGCTTTGACATTTGGTTGAATTGTCTGCTTAAGTCTTCTTTTGTGGGGAGAAGAGGAACTTTATAAAAAAAATATTCATTTTTATTTCTATAAAATCAGCACTTTGCTTCAATTTCTTTTTTTCTTCCCGCAAATCTTAAATGATGCTTCCGTTTCGTTAGCAAGTGGTTGAAGTCGTCTTTATTTTATAACAAAATAAAATGAGTAAGAGATTTGGACACCAATGCAGAACTAAAAAGGACTGTTACCATTGCATTGAGGCTTTTGATCGATGGAAACCTTTAAAATTTTCCAAATAGAAAAGAGGGCTGTAAACTTTTTAAGGGCTGAAACCCATTTCCCTAGCGAATGGAGAAAGCTTTCCACTTACAGGAAGCGATATTTGTTTTCGTTCCCTCGGACGTTTTTCTTTTCTTTTTTTTTTCTCTTTCTTAGTCCTCAAACTGAGAGATGTCGTTCCTCTGCGCTTGTCGTTATAGGGGGATGATTGAAACGTTGAGGAAAATTAAATGGAAAATTGTAATGCGGCTTCGATTTATTTTGCAAGCCGTTTTTTAAAATTTTCAAACAAATGAAATGATTTACGGACGACTTTAATTTATTTTTGAAATAAAGGATTAAAAATTAAAAGTAAATAAACATTATACGATAACATTGCATTGAGCACCGCCGTGACTGGCTACCTTAAATAAATGGAGTAGAAAAATCAAGGGGCTAAGTATGGTGCCTTGAGGGACTACCAAAACGATCATAAAGAAGTTCCTACTGCTAACATATAATAAGTGATGTCCAGCTTAACTAGCTTCTTTCGTAAAAAAAACCATGATTTACCTGCTGCCCCGACTAATACTTACTCTTAAGGAAACTCGTCAGTCGGGGCAGCAGATAAATCGTATTTTTTATTTTATGGAAAAACGAAGACATCTTGATAAAAGAAAAGCTAAGAAATCATTAGGAAAAAATTGCGAAGATTACTTAACTTTTCTATTTTTAAGATTTGTCTTCAATTTTCCGCAAAATTAAAAGTACGATTTATCTGCCGCCACGACTGATGCTTACTCTTAAGAATACGCATTAGTCGTGGCAGTCACTTCTTTTCTTAAGATTTCCTTTCGTTCCTTCGTAAAAAGAAAAGCATGATTTATCTGCTGCCACTACTGACTCGTTTCCTTAAGAGTAAGCATTAGTCGTGGCAGCAGATAAATCGTATTTTTTATTTTATGGAAAAACGAAGAAATCTTGAAAAAAGAAAAGCTAAGAAATCGTCAGGAAAAAATTGCGAAGATTTCTTAACTTTTATATTTTTAAGGTTTGCCTTCGTTTTTCCGTAAAATTAAAAATACATTTATCTGCTGCCACGACTGATGCGTACTCTTAAGCTGGACGGTTTTTTCTGGAGGACAAAATAACCTGTCATGACCTGTCTTTTTTTTGTGACCTAGGCTCCTACAGTACCGGTAATGTAAAGTATCTCGCCTTCTTAAATGTTCATCATTGATTGTTTTCTCGACATGCTGAGACTTGTTTCGTAAAAAACCAAAAAGGCAGTCTAGTGGTAAATCGTGTTTCCTCCCGTCATTTTAATGCCTCAGTTTTGTTCTTTTCTTTTAATTAATTACCTCCTTCAACGTTTTTTCCCCTTTGTGTCCCTTCTTCAATTGTTTCCCTAATTAATCGTCCCCTTTTGTTTTAATCGTTTTCCTCGTTAATCGTTAATCGTTTCCATTTTCTATGCTATTCTCTGTAAGGGAGGACGCAAGGTTGCTTAATCGGAATCATGTTTTTGCTTTCTTGTTTCAGGTGAAGGTTTGACTTTTTTTTTTTTTTTTTTTTGCTTTCTAATTATTTTACCTTTTGTCTGCTTCAGGATTAAATCGATTGGCACCGATAAATTTGCTTTTAGATTAATCGAACTGCTTTGATCGATTAAACCGTTAATCTGCGGCCCAAAATAATTATTTTTTTCAAGTTCCGCTTTGTTTTCCTTCTTTTTTCCTCCGCATCTTGTTTTTTTTTAATCTTAAAAAACGATATTGAAAAATATCCTTTTTTATTTTTTTCCTTGGGAATGAAAAATACGAAATTAATTGTAAAATTGGAGACTTTTTAAACAATCCGTTCAAGAGTCACGAACGAAAATCATTTGACTTAGGTTAACTAAGTTAATTGACAGTTGAAAGTGACGGTCTTTCCTGTTGAAGTTTGATGCGGCGAAGGAGCCCGGAGGGAAGAGAGGAGAGGAGGGGAGAGGGGGAACGCGGTTTCAAATTTCTCGAAAAGAATGATTTTCCAAGTATCTTTACTCCCCGAGTCGAAAATCTTTTATGTTGATCTTGTTAATTTTCTTCTCAAACCCATTAACGCCCATTTTCAAATTGAATCAAAGACCTCTATTTACAACCTTTCCCCCTTTTCTCTTTCAATCTTCCTTTTTTTTTTTTTTTTTTAGAAAAATAAAAGCATTGACTTGAAGGAAAAAAGTTAAAATCAAAAATAATTTTTCATCGGGGAAAAAAAATAATGAAAATTTTAAATTCTAGCTTGGAGGAGTAAAAATATTTTTGAACTTCGATTTATTTATGATTTTTTTTTTTTTTTTCACTGGGAAGAATGGAAAGGTTAAGGTTATTTAATTAACAGGAATCGTTTATGAGTGCGGACGGGAACGAAATAGGGGAACACCGATTGAACTCATAACTCTTTTTGCTTTAGTGAGCTTAAACCATTTCTATTTTTAACATTGAGGTTCAGATTTTCGATCGTGTTTTTTATCAGGAGCTGTTTTTTTCTCATTTACCGTCAGTAAATGCTCATTTATGCAGACCAAAAAGCCTTCTGAATGTCTCTAGAGAAGAACATTGTGGTTTACGTGAGCTGTTGCTAATCCGCACTGTGCCTTTTCCTCTCCACACTTTGTTGTCTTGAGGAATGATTTTATTTCCGGCTTTCGTCACTATCGCATTTTTTTTTTGGGGGGGGGGGGGGAAGGGTGAGGAGCAAAAGTGTGTCTTCCCTCGGGATTGAAAATATTTTGCTAGGTAGTTTTTTTTTCGGGAAAATTAGGATCAAGCAAGGAGTGTTTCAGACTTTTTCGCCTTTGCCCCTCTCCCTCCTTTTTCTGAAAAAGAAATCCTGAATCTGGGAGTAATTTTGCGCTTTGGCCCTTCAGAATCAGCATTTTCTTTGACAATGGTCACCTTTGTGCGATCGCTTCTTACAAATCCAAATTTATTTCCCCAAGCCTCATTTTCTGATCTGGCTGTATCGTTCTTGTTCCTGGTTTTAAAAAAATTTTCTCCTCTTTTCCACCAGGATATTAAATCACAAAGGCGGCAAAGCATGAACCTGTTATTTCCGTTTTTTAAATATTTTATTGTTTAATCGAACCACTTGCGCGTGATCATTTTTATTTTTTATTTTTTTTTTATAAATTTTTTATTTCGTATGTAAAAATTTTCATCGGTCTCCCCGTCACAGGGTTTTCTTTTTCATTAAAAAGTTTTTTTTTTTTTTTTTATATATCTCCTTTATTAATTTTTCAGCATTTTGCTCCGTAAAAACCATCGTCTTTGTTATGGTAATATATTCGCGGCTCATTTTTTTTTTTTTTTAATGGTGACATGAACTCTGGTTTTTTGTTTTGCTTAGAATTTTTTTTTTGAAAATTAATTCTAGGTTTCAACGAACTCGGAATATTTTAAATCTAGCTTTCCTTCTTTTTTTTTTTTTTTTTTTTTTTTTTTTCTTAGTTTCAATTTGCATTTTATGTTTTGGTCATGAAAAATGTTCTAACGATTTTTTGTTATTTGCATTTCAGATAATAATGGAAACACAACAAGCCAAACAAACATTAGCAGATATAGAAGCGAGGCACGCGGATATTATAAAGTTAGAGAATTCTATTCGAGAGCTGCACGATATGTTCATGGATATGGCTATGTTGGTAGAAAGCCAGGTACGGTTCGGGGAAACCCATGTTTATTTTAAAATTAAAATTAAAGTCCCCTCAAAAAGAAATAAATCGGCGCAGAATTGCTACAGAATTGCAAAATTTAAGAAAGAGCTGAAAATCTTTTAAAACTCTGACAGTCCATTGTTGGTGTCGAGGTCTATTACAGAACAAACCACTCTATAGATATACTTTTTTTCGAATAAAATTCGACTTTGATGATAAAAAAAAAAAAAAAATTCTTGTTATTTTCTGTCACTCTACATCGAGGGTCAAGAACAAATGAAAGAATAAAACTCCAAAGAATAGAGCAAGAGAATAAGACAATCAAGCTTATATCAGATATATTGCATGGGCTTGTGTCAGATTAGACTTGTCAAGCTCAAATAACGAGTTTAACAAATAGATATTTTTTTAGTTATTGTTCGATTTGTTTTGTTTTTTTTCCACCGTCAAATGCTCGAGAGAGGAAAAGTAATTGAGAGTCGAATAAGTCGAATTTAATAAAATAGTATTCAGGGATTTTGGCCCCTTTTTTCGTTTAAAGTAATATTTGATATTTAAAAGCTCTCCTAGAGTGCATTTTTTAGACGTGCGTTAGCCAACGTGTTAGATAATATGTTAAACGTTAACATCATCGAACGTTTAAAAAATTTCCGAGCGCCGGAGGTCAACTGACGTATCTCCATTAGAAATATGATTGGAGATAATCTGTTTTTCAAAATCATGTGGCCACAAGTTTATGCCAACCTGAGCCTGTAAAGGTGGAGACACATGATGTTTAACACGATCAAAGCAGACTATAGGCTGTGCATAATCATATTTTCGATGGAGATACGTCAGTTGACCTTCGGCGCACGGTATTGCTTTTCCTAACATGTTAATCATAATAGAGAAAAAATGTTGATTAACTTATTAGGAAAAATGGTAACCGAAATGTCAAGAACCATTTAAGAGGTGATGGAGGAAAAACTAAAATTCATATTTTTTCTAAGATGTCTTCTAACATGTTTTACAATTACATAAGTTATTCCTCAACATGTTTTCTAAAAAATTCATATTTTTTCTAAGATGTCTTCTAACATGTTTTACAATTACATAAGTTATTCCTCAACATGTTTTCTAAAAAATTTTCAAAAAAAAAGAAAAAAAAATTTAAAAAATTAATTTTTTTTTTTTTTTTTTTTTTTTTTTGTTTAAATTGTTTGTGCAATTTCTGGGCTAAGGTATTAGCTAACTTCATGTTTTAATATCGTGTTAGCTAACATGTTGGTCTGACATATATGCAAACATGGAAAGAAGAATAATTTTTTGTCATATTTTTTATAACTTTTTCAACAAATCTTCATGAATATTTTCGTAAATCTTTTATTGATATTTTGGAAAATGTTAATGAAAACATGCTAGAGAAACATGTTAGGGAAAATCTTAACTTATTTGATCTTATTAAATTAAATGTTAATTAACTCGATCTAGACTAAATGTTAACTTACTCGATCTAGACTAAATGTTAACTAACTCGATCTAGACTAAATGTTAACTAACATGATCTAGATTAAATGTTAATTAAATCGATCTAGATTAAATGTTAATAAACTCGATCAGTCGATCTTGATTAAATGTTAATAAACTCGATCAGTCAATCTAGATTAAATGTTAATTAACTCGATCTAGACTAAATGTTAACTAACTCGATCTAGACTAAATGTTAAATAACTCGATCTAGATTAAATGTTAATAAACTCGATCAGTCGATTTTGATTAAATGTTAGTTAACTCAATCTAGACTATATGTTAACCAACTCGATCTAGGCTAAATGTTAACTAACTTGATCTACACTAAATGTTAACTCATTACTTTAACACGCTTGTTGTCGGCTGCATGAAGAAAAATGTTGGGGCTGGTGTTAATGTTAAATGTTAATCAAAGTATTAAGAAAAATGTAGAATATAAGCTAGGGAAAACGGAAATTCATACATTTTCTAACATGTTTGGCAAACGCGTTAGCTAACATGATTCTCTACTATAATCTTTATTTGTTGATCTTGTTAGCTAACAAGCTCGGTCATGAAATTACTCTCTTTTTGGAGTTAATTTGAAATTGTAGCTTTCATAATATTTCGAAAAGCAATTCTGCGTCAAAAAAAAAGTAAATTAAAATTAACGTAACGTTAAAAAAAGTAAAAAAAAAAGTAAAAGTACTAAATAGGATTTTGAGATAACTCGCCGTGGTTCGTTTGGAGTCTAGCACAATTTTTCATTTTTTTTATGGGAACCAACATGGGATTTTTTTTTATATTAAAATTTTCTCACGTTTTATTCTGTTGGAAGTTCAGTTACTGAGACGGCTGACAGACAAAAAAAAAAAGCAATCGTACTTGTCTGACGTAACATATTGAAACGAAAAATGAAAGAAATAGAGTTTCTTCTCGTCTCGACTAGACGGAGTCGGTTCTTGTCAGCTTAAAAGGAATTTGACCTATTTTCCAGAACATTTTTTTTTTTTTTACTAACTATTGCAGTTATTAACTGCAAGACGGATGTTATTTAATTTATAAATGGAAGAGAAAAAGAAACTAGGGAAGAAAGAAAATTTTGAGAGATTTTCTTTCCAATTTTTTTTTTTAAATCAACAAACCACGGCATTTTTATTGCATGTTTAGTACATCGCCTTCTTGATAAAAACAAAAAAAAAAAAATTTTAACAATATGACGGGTAAATTTACATAGGGCGAAATGATAGACCGGATAGAATACCACGTAGAGCACGCTGTAGATTACGTGCAGACGGCTACTCAGGACACCAAGAAGGCATTAAAATATCAAAGCAAAGCCCGTCGGGTGAGTGATTTATGCGATTTTAATATTTTTGTTTTGTTTTTCTCTTTTTTTTTCTATCCCTTTTTTTCTCCTAAAAAAAAACTCCTTAATTTTCTTTTTTGCCAAATTTATTATTTTTGTGTTTTCTTTTTTCAACCGATTTTTTCATCTTCATTTTGCATGGTTTTAATTTTTTTTTCTTTCCTTGTAACATAAATTCATTTATTATTATTTTTTTAAATTAATTAATATTGTACTAACTCTCTAACTAATTGTTCCAGCGTCTTAATTTATGTTGGCATTCTGTCATATATATATAACATAAATCATATAACAAAAAAAATCGGGTTATATATAAAAAAAAATTAAAACTGAAAAAAAAATTGCTGTGGTGTTGCTTTTATTTTCTCTCTACTAACTCGATGTGTCTGTTTTTCATGCTGTTTTAAATGTGTCCGGGTGTCATTTTTATTTTTATTTTTTTTATTTTGCTTTTTGTAAATTGGGTGGTTGCTATTCGTCACTGTTTACTCTTTTTTTTTTTCATTTATCATGTGTGCCTGATTAACTATAATGATGGTGTTTTTAACCCTGTCGACTTCATCCACGGGGATTTTCTGCTACTGTTGTCTCTTTTTCGGTGTTTCTTAAAAAAATCCCTCCTTCGTCGCTTTTCCCTTTCGTAACCCTCCCTGCGCCTTCTCCTCTCCGAATCTTCTAAACCATCAAAATTTAGGGAGAGCTCGTCGATAACGTAGAATTTCACGTGTCTACTGCTGCCGAACATGTACAAAAGGCCAAATTGGAGACGACTGAAGCCGTACATTATCAGTCGAAAGCTAGAAAGGTACGGATCGGATAATAACAAAAACAGAACAAAAAAAAAAAAAGATTAACCTGAGATGAACCGTTCTTAACCTATTTAACTCGATTTGTGTTACTTAATAATGGGAGTCCTTAGATTAATGTCTAAATTTTCTTATTGTCTTTTTTTTTTTTTTCTTTTTTTTTTCTTCCTTCAATGAAAAAATTTGGAGTTTTCTTCTTATGTCCTCGTCGGTTTGAAATCTTCAATTCTTTAAATGCATGTTCTTTTTTTTTTTTTTTTTTTTTTTTTTTTTGTTTTTCTTTATTGCATGTTTGCTTGCTGCATATTGCGCTTGATTTCTATAAAGTAAATTTAAAGAAGGAGGAAAGATGACACTGATTTCCTCCTCCCCCCCCATTTCTCCATATTTCCCCGACAGTTGACTTCTTTCGTATGAAAGCTTTGCTATAATATCATGTTGTCGGAGGTCAACCGACTTATCTCCACCATAAATATAATTAGGGATATGTCAACCGACTTATCTCCACCAAAAATATGATTGGAAATATGTCAACCGATTTATCTCCACCATAAATATGACTGGAGATCTGTCAACCGATTTATCTTCACTATAAATATGATTCGAAATATGTCAGCCGATTTATCTCCAACACAAATATTATTGGAAATGTGTCATGCGATTTATCTCCACCGTAAATATGATTGGGAATAAGTCAACCAGCTTATCTCCACCATAAATCTTATTGGAGTTAAGTGTACCGACTTATCTCCACCACAGATATGATTGGAGATAAGCCAACCGACTTATTTCCACCTCAAATATGATTGGAGATTGGTCAACCAACTTATCTCCACCTTACATATAATTGGAGATAATCTGTTTCTTATTGTTCTTAAGCATCGTGTGAGTGAACTTGTGATCACCACTCAAAACTGACTATCTCCAATCATATTTTACGATGAAAATCTGTCAGTTGACCTTTGGTCCACGAATATGGTGATTCATTCTGTTAAGTTTTATTTTCTTGCCAAACTTGCCTCCCGTGTTCAAAATTTCCACTTTAATTGAATCACTCAAAAACATGTGATTGGATCGTGAGATTTATAATCGGATCACATGATCCGTGTGATCCGTTCACTTACCGCCCAAAAACACGAGTCATCGATCCTCCCCCTTTAAGTAAAATCGCTTTTTAAACTAATTTTTAATTATGTAAATATATTCTATTAATTTATTTTTCGTCTGCTGGGTATTAAAGGCGTGTCTCCACTTATGATTAATCCGATGATCGGATTAATGATTAATCGTAATCGGAGTAACGGAAATGAAGGGTTTATCAAACACTTTTCGTGTCTTCCATATTTTCATTAAAAGTTTAAATTTTTTTTAAACTTTTATTTTTTTTACGGTTTTATTAATTTTCAATTTATTTCAATCCGGTTTCGGATTAACCACAAGTGGAAACACGACTTAACACTCCTATATAATGCTTTTTTTTTTTCTTGACAAATTTTTTGCACTTTGCGTGGGAAAAAACAAACAAAATTTGGATAGTGAAGAAACATATTTACAACGGAAAATTCCTTTTTCTTTTCTCCCGCCCGGCCTTGAAATGAAAACGTGAAAGTAACTCGCCGAGGAATAAAATTACCCGCTTGAGGGTTGTAATATATTTCATAATGTCTTTTGCTACGTGTGGTTATTTACAACTTTTTTAGCAGACATTCCGAAAGTAAAATAAACAGGTAAAAGTTTATGATCCTGAAAGTTTGCACGTTGCTCTACAACAACCAGATTTTTGTTTTATGGAGGGAGCTCTCTCAGAAATTTCGATCATAAACTTTTAAGAATTTTTGCTTTTTTTTTTTGGGGGGGGGGGGGAGATGGGGGAGTAGAAAAAAATTCTGATCTCGACTAAGGAAAATAGAGAGAGGCCTAATAAAATAGCTCAATTGAAAGCAAATGAACGATAGGCGATTATGCGGTCAAGGGTAACGAGATACGCCATTTAAATTTTAGGTGCCACAACCATTTTTTTGGTAAGACAAATACACCAAAACAAAATTCCGTCCGTCGGAGCTGACCTAACGCATCTCCATCGTAAATACGATTGGAGATAATCTGTTTCGACATTTCGTGAAAGTGTCATGTGACCACAAGTTTATACCAACATGAGCGTGTAAGCTTATAGTCACATGTTTCTCATCAAGAGTCGAAACATACTATCTCTAATCATATTTACGATGGAGATATGTTAGTTCACCTCCAACGCACGGAATTACAGCCTCAGCTGTGGGGACTTTATAAATAAGACTAGATCCATTTTTGACGGGGGGTTCAAATTTTTTCGGTTGCTTGAGCTGTACTTTTTCTGTAAAATTTGTGCATCTAATGCAAATTTTGCTGGGTGATGGGCTGGAGGATTTAATTCGGATTTTCCGCTAATAAAGAAATTAAATCCTGTACGTCAGAGTCAACTAACGTATCTCCATTGCAAATACGACTGGAGATAGTCTGTTTCGACCGTTTGCGAAGATGTCATGTGACGACAAGTTTATGCCAACCACGAAGGTATAGACAAGTCCGGAAACGTCCCATACTGTTCATGTTCCGCTTAACTATTCACATTCAGGTTCTAAAACGGACCATTGATGGCACTGCAGGGACGCAACATGTCTAATCGTTTAAGTTGGGACTCCAACGCAAATTACAATAAGAGAAAGTCGCCGCCATCTTTGTTTACAAATCTCAACGACCAATCAAAAAGCGTCTCGCGCACAAGTAGCGCTTACGGTGGTAGAAAGAACGAACTCATTTTCGTGTAATTAAGCGGGACAAGATCTCTCTTGTACGGACCTGTTTATACCGGTCCGGCCGTGACGCCAGTATGAGCGTGTAAACTTTCAGTCACATGATCACGTGATTTTCATGAACAGTCGAAACAGACTATCTCCAATCGTATTTACGATAAAAATTCTTCAGTTGACCTCCGACTCACGGAATTATTTATTTATTCAGTATAAATTTGGTTTTCCAGCGTATTTTTTGCAACTGAGAAAATCATAGACAAAAAAAATATATTTCTTCACTATTTTCGGTATCTTCTTCTGCAAATATAAATCCAACTTTAATTTAATTTAAGTCAACTTATAACATTTTATTTTTGTGTTGGGTTGCGTTTTCTTATTTATTCTACTTTTTTTTCTTCTTCTTTTTTCTTTTTCTTTTTTTCGTTTTCTTTTTCTTTCACAGAAAGTAATCTACGTCTATATCGGCCTGGCAATTGCAATCGCCTTCTTGATCATTTTTTTAATCGTTTACTTCTCCATTTACGTTTAAATTTAAGTGATTCGAGTGAAAGGAGGAGGTCGTTTGAAATGGCAAAACAAGAATCACTCTTTAAAAAAAAAAAAAAAAAAACCTAAACAAAATGGATTTGATCTCTTGGGAACAACTCTCCTTCTTCCATTCGGGTTTTCACTCATAAATCAAAGTTGTTAAGAAATTTATATTCCATGCTTTCGACAGTTAACCCGAAATAGGGAACAGATGCGTTCGACAATTAGCTCTGTAATACACCGAAGAAAGGTGATTTATTTCTCTCTAATAGTAATCCGAGTTTAAATTGTATAGGCCGAATTTACTGTATATATTAAGTACAAATATTAAGTTTACAAGGATTAGTTAACCGCGGCGCTTTTCATGGAATATAATGCATTTTCAGCTCTGGTTTCTTTATTCAAATAATTTTCTGCCTATTTTCCTTTATTTTCAAATATGAGAAGGTTCGCGCTTGTTTTTTTTTTTTTTTTTTTTTTTTTTTCAAAATGGGAATATTGGATTGATAATTTCGTGCGCAGGAGGTCAACTGACGTATTTCCGTTACAAATACGATTGGGGGTAGTCTGTTTTGGCTGTGTTTTTTAAAATCATGTGATTACAAGCTTACGCAGACACGAGCACTAAAACATGTAGTCACGTGATTTTTAGAAACGGTCAAAACAAACTATCTCCAAATGGATTTATGATGGAGATACGTCAGTTGACCTCCGGCGCAAGGAATTCAGAAAAAAAAATTAAGCCCGATCAGACCAATTGAATGGTCTATGGTCTAGGTATTGAATTAATTAATATTGGTATTATTTCTTGGGAGAAATTAGAATATGGAAAATCAAACTGGTATGATATCCTAAATCGCATGCACTGAAAAAAATTAGAAAATAGTTGTAGGTATTTAGGCTGTTTATTTATTAAAATTGCAGCTGCCTAAAATTTTGGTTTATTGTCTTAATTTAAATTAAGGGATATTTTAGTTTTTCTCAGTGCATAATATAGTGGGAGACAAAAGTATCCGTAAGAATGGCTTCTGATTTTCAAAAACTTTTACAAATATTAATATTTTTGCAGAATTCGTTTTTAGTGCTGGAGAGGATCTGTATTATTTCAGAACTTAACAGTTTCTGTGTTTATTTGGATGATTTTGACCCTCTGCCCCTTTGATTAAGAAAAAAAAAATTCCGTAGGAAACCTTTAAGTGGCTTAAATATGGGTCAGATACCTTATCATGGGAGAACACTTTTCTGTAAAAATTAATTTTATCCAGTTTTTCGATAAATGTAAGAATAGTAAATTTTTAAAAATTTTAAGGCTAATTTATTTTCTGGGTGCCACCCTGGCTTTTTAATTTTTTCCCAAAGCCATTACGCCTTCAAATAGGTGGTTATTAGCTAATTTGATTGCCTCTTGTCTTTTTTTATTAAAAAAAAAAAAAGTTAGCATTTGATACTATACGTAACCTTTAACCTTTTTGCGATACACAATTCCCAAACTTAATCTCTTCTTTTCTTTATACGCTGGCGACACTATGTAAACCATAGACTTATATTAGATACAGCATCTTAGGTCTGGTAAATTGGTGTTGGTATCATTTAAAAAAATATATAGCGTCGATTTAGATTTTAATATTACTCCTTTTTGACAAATTATTTCATTAGATACCCTATGCCACTATGCAGTTAACTGCACACTGTAATTAATTAAGAGAATCATCATCGTGGCAGCAGACTAATCGTACATTACTTTTTACGGATAAACGAAGGAAAATCTAAAAAAGAAAAAAAAATATTAAGGAGCTTTTGGAATTATTTCTTAAGAATCCCTTAATTTTTTATTTTATTTTATTTTATTTTTATTTTTTTATAATATTTGTTTTTGTTTTTCCGTGATAAGTAAAATACTATTTGTCTGCTGCCACGAATGATGACTTTTCCTAATAAGCATCGGGTTTTTTTCAAATTTTTTTTCTTCTGCTACCACTTTTGTTTATAATCGTTTTTAAATTTTTACTTCAGCTGATGAAAATTTTCGAATAATAAAAAAGTAGCAGCAGAAGAAAAAAGTCAGAAGGGCGATTAAAAAACGTGACGGCAGAATAAGATATAATTTTAAAAAACTCGTGTGCTAATGAGTTATTACGATTCCCGGTAGGGATGTTAAATATATGGTATATTTATTCTTCGTGTGTATAAATATACCCGTAAGCTGAACATGGGCGAAGGTGTATATATATATATACACGTATACGAATTGACCACGTGATTGACATCGCTATTAATGAGCACCGCAGTTGCAAAACTTTTTCACTAGGAGCGCCGAATGTCATAAATGGTAACCAATCAAAACCAACAATTATTAACACACGGCCCATTTTTATTGGTTACCAGTTAAGGACATCTAGGGATCCTGTCGGAAAAGCTCCGCAGCTGTGTTCCTAATTATTTAGTGTGCCTAGTGGAGGAAGAGCAAGAATATTTATTTTATATTTCTCGCAAGTGTCGTTTTGGTTTCCTAATACCAATTTTTTTTTTTTTCTTCAATGTTTTTTTTTTCTTTGCTGCCACGACGACAGCGATTACAGCGCTATAAAAGACATTTCACCAAAGATCAAAGTAGGCGTTTTGAATCTCGTAATCCGACAAAAACGATTTATGCACTAAAAAAAAAAAAAAAGTCAAAAGCCATGTTTTAACCTTTTTTGAGGTCATTTCCGTTTGATAAACAAGATCAGTTTGAATATTTAATTCAAACATGGCGTTCAATTTTTTTTTCTCCTATTGTTTTTCTGGTTAAATAAGTTCCCTCACCAGTTTACAATTTTTTTTTCTTAATCACGGAAAAAAGAAAAGTGACATTAGTCACAAGAATCAAATTTTATGCTATCTATTCCCATGGTTCCCATTAGGAAATCATTGCTTGTAAATTTCATAAAAGCAGTTTTTTGGCGCCTTCCTTTTTGAAGTTATGCTATGTATCAATGTGTCAGCAATTAACGGGTTAAGATCATCATAAATATGAAAGAGGTTCTGTCAAAAAACATTTAAAAAATCAACGAAATAGAGCCATGTTTTTCGAATGCTTTCTTGTTTCTTGCTGTATATGGGTAAAAATTCCAATATTCCGCTTCCCCCCCCCCCTTTTTTGAATCAAAATCCACAAAACACTTTTTTTTTTTATTTATTTTTTTTCTGAATCGAATTTCACGCGAGTAGATATCACGCCATGCACCAGCTTTTTTTCCTCATATTTTTTAATGAATGCAGGCTGCTGCTGTATATTTTTCTGCACCCGATTATTATTAGATTTCGATTAAGAATGTTTGATTTTCCATAGGATTTTTTTTTTTACAATCAATAAGCAATTTATCAGTTTTTTGCATCCTTTTTTTTTTTTGGAATGATAATGATTTGATTTTTTTTTTACATATATAATTTCGGTGTTGGGTTATGTATTTATTATTTTTGGTTTTTTTTATTTTTTTGGTTTTTTTTCTTTTGTTTTTGTTCACAGAAAAAAATCTTCATCATAATCTGCCTGGCAATAACAATCGTGATACTGATAATTATTTTAACCACGACCTTACTGTGAGTTGATATGAAAGCACAAGTGTTGGTGCTGAGTGCTGACATTCAAATTGACTGTACGTATTGTTCCCAAGTCATGCAGGATCATGACGTCTTAATTTTCTTAACCTTAATTATGTTTCTCTCTTTAAATTAAAAAGAAAATTAAAAAATAAAAATAAATAATAATTAGAAAAAAAAAAGAAAATATATATCAGCATAAGTCGAGTTGAAAAAGGTGCGAGAATACCTTTTCTTTATGATTCCAGGTTTTGTTGTTAGAACGTGGATTTTTTTTTTTTTTTTTTTTTCTTTTAAGTTTAAAAAAAAAATCTCTTTAAAATTCACGTTTACTTATATTTGTTTCCGTAGGAGAACGTTAAGATAAAATATTCCCCGTTGGTTTCAACCGTTATAAAAAAAAAATAAAAATGAAAAAAAAAAAAATTTAAGCTGGTCTTAACGTTCAAGATTTTGAATTTTTATTTGTTCATGTATGTGTAATTACAGGTACGAGGAAATTTTATACGAAAAGCGAAATTGGATATGCAATCGGTTTTGCTTTTTTAAAAGAAGAAAAAAACCGGTTACTGCGAAATTTGCTCCGGTTTCGCTTTTACGAGAAGCGTGGAAAAGTCATTTTGAAAACGGAGGAGGCAATAAAACAGACGAGATACAAAAATTTTTGCTTGAAACTATGAAAAGGAATTGTAATGGAACCAAAACAAATAAGCTTCTTCTTTGGAAAGAATTCCGTGCGTCGGAGGCGAACTAACGTATTTTCATCGTAAATATGATTGGAGATAGCTTGTTTCGATTGCTAATGAAAATCACGTGATCATGCGACTGCAAGTTTACACGCTCATGTTGCCGTAAGATTGAGGTCACGTGACACTTCTACGAAGCAGACTAACTCCAATTATATTTACAATGGAGATATGTAAGTTCACTTCCGACGCACGGAATTATTTACCAGTACCTAAAATTCCAGTGTTCGGCTCTGGCTCAAAACACCAAAGCAAACTAGTACCAGACTAAACCGGAAGTACAAAAATCAAGCCAAACCAAAACGGTATGTTTTTTTTGTCCCTGATTTAGGTAGAACTAAGCTTTAGCATAAAGGGATGAATCTGAAGGTTACAAATTTTTCTCAGCATATTCTGCAGAAACGCCGCCTGCCTGGAAAAATTTGAAATCTAGTACTTCGAGCCATTTTTTTAAGTGCCAAAATATGGATCACCAATATTTTACGTTAAAATAAAACTTCAAGCCTCAAAAAATGCCGTTTTGTAAAGAAACGATAAAGAGGGCTAAATGTTTTGTGTTTCAATTGCTCTTTGTTTATTTACTTCCGATTTTTTTATACAAGTTTCAACCTGTATCAAAATTTAAACAGTACGAAAATTTTGATTAAGACGTTTTGATGCAAGTACAGAAACAACACAGAACGACACTAAACTATCAAAATTCAAACAATACAGAAAGACACTTTTTTATCTTCCATTCAGTATCCGGCGTTTGAAACTAGTTGAAACAAGTTTAAAAGCAAGTGAAAACAAGTTGACACTTGTATGAGGACCAGAGCTGCAAACTTTTCTCGCCAAGATCGCTGGATGTCCTTAACTGCAACCAATCAAAAATTATGTTTTTTTTTATTGGTCACCGTTAAGAACATGCAGCGCCCCTGCCGTAAAAATTTCGCAGTTTCTATTTTCAGTTTTTTTATTAAAATCTGTACCTCAGAGTCAATACCTCGAATTTGAAAGTTTTCACGTGATCGTTTCTAACGGAAAATAAATAGCGTCCATTTTGATTTTTTTTTCGAAGTCGACGTTTCGGTTCGGAGGTACGGGAATGAATTATTCATATCAGAATTAATTTTTTTAAAATTAAAACTTAGGCTAATTACTTAATTCTCGAATTTGTGGAATAAACTCCCTTGAAATGACTTTTCTATGCTTCTGTTATGTCTTGACCCTTCAGTTTTTTTTTTCCTCCAATCATACTCTTGTATCTTTAGACATAGTTTTCATATGTCTTCACTGTTTTTAAGCTTCCACAATTTAAGATATGTTTCGAAATTCTCATTGTTTAATTTTGTAGATGATTTTTAGTTCGGAGTAGTTTTTGACTTGCATGAGTGCTAAAAAATGGCTTGACATTATTCTGTATTATGGTTTTAAAACTTATTATTTTATTATGAAGTAAAATATTGCAGATAGGTAATTCGTTTTTTAAAATCAATCAAAAAAATCACATGATCGTAAAACAAGATTAGATTGACGTCACAAGTGACTGAGATATGGCTGCTTCGTTTTAATTAAACATATCGATTAAATTGATTTTTAGGACTTTTTGACTTTCTTAGAAAAATCTTTGGATTGCAAGTTGGCGTATTTGATGACGTGTTAAGAGTGAGAATAATAGGAAACTAGGTGTGAGCTAGGGGGAAAGGGGGGGGGGGTGTTGTCACCTTTTTCAGCCATTTTGCTAAAACTGCTAATAAGAGTGAAGTCTATGATGATGAAGAGGAGGATGTAAGGGATTCCCGGAGGAATGGATGTTTCATTCAAAACTTGATTAAAAGGGGAGATGGCCAAAAGTTTACTCTTACGATTTTAAAAATCGTAAAAATCCTAAAGTATGGCGTACCGATACCTACGGAAGCTCCATGCAGTATCACTCGACGAGGTTATGACGTTTCCAGCTTCTATATAGCTTTTGGCCATACCCTAAGAAAGCGCAGTTAAAAGTTGGAATTTACGTCTCATTTTTTTTATAAAGCAACCATCCCTTCTGGAATACTTGAGAAAATCCTCCTATATGTATCATTTCAAACGAGACATTTATAAATCGTTTTGTTTTGGGTGCGACATAAATGAAATGTACCTTAGTACCAATAAATCAGCTTCATGGACTTACGAGTCGCCTGTCAAGCTCAAACTTAATTTCAATTCCGTCAGAGTGTAAAGCACGATTTCGTTAGCTTAGAAGAAAAAATCATATCAAAGAAGGAGACGTAAACGCCATAAAGATATATACGTATCGGAGACGTCATAGGACATGAACCTTTGCTAGATTTTCGACGTCGAAATGTCGTCAAACATTTATACAAATGTAATTACAATGACGTCAAATAGACGTCTCTACGACATCTATCGGACGTTATAGTAATTACTTTGTCGTATTTGACGTCATTGTAATTACGTCGTATAGACGTCTATTTAACGTCAATGGAATTTCAGAATACAAATGCCAATGCGGCTTGTTGACGTCATAACTTTCGTCACTTTCTGACGTCATAACGGTAATAGAAGTTCGAAATGACGTCATAATGGTCATGGCGTTTGCACTTAGAAGTTAAAACGACGTCAATAAAACGTCCTAAAATGAAAAGTATCATCGGTCGTAATAATGACTTTGTAGAACATACTTTATGACCTTTTTGACGTCTAATTGAGGTCATTACAATCATAACATTTATATTGTGAAGTTATAATGACGTCAGAGAGACATCTTACAGCAAGAAATCTCGTCGGTCGTACTCTTTGATTTCTTTCAAAAAATCTCAGGAAATTTGTGGGTGCGTGAAGTTGGCAGTACAATGAAAAGCTCAAATTCTAAAAACTATACCATGATTTTGAGCTTTTTTTGAGCTTTCAGAAAAACCAAATTTCAGAATTTGAGCTTTCAAAACAAAAAAGTTATTTACATTATCAACTTTGCCTGCCAAGTTCACGCGCCGTACAATGAAAAGCTCAAATTTTAAAATTGACGCCATTCTATGCCCCTAAATTTGAGCTTTCAAAAAATCATGTTTCCAAATTTGTAGCTGCATAACAAAAAAAGTTGTGCTTTATAATACCAAAAGTTATATGTCCGACACGAAAATTGAGCACTGCCAGCTTCACACCTAGTATTTTTCAAACTAGTAACTGGAAACGGATTTTATTTTGTTCCACAGAATTTGAGCTTTCAGAAAACACGACTCTCAGAATTTGAGCTTTCTCCTGTGAAATTTGAAAAAATATGAAAATACTGTAAATATGCAGCACTGCCAAGTTCACGATCGTTACTTTTCAACTTAGGGATTTAAAACATACCTCAAATTCTTCTGCGAAATTTGAGCTTTCAGAAGATATAACGTTCAAAATTTGAGCTTTTCCCGTTTAATGAAAAAAAAAAAACGAATTATTGAATTAGTATTTGACCGAGTACTGCCAAATTCACATACGACTCTTTCGGACCTCAAAATTTAAAATTGATTCCGCCTTATTCTCTAGAATTTGAGCTTTCTGAAGATGTAACGCTCAAAATTTGAGCTTTTCTGGTCTAATTAAAAAAAAAAAAAAAAAAAAAAAAAAATTATTGAATTGCGATTTTATTGAGTACTGCCAAATTCACATACGATTCTTTTGGAGCTTGAAATTTGAAATTGATTCTGCCTTATTCTCTGGAATTTGAGCTTTCGGAAAATATGACGTTCAAAATTTGAGCTTGAAAAGAAAAAAAGTTATTCCCATTATCAACTTGGCACTGCTGACTTCACGGGAAATTTTTTTAGCACTCGAAAGGCGTAAACGATCCTATTTTATTCTCTCAAATTTGAGCTTTAAAAAGACATAACGTTCAAAATTTGAGCTTTTCCCGTTAAAAAAAAAAAAAAAAAAAAAAAAAGATTGATTTACCATTTTGCCGAGTACTGCCAAATTCACATACGACTCTTTCGGAGCTCGAAATTTAAAATTGATTTTACCTTATTCTTTGGAATTTGAGCTTTCTGAAGATATAACGCTCAAAATTTGAGCTTTTCTCGTATAATTAAAATAAAAAAAAAAAAAAAAAATCAAGATAAATATGCATAGACAGATGTTTTAGGCTCGAATGCACATCGGATAATAGGATTAAAAGAAGTTTCGGGGAATTGGAGAAAGGAATACCAGGTTAAAAATTTTGTCAAAAGTAAAAAAATGACCATGAAAAGAGTTAAGAATAATTTCGGATGACAATTTAAGAAAAGAGGAAATAAATTTTAAAAAATTAGGGCTAAAACGTATGGCGTTTTTTTTTTTTCATTAAACGGGAAAAGCTCAAATTTTGAACGTTATATCTTCTGAAAGCTCAAATTTCGCAGAAGAATTTGAGGTATGTTTTAAATCCCTAAGTTGAAAAGTAACGATCGTGAACTTGGCAGTGCTGCATATTTACAGTATTTTCATATTTTTTCAAATTTCACAGGAGAAAGCTCAAATTCTGAGAGTCGTGTTTTCTGAAAGCTCAAATTCTGTGGAACAAAATAAAATCCGTTTCCAGTTACTAGTTTGAAAAATACTAGGTGTGAAGCTGGCAGTGCTCAATTTTCGTGTCGGACATATAACTTTTGGTATTATAAAGCACAACTTTTTTTGTTATGCAGCTACAAATTTGGAAACATGATTTTTTGAAAGCTCAAATTTAGGGGCATAGAATGGCGTCAATTTTAAAATTTGAGCTTTTCATTGTACGGCGCGTGAACTTGGCAGGCAAAGTTGATAATGTAAATAACTTTTTTGTTTTGAAAGCTCAAATTCTGAAATTTGGTTTTTCTGAAAGCTCAAAAAAAGCTCAAAATCATGGTATAGTTTTTAGAATTTGAGCTTTTCATTGTACTGCCAACTTCACGCACCCGAAATTTGTCCCGGAAAATGACCACACTTGATGACGAAAATCTAACACGTCGCCATGACGACACTTTTTTCGCTGGAATTTTTTATTGTCGAATTGTACCGTTTGGGATGCAATCCAACCTCAAAAATGACGGTTTTAGAAAGCAATCATTTCTGTGATATTTACGTTACTGTCCGCCATTTTGAAGTCACTTATGATGTCACTGTTTTTATAGATGACGGCGATTTGTTTTTCCACCCATTTTAAAAATTTCTAGTACAAGATACTTATATTTCCATCCTGAATAAAATATTTTCCATCGACAAACACCATAAGCTAAGCGGTACTGAAAGAAATCTTCCATTTACACCCAAGATTTTAATTTATCTTGGTACGAAAACCTTTTAGTATTTAATTCTTGATAACTTTCCATGAAGAAATTGTTGGTCAAGTTGATACTTACAATTACCATCAGCCCAATTCAAAAACTACTCTTATAAAATTAGCGGTTTATTTTAATTTTATTACCTGTATTATATTACCTATTCGAATTTATATTATTTTATTTTGTATAAATCTTAAGAAATTTTTTTTTACTGCCCAATAAACCGCTTCCACACTAAAAATTATCCAAAATAAAGATAATTGATCTGTATTTTTTTTTTTTTTATTTGACTGAATTTTGACATAAAAAAAATTTAAGATACTAAAAAAAAGTTTGTAAGACTTTTTTGTTTTGTTAATTTTTTTTTTAAATCAGAGGTTTCTAAGTGAACTGGATTCCGAGATTTTTTTTTTTCTGTTAGCTTTCAGTTAAACCATTTTGAAGTATTAAAGTAACTGAATTTTTTCAAAGTATTATGTCTTGGGATTCAGATCGCACGGAAATTTTCGTATTTTATTGTAGTTTATTTAAAAACGTTTTTGCGACTACCAAGTTTAGTTTTACTGTCGAAAAAAGAAGCAAATTTTAATTTAAACGAAAAAAACAAATTCGCATTTACGTTGGCAATTTAAAAAAAATAAAATAAGCATCACTACGGCTTGGTTAGTTCTGCAGTTAATTTTTTTTTTTTTTTTTTTTTTTTTACAATGTTAGAAAAAAAATGTATACGGCTTATATTTATTTTAAATGACAGTCAAAGATTGTTACACTTAATTAATCATTTTATTTTTTTTTTTACATCGACACGATGCGCCAGAGCGGCACGAGTTTACAAGCCAATTAAGTGAAATACATTTTTAACCTTAATACGTGGTATACAACTTACGTCATAGGCTCACGGAGGGGAGAATGGCACGTGATTTTTTTTCTAGGGCGCCATCTTGCGTGAGCTTCAATAAGATAAAATCATCAGAATCATAAGATTTAATTTTGTCAAAAAGAACCATACCGTTCCGTCAATATAAGTATTAGAATAAACTCGCAATATGGCGGCTCTAAACATGTCTGATCTTGCAATTTTCCCCTCGTGTATACCGAGGGTCTTCTTATCTATATGGAAGCCCTGAAGATTCGTGTTTTATTGTTACTTTGGTGATTGTCAAGTTTAAACCTGCCATTGACAGGTTCCAACCTGTCATTATTCGAACTTGACAATGTGTGACAAGTTTGAACTTGTTGTCAAGTTGTAAAGAGCCAGTATTTTTGTTCTTAGGTTTAAAATATGAAAATGCCAGGTTGGAACTTGACAATCGTCTGCTAGCAATGAACAATGAACAATGAATCTTCAGGGCTTAAGTTGGTTTAAAATCGTGAAATTTGATTGGCTCCGTGTAAAAAACAACGTGCAGCGCCTCGTTGCGAATGAAATTGTATGAAGTAAAATTAAAACGGTTTTCACAAGTTGCAATCGATAAATAATAACGATAATAGTAAGGATCTCTCTCTAGGTTGTTTTAAAAATTTTTAAAGTAGTCTCGGGAAAGTTTATTTTGAAATTTGAAAATGACGTAAATCACAAGTTTGGGTTTTGAAAGGCTTTCCACCGATTTTAAGCTACATTCAAATGCAAAACTTGATTAGATAAATACTTGAAAATCTTGGGGAGATAAATTTCCATAGATTTGTATGGTCAGTTTCGGTTTATTTTATTAAGAATAAAAAAATGGAAATAAAAACTTTTTTTTTTTTTGTACGGGGGAAAACATTTAGCAGTGGTGGTTTATTTTTTTAAAAATGTTTAAAATACGAAGGCCTAATTCTTAATGTTCTGAGGCTAAAAAAATTTCAGGTCGAAGGTTTTTATTGGATGTCCGTAAGGTTTCAACCCCAACCCCTGGATTCTTGTTTTTTACTTAAAGATAAATGATAAACAAAGACTAAATATTTGGGCCCAAATATAAGCCAGATATTTGGCTTTTTGTAAGATGAGAATGTATGAGCCAAAATATCCTGTGGGCTTCAAGCTGCGGTGCTTGTTTTTTTTTTTTTTTTTTTAATCTAAGATATTAGCTCCGAATGACTTTAGAGCACTCAAAAAATTGCTTCAATGTCATCATTAATTGACTTGACAAATTATTAATGGGTAAGATGTATTCAAGTAAAAAAAAAAAAAAAAAAAAAAAGCTCTTCAGGTTTATTTATTTTGAGACGTACTGTGTGTCTTTTAATTCAATTCCAAAATAAATCCTAGATTTTAAAAAAATACTTTCTCCCTTAAGTTTCTAGAATTAAGTCAAAGGTATAAAAAGTCGATTATGTACTCAAGAAAAAAAATTCGACCGAAGTCTATAAAATTTTCTTTGTAAGAAGACGCTTTCCAACATTGTAAATTTATCACTAAAACAGTCTTCTTACAGTGAAATTTTTATTGATTTGCTCCAGTTTTGCTTTGAAAGGTGCAAACTTTATTTCCTTTTAATAATTAAAAAGTCTACTTTATTTGGGTCCTTTTGGGACGGAAACCTTACAGCAACTCAATATGAGCCTTTCGGTTGGTCTTGGACGGCATTTAAAATTTTTCTTAAAATCAACCCACAAATTATTTTATCCACTGCTTTTTAATTTTTCTTAAATGCTGACTGTCGAAACAACGATTTCACTGTAATAAATTCATTTCATCACAAAAAAAGCCAGTTTTGTCCATCTCTTAAGGCATTTAAAAAAAAAAAAAACGTAACGAAAAAGCATTTATACCGCAAAAAGAAATATGAATCATCCTATTTATTTTATGCACAAAATAAAACTATTTAAAAAAATAAAATAAAATAAAAAATAAAATGCAATAATTTGAGCAGTTGCGTTTGAATTATATGATGAACAGTAGAGTTTACCAAGACAACAGTATAGTAATAAAACTCTGTACTGCCATGTAAATATTATTATAATAATAATAAATTATTATTATTATTATTGAATTGAAAAAAAAATTAATAATTAATAATAATTAATAATTTTAGGTATTTTGTGAATATAATCTTTCTGTATAGTGTTTTTTCTCGTAGTCTTATTCGAGATCTCATTTTCATTTTTTTGTCGATGTGTCTTAAAGATATCAAAGTTACTAGTTTTTATTAAAAATATAAAATTATGGTTATTAATATCGGCGATTGTTTTAGACGCGAAAATTTGAACAATCGAAAAGAATGAACTTTCCCTGTTATCAGTGTTTTTAACTTATTTCCGGAGGTCAACGCTGACGTATCTTCGTCATAAATATGATTGGAGATAGTCTGTTTTGGGGCTATTCAAAAATTACGTCAGAATATTTTAGAGGTTTTTTGACCCCCTCCCCTCCTTAACAACAAAAATAGGATTCCTCTTATGGAGCTTTAATATGGGCGGCAGCATTTGTAAGACCCCCCCAAAGTGTTGACGTAATATTTGAACGCCCCCCTTTGATTGTTACCGAATATCACGTGACTACAGGTTTGAGCACACGTGCAAGCGTGAACTTGTCGTTACATGATTTTAAGTTGCAATCGAAACTGACCATCTCCTGTCGTATTTATGATGGAGGTACTTCAGTTGACATTCGGAGCTCGGATTGAATTTTTTTTTTTTTTTAATCGGAAAATATTTTTGCGTCAATTAAATTTAAAAAACTTATAATCTTTTTTTAATCGTTTCGTTTCTGAAACGATTCGCCGATGGGTTCGTTTAGGTGATAGATTTTTAAGACACCATGTCTAAAGAAAAGCATGCAAGTTAATCCTGATTTTCTTTTCAAAAAACCTTGCCAAAAGAATTTGAAAAAAAAAAGGAATCTTTTTGTGCCATTGGTATTTTGTAAGAAAAAAGAAAGCACGATGGGATTTTTTTTCTTTAAATTTTTTTTTTTAGTACAAAATTCCATCGCGCCAACTTTTTTTTTTTGTTTTTTTCTTAAAAAATGTGAATCGGGATGTAACGTGCATTGTCTGTAGTCATCCTTGCAGAGATGGAAAAAAAATAAGACAATATTATAAAAAAAAAAATTCAGTTTGATTTTAAAAGACTTGTTAAGGAATGTAAGTTTTACTATGACCTCGTTCTTATTTAATTTATTAAAAACGTGATCTTACTTCGATTTTTTTTTCTATACATTTTTCTTTTGTTTATTTTATTTTATTTCATTTTTTTTTTCTTTTAATTTTCGGTTTTAATTTTCCGTTTTTTTTCTCCGTAGGGAAATGATTTTTGTAGGAAAAAAAAAATACTACGCGATAAATGAAAATGAAAATTGTCGCATGAAAAATTCTCGAGTCGACTGCGTTTGTTTGTTTAGCCGCCTACCTGATTTCCGTTACACGTGGAGAACTTTTATAAAGGAAGATATAAAAAATACTCAAGAGTATTAGGTAAACGATGGAGGTATTTATACATCAATTTTTTAGTCGTTTTCCTTTTAAAAAGGGTTTTCGAAATTGATTCGCGAAAAGAGTTCCTTTTTCGAAAATTAGTTTATGCTTTTCAGAGCATCAAGAGGATTCGAAAACCGTGGAAAGTTACATTATGAGACTGTCCACCTTCAAAAAAAATTTTTTTAATTATTTTTTTAGGGTCCATCCTAAGATAGGGAACACGGAAGTTTTAAGTAACAACCATTTGAGCGACTCTCGACCAATCTCGTCCAGCAGGATTTTAACGCAAACTAAATCCGCTAGGGGGCTGTCGGCTGCTTAAGGATGTTAACCACGTGGTCAAATGCAAATCGTATATGTGCACCATTGCCATACTTAGCTTATGGTTGTATATATACGAGTATTAAATATACCTTATAAGAGTCTATTAGTGTGACGTTAAAATACGAGTCAACTGAGCGACTTTCAAATCTTGAAATATTTGGTCAAAAAATTATTTTTTGGTATGAAAATAATCTTATTCGTTCTCAATTGACAAATAATTTATAAAAATTATTCAAAGAACCCATTTATTAAGCTTACTAGAGGCTTGGAAAAAAATCGGTTATAAGTTAAACATAAGAAACACCAACTCAAAGGGAACCATCGTTTCGCTTATGTGCGTAAGCTTAGAACAATAATGTTTAACTTATGTGTGACGTAACCACTAATAGACTTTATATTTAAGAGTATGCATCCGTCGTGGCACCAGATAAATCGTATTTTTCTTTTTACGGATAAACGAAGACAAATCTTGAAAAAAGAAAAATTAAGAAATTTTCAGGAAAAAATTTCGAAGATTTCTTCATTTTTTATTTTTATAGATTTGTCTTTGTTTCCCCGTAAAAAGAAAAACACGATTTATCTGCTGCCACGACTGATGCGTACTCTTAACATCCCTACGCACGCCTGCGATTCTGCTAAAATGGCGACCGCCTTCAAATTGGTCATTACATATTCCCTTTTCATATTAAAGTCATTCATTAACCAATCCGGAGCCGGCCGCCATTTTACATAAGCAGCAGCAGCCGACATCCCCCTAGCGGATTTAGTTTGCTTGAAAAAAATTCTCATTCTGTTTTCAAATGAGAAATAGTTTAAAAACATTTAATAAAATGAGGAATTCACATCCGAAAGTGTAAACTCTCGGTTTTCCTTTTATCGTTATAATTTAACCTAATTAATTATCCTTCCGCAAATTGATGAAACTACCTTCCGAAAGAGTTTTGTTTCAAAGGGGGGGAAATATTTTAATAATAATATTCCTAAAAGTGATATAAAACTCGGCGGTTACACATAAATCGATTAAGAAAACTTTTTAAAGAGAGAGTATTCAGTGATTGAAGAAACCTGGAAAACGGAACACATCAAGAGAGAATGACAGGATTTGCCAACTTCCCTTTTTAAAAATTTAGAAAAAAAAAAATTAATTACAACGGATTTTCTTTTTGAATTTTTTTTTATTTACGAACATGCAGAAGAAGATTATGATCATGATATGCGTGACTATACTGGTAGTGATACTCATCTCAACGGTGGCCGGGTACCTCGGCTTCTAAACGCCTTCAACGTGAGTAAATTCAAAGACAAAAAAATTTTTTTTTCAAATTTGGTTTATTAATTTAATTAATTTTTGTTGTTTCCATTTTCAGAAGCCGGCGACTCTGTCATCACCTTCAACAATCATCATGGTCGTTTCCTTAAAATATTCTGTTAATTTTGAAAGACTTCCTTAGATTCAAGCATGGTCTAGCTGTTTTTATTCTCATGGTATTCAACCCTCAGGACGGATGTAAATTGGATTCGGTGAAAATTTTATTTAATTTACCTTTTATTTTTTCAGCCGAGCATTTATTAATTTTGTTTTTTAAAAGATGAAATTAATTAACAACGAATTCGTTATATATGTAAGATAATGTCCTGTAGGAGATTTTTTTTTTTAAGAGTGGTCGAATTTTTTTTTTTTTTTTAAGCCACTCGTACAATACTGTTCAAAATTATAGGAATTTTTAGTTCGAAAAAAAATCCTCTAGGCGTCGCGTTTTTCGGTGATGGGATGCCGCCCGATTTTTTTTTCCCACCTCGCTTGGTCTTGTTTTGTTCTGGTTTTTTATTTTCCTTTAATTTTGCACAGCATCGTACATATCAATAAAATAAAAAAAATCCACCAGAAAAAAAATATTATTAATAATAATTCATTAGTCGAGTAGTTAGAAAAAGAAAAATATTAGTGTAAACAGAATTTTAAAATCAGTTAAAATTTTTAAAAATTGTGATGATGTTGAAAAAAAAGGTTTCAAATTAACTTCCTGCATTAATAAAAATAAAATCAGATATTTTTCTATATTTAAAAAAAAAAAGGAACAAATGATCAAAAAGTCATTCGCCATGCACAAATATAATAAATATCATTATGCGAAACTGTGGGAGGGGAAGGGAAACAAACAGCCATTTTTAAAAATGGCGCTGGTAGTTATTCGTTTCGGATATTAAAATTTATTATATTTCGGTTCTGTCATAATAATATTAAGACTTTCAGTGATTTTTATTATTTAGAGCACTGCCTACTTAGATTTTATTACTAAAGGAAGGATAGTTAAATCGTTTATTTAATCATTGGATATTTTGGGGGGGAAAAGTTTAATATTTTAACAAAAAAAGAGAAGGAATGTTTTTTAAGCTTTGATTTGACTGTTAATTTTATTGCAAAATGGCTGCCCTGGTTTTGTTTCGCAGGAAAAAGAGATTCTCATTTTTCTGAATTATTTGTTTCGTTGGATGTATTGGATGCGTTCGGAAATCTGGTCGGAGATCTCGGACTTACCGGAGATGATAATGGAATGTCGATATCTCGATATAAATCGAAAAGGAATGAGAGTTTTTAATGATGGCTGCCAAGGCTGCCAATATAGTTTTTCCGAGTTTTTCATCATGACATTTATATTGGCAGCCCTGACAGGCATCATAAAAGCTCTCATTCCTTTTCGATTTATATCGAGAAATCAACATTCGATTATCATCTCCGAGAAGTCCGAGTTCTCCGACCTGATTACCGAACGCACCTATTCTCTAAATTTGAATCCGAAGCTGCGTCGGCCATGTTGAATCCGCCATTTTAAATTTTATGCAATGTTTACAGCTGGTTTTAAACGGTGAAATTGTTGGAAATTCGTTAAATTTTATCTGAATTTTTTCTATTCTAGTGATGGGTCCAAGAACGAGAACTCAAAAAAGAGTCTTGCGGTTTTCAATTGATTTTATTGTTTACATAATTGTTTGCTTATGTAAACTTGTCTTGTTGTTTCTTGTCTTGTTAAACATCACTATTCAATTCTGAGAAAAGTGAAAAACTTTTAGTATCGAAACAGAAAATATTGCAGGAGAATTCGTCAATATTAACAAAAAAGGTCTGTAGAACTTTGCAAAAATTCAGATCAGATGATTTATAGTGATTTCAATTTTTTACTTTACATCGGCCTAACCAATATCTAACGTGTATTTACAAGTAAGGGCATCCAAAGGCTACCCAGATATATCTGGGTGCTATCTAGATAACAAAGTCTATCCAGTTCTGAAGACGTCTTCAGGAGCCCTGAGGATATTTATTGGACTTCCATTGGATTTACCTATGTACGCACTGATCCAAAAAGGGTCCTTTGGACGTCCTATGGATATCCCATGGGCTTGGATATCCTGTGGATATCAAATGGACAATTCACAAGATGTCCAATGGATTGAAAATGCTGTCTGGGTAGGTTGTAAAATTAATAGTCTTATTTCGGGGCAAAACTCATTTGCTGAGTTCGCTAGTGTCGGTATAGCGGCCATTGTTTCTATCCAATCAAGTCTGAGTATAAACAACACTCTTTTTTATTGGATGACAACAATGGGGCCATTATATCAAAAGCGCTTTTGTCAAAATAAGTTTTGTTTTATTTAGCTTAGGGAGACTCCTTTCTTACCATGTGAAAAACGTTTTTTCTTTTTTGACCGTATTAAAATATTTTAAAATGGCTTTCCTTTCGCTATTTATTTTAATGTTGGTGGATATCTTTTTTTCGGATTTAGGGGTGTTCATAATTTTTTTTTTTTTTTAATTTCTTATTTTTAACAAAATAAATCGTATGGAAAGGGGGATAAAGAAGCTTTTGCAAGAACTTCCTTGCAAAAATTTTATTTTCAAAGTAAGCTACCGTAACGTTGTTATTAGTGACTATATATAACGTTTTATTAGATATTTGATTCGATTAAAATTAATATTTAAACAAGAAAAAGTATAATTGCGTTTTTAAATATTTAAATTAATTTTTAAAAAAATCAAAGTTTTTAATTTTTTAAAATTTTTTTTAACGTTTATTTAAAAATTTAGAAAAGAAAATGTTATCTAATCGTGTCAGAAAGAAACGACACCAATTTTAATGAAAGCAATAGCCGAATTCGGATTTTACGAAAAAACAAAAAGTTTTCAAAATTTTTTTTGGAAACGATATCCATTTCCTGACGGGTTTCATGTACAGATTTAATCGATGTTATTTTTAGATAAATTATGGAAAAAAAAAATTAAAAAAAAAAAAAATTCTGTGAATGGAACTTTCAGCTTTCTTTAAACTTAAAAGTCATCTTTGTTTGATTTAAATAATGGCAGTAGTGATATCTGGTGGTGCAAAATCTGAATCTTTGGGGATCAAACCGCTTTACAAGCTGGCTGAGCCTTCCTTTGGTCCTGGGTGGATACGTCCCTGATTTATTGCCTGGTTTTGAAAATTTTGCAAGAAATGTGACACCAGATGCTGGAACCTTATAAAATTTCTAGTTCATTTATTTCCCTGAGGGTAGCTGCAGCAATTTTTCCATAATAATAGTAGTAAGAGCCATCTTCAGCGAAATGGATGGACGGAAGCAAAGACAACCATTAGGGGTGTCTACTGCTAAAAAATTAAATGGAAAGATTTTGCTGCTAGATGGAGCAACTGTCTTTGTAAAAAATTTTAAGTTTTTCTGCTGTGTCCTTCCTAATGTTATCGTGCTATCGGAGTTTTAAAAAGAAATCCAGCTCCTTTTCGGTTTTAAAGAAGACTTTTTTTGTAAATATCGCTTTTAAACGGGCCACTAATTATAATAAAGGCTAGTGGTTAATTCTGTTAAATTTTGCTGACCCAAAAATAGTACTGTTACCTTTTTTTAAAAAATTGTAATCTTTAGGCCCAATTTTTTTTAGTCTTATATTGGGAGAAATTAATTTTGAAACTAAAAAATTTTTAAAAAAATGGAATATTTGGCTCATAAATTCGTAAGAAACGCCAGAAAAACATTCAGAATTTCCGTTAAAATAAATTACTTACGAAAGGAGAGTCTGAAGGTGCCATTTTGAAGTAGCAATAAATTTTTAGGGGAAGCAATCTTTTTTTTTAATAAGTTTTGTTCGTCTGCCACGAAGCTTCCTCGATTTTTTTTTTGTTAAATATATCGCGAAAAATGTAATAAATTAGAATTGAAATAAAAAGTAGAATAACCAAATAAATAAATAAATAAATAAAAAAACAAATTGTGTGATAATGTAAAAAAATGTTCATCTGTGTTGAATTTTCAATTTCTCGAGTAGCAAGAGTCGTGGTTACAAGTTGGTTCATCCGCCTAATTTTAAAAAATAAACCAGAGATACTTCTTTTTTTTAAAAAAATGTGGCACGTCTCCTGTTTTGGAAATTGTCTACTTTTGGCCCACCCCCACCCCCTTTCTTCCGTTCCATTGTCATAACTTTTTCGTTTTTAAATGTGGAATAAAAAAGTGCTAATAATTAGTGTTTTTGTTTTTTAAGAAAAGAAAAAAAGCTTCGATATTTAAAGGGAAAAAAGTGGACTTGTAAATTCCACTTTTTTTTTGAATAATTATTATTATTATTCTTATACATAAGAAAGTATTTTAAAGAATTAATTGTAAAGTGTACAGTTATATTTTTTCTTCTAGTCGTGTGCTCTGCCAGGCGTAGCCATGGTGTACAGTTTTGTTAAAGCTTGATTTTAAAAAAAATATATATAGATATTATATACAAAAATAGCAGGCGGAGGATTTTCTTTTGTAATAAAATTGAAAAGAGAAGTATAAATCAGTGCACTGCAGAAATTAAAAGAGCTAGTTTTACGTCTTATTTTTTTGCAATAATGTTTTTGTTATGAAGCTTCGTATTAAATGTCTTGCTTTAGGGCTGACCCAAAGAATAAAGAATGCAAAAAATCATATTAAAATTTGTACTGTATTTAAAAAAACATTGTTTTGCCATAATGACAATGTCGTTAGTAGACATTTGTGATATTATAATAAACCTCATTACGCAATAAGTTTGGCTACTATTTCATTATAGGCATTACCTAAATGATATTAGAAACTTTAGACATCAATATGGTTTCCTGCCCGCGTTATAGGCATCATTAAATCTGAGTAGACGCTAACATTAACTTAATAGACCTTAAAAATAAAACTAGATATGATAGGCATTGGCTGGTGGCTTGAGACATCTTGAATGAGTGCATAATGCAGATTTCATACGTCCAATGAAACCAAAAATTGTCTATTTCATCGCAAAATTAACCACTAAAGGCATCAGTTGTTCTAATTCACTTTAATAACATACACGGTGGAACGATTTTTGTTGTGCGATTTTATTAAGGTAAACATACGAAACACCGCCATAAAAATTGTTTCACAGTGTATATTGCCAATTAGAGATGTCCCGTTTTAACATGGAACATGGTGTCACGTGGCAAGCCGTTCGTTTGTTTTCGGGAAACTTCGAGCACTTCCGTAGAGATTAGAAAAATGTAGTCTGCTGCTGTAGCAGTTAGGGATGTCTAGTCTAGAGATGGGACGTATATGTATACGAGTATATGTATACGTATATATATACGTATACATATACGTATTTTTTCGATCAAAAATTGGTATATATATACGTATTCTTTCAATACAGCTTAAAATAAACAGAAAATTCCGAAATTTCAAGTCAAAAGTCTTCAAATTACTATAAAATTTGCCTACATTGATAAAAATACAGAGTATTTTAAATAATTAAGTCGCTAGAAGTTGCTGTTTCATTTCGTATTTGTTCGCGCCAAAAAAAACAGTGGAATTCAAATTCCGCCATTTTGAATAAATATACGATACGGTATACATATACGTATATGTATATGTATATATATACGTATTTTTACATTTATTATAAAAATACGTATTTTTCCCAACTCTAGTCTAGTCTTAAATATACAGGATATATATACGTATATATATACGTAAATATACAGTATATATACCAGCCAATGTATACGTTGTATATTTATGAATTTTCATTTATAAAATAGGGCATAATTCGCTAATATTTTGATTTTACATCGATAATTACTCGTTAATTAATGAATAATGACAATAATTCACTAATATTTTAACTTTTGCACGGTCATAATTTTATCGGCCACAGCCATTTTATCAAAAATGGCGTCGTATGGCTGGAAGTATAACTGAGCGCCTAACGGAGGGAAATCTAAAAACCAGTAAAAAAGATTTTTTTCCTAGCTTAAATTACATAAGTAAACTGTAATAAGCTACATATTAAACCTTTCTATGACTTAATGACCGAAAAACCCATTAGGACAGCCAGAAAAAATAATAGCTTTTTTTCCTAAATTAAATTTAATGTTTAACTTATGAGTATATGTATACGTATATATACGTATATATATACGTATATATATACCGGTAAATATACAAACATAAATATACTGTATATCAGACATCCCTAGTAGCAGTTGCCAACTGCGGCCAGTTTTAACAGAGACATGGCGGCATAGTGTTGTATTGTTTATGTGTTGGAAACGGTTTTTGATCGATCAAAATTAAACGAGTGGAATTTATTTTTACCGTAAGTTTTGTTGATAAGTCAATGAATTAGATTTAAATATTATTCTTTTTTGCTCGAAAAATTAATTGTCAAATAATAATGCTGATGCCACTATCAAACGCAGACAATTAAGATTTCTAATAATTGCGATGGAATTTAGATTCCATGTTCCAGGTTTTTATTGCATATCTGATGAGTTTGTTAAATGCCCATATGCAGTTTCATGTTTTAAAAGCTTTTAGTAACATTTCTAAGATGTTTAACACACCTCATTGCCTTGAAACAGATGTCTTAACTATGCCTTTTGGATATCTAGTTGCAACTTGATGCCTATAGTGACTCTTAAATCACAATTTGGATAGCTTAGCTGACGTAGGCATTTTATTTCGTTCATTGAAGTCTACAACGCTTGGGTAGTAATTGTATTAATGTCTAAAACAATTTTTAGCATTCTCAGTTCATTTAGTCTACCTGTTTGGTTCCATCTGTAAATTGTCTTAGCCATACAATAATGACAGTTTGACCACTATGAATTTGTACATATAATTTACCTTGTTTTAAAGAATATCTTATCACTTCTTTTCAATTAAAAATGCAAGAAAATAATCAGCCTCAATAAAAAAAAAAATTATAAATTTCATGTAAGTATTTTTCGGTGTGTGTGTACAAGACAATACGTCAGACGTGATTTCAATTCGAAAAAAAAAAACCTACACTCGTATTCTGTCCCACAATTTGATATTATTTCCAAAAAAAGAAGATCTATTTAGTAAAAAAAATTAAATGAGGAACATTGCTGCTGCATGGCTCTCGCTACTTCTAATTTCCTATACTGAAAACTTACAAAATCGTTAGTTTACTTATTTTGCCGTAAGATGGGGCTAGTGGTTTTCTTGCTAATTACTGCAGATTCTGTACAAATGAAGATTATTTACACAGCAAAAAAAGGTTTGTCGTCTGCTGCACAGTAAAATGGGGGTCGACTTCGTAGTCAAATTAGTGACTTAAAATGAGAAGGAACAAGCCGCTTTGGCCGTTTTCAAATTTAAGATCTTTATTTGACTAATCACAAACCGATTATCGTTTTACCGTTAAGCAGCAAAGCCTTTTTCGCAGATTTAGCTGAGGGTAAAAATTTTCATTTTGCTTGCAGTTTTATCAGTAACAGCGCTTTGTAGTGAGCTGTGTTCCCTGTAAAAATTACAAAAAAGCGGTGCTTCCAATTTCTTTTCCTCGAATTTCTTTTTCCCCGCTGACATCTGTAAAGAAAAAAGACAGAATTGATATTGTGGAGATTACATATGACGAGCCAGAATTATATAAATAAAACAAAAAAAAAAGAAAAAAAACTTCTATATAAAAAATAAAAAAAAGAATAAAGCAATGGTCAATTAGTAAAAAAAAAAAAAAAAAAATGAACCTATAATTTAACGACTTCGTAGTTATTTTAAAAAAAAAAAACTAGAATTTTCATTTTTAACAATGTAGGAAACTAGACTTTAGAAAATTCTTAATAAAAACGGATAGATTCCGTAGAAAAAAAAAAGTTTTTTTAATATCATCGCTGCGGTTTTCTTGATAAAAAAAAAATAACTGTTAATACCTTTTATTCCGGGAGAAAAAAAATACGTGTTTTATTCTTTGAAAAAAATAAAAAATAATAAAAAAAAAATGGACGAAATACTGCTTAAAAAAAAATAGAAATGGGATAATTCATGGAAAAAAAAAACTTACACGCACAATGTAATAATATCCGTTGTGGAAATTTTTTTGCAGCTTTCGTCCTACGTGATAGTTCAATTAGTTTTTAAATTAATTGTTAAATAAAAAAAAATTATTATTAAAAAAAATATTATTATGATTATTACATAAAAAAAAAATATTGTAAGAAAAAGAATTTTTAATAAAAGTAAAAAAAATATATATATATTATATATATGAAAAATGGTTTTTGTCTGACCATTTGTGAGATAAAAAAAATACATTTTTTGTTATATGATTTCCATTATTTGACATGAACGGTTCTAGTTATTTAGCTTGTTGTATTTTCTTTCCTTTTTTTTAGTCAGAAAAAAAAAATATATATAAAGGGATCTTGTCAATATGGAAAACTTATAGCTTATACTAAAAAAAAAAAAGATCCATAACATAAAAAAATTTTATTGTAAAGTGAGAATAGTTTTTAGTAATACAAAAAAATAGATAGTCAGTTGACGTCTCTCTTATAATACGTGGATGTACTTTTTTGCTCTTTCAAATAAAAAACGTTCAATTTTCGATAATTACAATTTTATTTTCTTATTGCTTTTTTTTTTCAGGCTTATTTCCTGAAAAACGAACGAGGATGAAAATATCAAATTTTATACAAAAACTAAAGTCTGCTGGAATTTAAGAAGAAAAACATTAAAAGGTAAGAATTTTTTTTTTTTAAACTACAATTAAAAATTAAAAAAAGTAAAAATTTAAAGAAACGAAAATAGATCTTTTTTGACTAAAATAAAATGTATTTTACGGACTAAATAACGAACTAAATATGAGAATTTTCATATTAAACTGTCACTTCTTCTTGCCTTTCGGATTTATCATATTAAACATGTTACCGAGCAAACCGGATTTCTTGTCCTTTGCTTGTAACAAATTATTAAGTTCATATTTTCCGTTTACCGGGATTTTCGTACCAAGTTTTGGTGGGGTAGAATTTCTGTCCCTATCGAAACTGACATTTGTATTGTCGTTCCCACTATTTTCGGTTTCGTCCTCTGTATCACTACCGGAGGTTTCGGTCTCGATATCGATGCTGGTATTTGCGCTGATTGTGCTCTCTGGCAGTCGTTGAGTATTTTGAATCGGTTCAGAACTGAATGAAGATCGGAATTTTGAATCGGTTAAGAACTTTTTAGCTTTTTCATAAGTTTTAATATTTTTAACGTAGTATTCAACTTCGGAATCTGAATCGCTGTAGAGATCTTGGGCGGCCTGAATAAGCGTCTGAAATATGCTATCAGAGATGGTAGACGTCGTTCCAGCCTCTGAAACCTAAAAAAAAAATAAATTATGACGTCAAAAAACGTTTGAAAAAAAAAAAAAAAAAAAAGTAAATACAAAGTGAATGAAATATTGGGGAAAAAAATTGGTATTTACCTCCTCTTTCGCCACTTCTTCCGGCTTTGGTAGTGTGACAGCCAACTCCGCTCTTTTCTTTGGTCTTTTTCTTTTATTAACAATCCTATCTAATTTCCCTAATACTAGATTTACGTCCATTTTCGTTTTCTTGGAACATCGGTACAACGGTCTAAATCTAGGCAAATCCCCATCTATAAAAAAGGCATTTAGACTTTCATTTCTCCTCGGTTCCGGATCTCTTTTTGAAAAATCAGCAGGAACACATAAACTTTGACTATTTTCTTGCGGATTATTCTCTTCGGCGTTAATCAATAAACTTTGGCCACTTCCTGGCGGAACATTTTCCTCTACATTATTATCTACAATTACATTTAAATTTTCAGTCTTTTTCGTTTGGTCGGAAAATAAAATTTCGTCTAATTTTTCTTGTGGCAGTTGCGTTTCTTCGTCTGAATAATATTGAGTTGCTTTGTGTACGTAAGAGATTTTCCTCTCCGATTCTTTTTCCTTCCCTGATCTATTATTTTTTTCAGCTTGACGAGCCAGTAAGACCTCTTCCGGGGTGTCCTTTATCAAATCGGATTCCTCGTCCGAATCTTCAATTCGTCTTTCTAAAGAACTATCATTTTTTCGTTCGGGTTGTTTGTTTCTAGGCGAAATAAAATACTTGATACGTCGCTTTGCTGGTAATTTGTTTTTAGGAGAAGAAGCATTGTTTTGACTTGCAGGTAGATTGCGTCTAGGGGATTGCAGATCGTTCTGGTTTGCAGGTGGGTTGCTTCTAGGCGATTGGAGACCGTTCTGGCTTGCAGGTAGGTTGCTTTTAGGCGACCGGAGATCGTTCTGGCTTGCAAATAGGTTTCGTCTAGGCGATTTGAGATCATTCTGGCTTGCAGGTAACTTGCTTCTAGGCGAATAAAGATCATTTTTGCTTGGAGATAATTTCCTTACAGACGAATAGATTTCAAGCCAAATATCGTCATCATTTTCCCTAGGAGGTGGTTCGTTTTTTCGAGAAGAATGACCGTTTTCTTTTTGTAAAGGTTGTTTGTTTTTCGGCGAATCGTTTTGTTCATTTTCCACGGTTCGTTTAACGGGAGTTTTTTCCTGACGTTCGCTTACAACTTGCTCCCTTTCCACGAGGGTTTCCGAATCGCTTTTATCTTTTTCGTCAGAAATCTCCTCCACTATGACTTTTGGTGTTTTTGGAAAGTTGATTTTGTCGTACAGATGATTCTTCTTTTTCAACTCCGGGAAAGTCCGTAACACCATCCTAATGTTATCGTCCGTTAAAGCATGCCTCCATCGAGTCAGTAAGAAAGGTTTAATGTTCCGTTTAAAGCGATTTTTCAACGACTGATATGTTCGCCGGTTAAAATTCTGTAACGAGTAAAATAAAAATATCAGAAAAGCAGTTCGCGTTTTTCCTCCGTTGAATTAATTTTATCTTACATCGCTTGATTTTTCTAAATCTGTCCATAATACGTTCCCTCCAATTCTGCTTAATCGATTCCTAACCATTAAATACCGGACTATCATTTCGTCTTCTTTCTTGTTGTAAGGCATCCTATTGCTGTAAAAAAAAAAAAAAAAAAAAAAAAAAAAAAAATTATTTGGCATCAACTTTTTTTTTTTTTTTTTTTTTTTTTTTTTTTACGGGATCGTTGAATTGTTACGTAAGCGAGATATGGGAGGTTTTGAACTCCTTCCCAGCTGCTGTAAGCTTTCGAAAAAATTTTTACACCCCCTTCAGCTTCGGTTCGTTTTAGGATCAGGACCTAAATTTCCAAAATCAGATTTAGGGGCTGTCCATAAATTATGTAAGCATGGTTAGGGAAAGGAGGCCAAAAATTGCCCAAAAATAAAATGTTAATGTAATTTATGGACGGCCCCTTACATGACATTTTTAAATATTTTCTCATTCTCGTACGAAGGGTTTTATAAGCTGCTTCTGCAATTTACTCCTTCCAAAAATGCTTTACATAATAATTTCAACATTTCTTCTTTTTGAAATAAAAGTACAGTTTTACCTAATTGTTTCTAATTTTGAACGACCCGTTCCATCCGTTTCAAAATCACTGGTGCTCATGCGTGAACTTGACTTGTCGGAAATTTTGTCGTCGTTTTTCGGAAAATCGTCTCGAACATCTTCATATAAAAATTTAAAAAATTAAAATTTTGAATTTATTTTTTGAATATTGAAAGGCAGGACTCTTACCACCAGAATCAGAGGACGACTTCCTAAAGTGACTAGTTGTGCTTGGACCAGGTTTCTCTGAATCAAGTTTCTACAAGAAAAAAAAAATACGAATTAATATTTATATTCTCATACTCAAAATTGTAAAAAGCTTACTCCTTTAGACTGTTTTTCTGCTAGGGATTCAGTACCATCCTTAGATTTATTTCCTTTTTCAGGCGAGGAGCTAGTAGTGTTCATTTTAGAAGTTCTGTCATTTTTATCTGGTCTGTGAGTCGCAGATCCCTTAGGCTTTCCTTTCTTTTCACCGCGATCAGAATCTTTTAAAAAGAAAAGGAAGTCCGATTAAAATTATAATGCTAATTTAGAAGCGGGCCGAAGCGGACACTCAACCCTTTAATTAAATTAACTAAACGGCAATAAATTTTTGAAGAATTCCGAAAATTTTCAAAGTTTTAGGAAATAGTTTAAAATCGGTTTTTAGACCACAGGAATTTACTTTTTTTAACTTAAATTCGGAAAATTTTTTTCCCCTTTCACAGTTCAACTGAAAATTCATGGGAAAAAAAAATTTTTCATTAGCCCTCAAAAATCTTGAAAAGCCTTATCCTAAAAATAAAAACTATTAATGCCTCTAAATTCTCTGAATTAAATTCTTTAGTTTTTCCGGAAAAAAAATTTCATTGGGATTTTGCTCAAAGTTTTTGTTCAAAAACGATTGCTCCTCAGGGCACAGTATTGGGCCAATCAAAATCGTAGAATTGCCTAGTGATGACAGCCATTCTGCACTCTTACCACTATATTTACTTGACGATCTACTTCGTTGTCGATGTGCAATCGGACTAGGTATCATTGCCATTAATTTCTAAAATTAAAAAAAAAAAAACCGAAATTAAAACTACTCCTATTTTATTTCTCGATATTTTTTAAAGCTTTACCTCTGATTTTTTAGCAGGTGATTGAATATGGTCTTTCTTCTTATTTTCTTTATTTTTAGATTGTGAGCGATCAGTACTTTTATTCGACTCGTTTCCTTCTTCATCTTGTAAAATAATTATCAAATCAGAATCTAAAAGAAAAAAAAAAATTAAATTGAAATAAAAATTATTCGGAATCCTGAATAGAACGTAGGGCAAAAAGAGGATTAAAAATGAAATTCGGCCCCCTGAGATGGATGCTTAGACCGGTCCTTCCGAGAATTATTCAATTATTTACTTTAAGAATTTAACATTTGACATTGTGGAAACCATTTTTTTACGGGAAAACCATTTGGTTCGAATAAAAAAAATATGACTGCAAGACAAACGACCGTAAGACGCAGCAGGATTTAAATCTCAGAATTTCATACTTCTCTGCATTCAACCTCAGCATGGTAAACCTACCATAAGACTCAGATGAACTGCTTCGACGTCTGATCATCCCAGGTTTCTTAATCTTCGATCCCTAAAGTTAAGAAATAAAAAAAAAAATTACTACTTCAATTCCGTTGTTCAATATTTTCAAAATTTTACCTCCACCTTTTTAACCGGTGAACGCGTTTTGCCTCCCTTTATTGCTTTTCTTCGTGCTGCAATTTCTTCAGTTTTATCCAAAGAGCTTTTATTACGTAAACTTCTTCTCTTTTCATTTTTATGCGCTGGGATGTCCGAATCAAAATCTGAAAAAAAAAAAAATTAATTAAATTAAAATTATATGAATGGCTAAAGAAGAAGCTCTAAAGGCAAGAATCGCTCATGAAAATAGGATTAAATTACAAATATTTTGAAGGGTGACCTTTGTTAATCTACGGAAAAAAAGATATATCTGGAAGTTTTTAGGTGTATGAAGATGGTTTCCTTTTTTGTGAGCTTAAGAAAAAAAAGTTTTTATTTTAGGAAAAACGCTGTAATTGCTCTGTTCCTTTTTTTGGTCGAAAACTTTGAACTGATCAGCGATCGCTACCAGCACCCAGAATAAAATCGGGCAGTAATTCATCCCTGTGTAGACTCTTACCACCAGATTCACTAGATTCACTAGATTCGCTTAATTCACTTGATTCACTTGTTGACCTTCTTCGCCGTTTATTTACACTCGTATCCGCTTTCTTAGACTTAGACTTCTAAAAAAAGAAAAAAAAAATTAAAATTCAACTCCCACAAAATTTAATGTCATTGTTTTGATAACTTTTGAACTCACCTTAATTTTTTTTTCTGGTGATTGAGTATTGCTCTTGTTGGATTTTTCTTTATTTCGAGCTGAAGAGCGCGAGCGATCATTACTTTCATTAGACTTATCTTCTTTTTTATCCATAAGCAGAGTCAAATCAGGTTCCAAAAAAAAAAATTGGATTTATTAGTTTTCTTTGCTAACAAACCGCTTGTCCAGCCTCCCTCTGTGCTGCACTCTTACCGTCATTAGAGTCACATAAAGCCCTTGTTTTACTCCAAGGACCAGGCTTCTTCGACCTTGAGTTCTGAACCGCTTGTCCAGCCTCCCTCTGTGCTGCACTCTCATCATCACTAGATTCGCATAAAACCCTTGTCTTACTCCAAGGACCGGGCTTCTTCGACTTTGAGTTCTAGAAAAAGAAATTACAATTATTATTACCATTTCATTTCAATATTCAATCCGTTTAAAACTCACCTCAATTTTCCTAACTGGTGAGCTATTTAAATTCTCCTTAGATCTTTCATTGTTCTTAGCTGGTACAGGACTTTTATCTTCCTCAGGTTCATCATCATCCAATAAAATAATATCGGATTCTTAAAAAAATTAAAACTTAATTAAAATAAAAAAAATTCAGAATGCTGGATGCTTACCTCCGGATGATTCACTTGATGATCTACTTCTGTATCCATTTTTCATTGAACTAGATTTACTGGATTCTAATTTCTGGAAAATAAAAAATTAAAATGAGCCAAATAGCTATTTCCTTGATATAAATGCAAAGCATTTCATTTGTTAAAACTTACTGCCTTCTTTTTAACTGGTGAACGAGTATTATAATGTTTAGATTTTTTGACTGACTCTGTAACACAACCTGGTTTCTTCAAATGTGAATTTTCCTGGAATGACAAAATTAAAATTTTTATATTTATTTGTACCTCTCTTACTATTACAACTTACCTTTTCCTTGTTAACATGGCTCATATTAATTTTCAGAGGTATTCTTATATTTTTATAAAAGCCAAAACCTAAGAAGGAAAAAAAAAAAAAAAATTAAAATAAAATAAAACAAAACAGATTCTTAAATATAAAAATTACAAAATTCTTCCTTACCATCAGAGTCAGAGTCATCTGACAAGTTTTGGCCATTCATATCTACATCAGATTTCTTAGAATTTACCTAAAGCAAAAACAAACAAAATTATTTATGTGTATCACATCTTTATATTTTTTAAAACTTACCCCAGTTTTTCTAGCTGAAAACGAGTTCTATACCTTCCAGATTCAAATTCAGGTTCTGCAGGTGTGCTACGAGTATTGTATTTTTTTCTTGGTGGTGGATCTTCATCTGTTAAAATTTCAATATCACTATCACTAGCTAAAAAAAAAAAAAAAAAAAAAAAAAAAAAATGAAATCGATTAAAATCATCAGGTTAATTGCCAGCCCAAGAAGCTAAGGGGAGCATGTAACTTTTCTGAGGATCTGAGCCTGCTTTATCCCACTCCTGGTTAAAAGGCTGAAAATCATTAAATCCAGAACATTGAACTCGTACCTTTAGATTCACTAGATGACTTTCTTTCATGTTTATTTACACTTGGACCAGGTTCATTAGATTTTGATTTCTGAAATGCAGAATCAGAAATTATTATCCATATTCCACTTTAGCCTTAGACTATTTTGAAACTTACCATTGTTTCTTTAGGTGACGATGAAACATGACCTGGGGAAATGCCTTTTACAAAATCTTAAAAAAAAAAAATGAAAAGAGTTAATGGATTTAAATTTAAGTATTTTTATTGTTGTAAATGCTTTACCTCTGTCTGTACTCTTCCCTGACAATTTGCTGTGATCATTTTTATCTGCTGCAGGTTTCTTAGGATTTGATTGCTAAAACAAATGAAAATAAGATGTAAGTAATATTAGCATTTTTTTCCCATTATGTGAATTCTTCTGAATGTACCTCCACTTTAGCTGGTGCAGGAGCATCGCATTTTTTTGCTGGCAAATTATTTGATCGAGAAACAGGACATTTCTTCCCTAAAAAATAAATTAACACTTATATTTGTCTGACAAATGATAATAAACAAACAAATAAGTCACAAACTGTCAAAAGATTTATTTTTTAAAAAAAAGGAAGCTTACTAGAGGGTAAAGGTGTACCCAGCAGGTCGTCTCCAGGAGTGAACAATTTGGGCATTTAACCAAGTGACATTCTATAGAAACGAAAATGTTTTTAAACCCGTTAATTGTAAAATGTTTTGTAATACAGATCAATTGAAAACAAAGCAGCGTGCCTTGTGTTTATACAAGTTATGCAACCGGCAATACTTATGTTCAAAGGAGCAAAGGAGAATTCCCGCCAATTCACCATTTTAAAATGCCGGTTTGTCAGCAAAGTAATATTTTATAGGTAGCTGTAATTAATTTTAAACTTGGTGCATTGAAAAGCAGCATTTTTTTTATTATTATTTATTGGAATTAGAATATCCTAATAATAATGGAAGTATTCTATCCGCTATTCATTCCTTTAAGAAGAGCAACTCTCCATAGCGCGACAAACAATCTCAATGGAGGGCAAACAATCTCATCTCACTGGAGAACAAACTTTCATTCAAAGATAATAATTTTTTGGCTTTCCAATGTGTAGCAATTCTGTTCTTAAAAATAACTACTCCATTCTGATACATAGTTCGTTCTGGAATTAATCAGCTATTTTCTCCTTAAAATGACGTCATATTATTCATCACGCAGACTTTTAAAAGGAACGTAAATTTATACGCGTATATTTATACACCAAAGGAAATTGAGGAAAACAAACCGTTGGCAACAATATTGAATTCTAACCTCAACGCGTCTGTTTGTAAATTTTTTTTTTTTCACCTAAAAAAAATGACTTCTAGACATAAGAAAAGTAAGAAATCAGATATTAACGACGTTGAAGTTAAGAAGAAGGATTACAAACAAAATATTAGTAAAGACTCGAGAAAAAGAAAAGACAGTGACGATAGTGATTACGATGTGAAACGCAACGATAAAGACGACCGATCAAAACGTAAGAAAGCGAAGAAGGATTCAGAATATGACAAACGAGAACGGAAACGAAGCCGAAGCAGAAGCCGTAGTCGAAGTGGAAGTCGATGCCCGGAAAAGAAAAGTGATAGCGACGACGAAAGGAAAAAAAGCAGCAAAAGGTACGAAAACGATTATAAAGAGAGATATGACAGACGTCCGGAAAGATATCAACCTTCCAAAAGATATTGGGGTGCTGACAATTCAGATCCACCTTATCAGAAAAATAGTGACCGATACTGGAACAAGTTTTCAAGAGATGAAGATCACTACGTAGGATCAAGGTATTATGATGTTAGTGAGAAGAAGAAAATTGAGAAGGAAAGAGAAGAAAAAAGAGAAAGAGATAGAGATAATGAGAAAGAGAAGTTCAAGGATACACTAGGAAATGAGAAAAATAAACCAGATGGAGAACCAAAAAAGAAGAAGAGGCTCCAAGACCACCTTCGAAAAAATCAACGGATTTAATTACTTCCAAAACTGGAGGAGCTTATATTCCGCCTGCTAAATTAAAAATGATGCAAGCTTCTATAAAAGATAAATCTAGTGTTGAATATCAAAGAATAGCATGGGAAGCTTTGAAAAAATCTATACATGGTTTAATTAACAAAGTTAATGTTAGTAATTTGCCTCAAATCATAAAACAGCTGTTTAAAGAAAATATTGTGAGGGGAAGAGGACTTTTGTGCAAATCTATAATACAAGCTCAAGCTTTGTCTCCTACCTTTACTCATGTTTATGCAGCTTTAGTTGCATTAATCAACAGTAGATTCCCTAATATTGGAGAATTACTATTGAAAAGGTTAGTTATTCAATTCCGTAGAGGTTTTAAAAGAAATGACAAAGCTATCTGTATCTCAGCAACAACGTTCATAGCTCATCTCGTTAACCAGAAAGTAGCTCATGAAATTTTAGCTTTGGAAATCTTAACTCTACTGGTCGAAACACCAACTGATGACTCAGTAGAAGTGGCGATATCATTCCTGAAAGAATGTGGAATGAAGTTGACTGAAGTATCAAGCAAAGGAATAGAAGCTATCTTTGCAATGCTTAGGAATATTTTACATGAAGGAAAATTGGATAAAAGAGTACAATATATGATAGAGGTTATTTTTCAAATTAGAAAAGATAAATTTAAAGATCATGAGGCTGTAATCGAGGAATTGGATGTGGTTGAAGAAGAAGATCAATTCACTCATTTAATAACTTTAGACGACGCCACGAATGGGGAGGATATTTTAAATGTATTTAATTTGACCCTGAGTACACAGAAAATGAGGAAAAATTTAAAGCTCTGAGCAAGGAAATGCTGGGAGAAAGTGACGAATCAGGAAGTAGTGACGAGGATGAAGATGAAAGCAGTGAAGAAGAGGAAGGTGATGAGGAGGACGAAGAGAAAAAACAGTTGATCATAGACAATACTGAAACAAATTTGATTTCGTTAAGAAGAACAATTTATCTTACTATTTATTCGAGTTTGGATTATGAGGAATGTGCTCACAAGTTAATGAAAATGGATTTTAAACCCGGACAAGAAGTCGAATTATGCAACATGATTCTTGATTGTTGTTGCGAAATGAGGACTTACGAAAAATTTTTCGGTTTGCTGGCTCAGCGCTTTTGTCAAATCAACAAGAAGTACATCCCTCCGTTTCAGAACATGTTCAAAGATTCATACGACACCGTCTTCAGATTAAAACCTAATCAGCTGAGGAACGTAGCAAAATTTTTCGCCCATTTGTTATTCGCTGATGCGATTTCTTGGGAAGTTTTATCCTGCATACAATTGAACGAAGACGACACCACGAGCTCCGGTAGGATTTTCATCAAAATATTATTTCAAGAATTGGCGGAGTATATGGGACTGACGAAATTAAACGAAAGGGTTAAAGACCCCACTTTGCAAGTCGCTTTCAGCGGATTGTTCCCCAGGGACAATCCGAAGAACACAAGATTTGCCATTAATTTTTTCACGTCCATCGGTTTGGGTGGTTTGACGGACGACTTGAGGGAACATCTTAAATCGCAGATGAAAGCTCAGGCTGCTTTTACCGCTCAGCCTCCTTCTTCGAGTTCCTCGTCAAGCAGTAGCGATTCGTCGTCGAGTAGCGACTCTTCTGATTCGTCAAGCGAATCCGACTCCTCGGATGATGCAGCCAGAAGGAAGAAGAAAATTAGTGGGAGTAAAAAAAGTAAAAACAAAAAAAGTGAAACGAAAAGTAGTAGCAAAGGTAAAAGTCGGACTTACAGTGACAGTCAAAGTAAAAATAAGAGTAAAAGCGATGAAAGAAGGAAGAGCGACGAAAAAAGAAAAAGGAAATAATGTTTTAACTTAATAATTTTTTTCCGCTTTAATCAATATATAATTTCTTTTTTTATAAAAGAAAGAAGAATTTTAAAAGAAAAATTATTTTATAATCCTTTTCAATAATGGGAATTGAGCGACTTGAAAAAAGGTAATAATTGTTGTTATGAAGGTAATAATTTATATTTCTTTTAAAGCACTTCACTGATATAATTTAATTTTTTTAGGAATGTTTTGCTTCGAGGTGACAGCCCAATATTTTTCTTAGTTGTATCATACTTGCCTTACTTCAGAGGTCGCTGTCGAAACTGCAAAAAAATTCTGGAATTACTTTGTCAAGGGTGGAGATTTAATTAGATGAAATAGGCGATTTTTTTAAATTGGGATTTAGGAGTTCAGGTATAAAAAACACTCGAGTAAATAAGGGGCCTTACTTACTATTACTTTTGAAAAGTAATTGGAATCGGAATCGGAACCCGCACTTTTTTTGAAGAAATAGGAATCGGAATCTCGTCTGAAAACAGTTCGGAATCTTCGGAATCGGAATCGAAATCGGCATCCAAAAAATATTTTCGATTCAGATTAACTTTAAAAGCACGAAAATACCGTTATTACAGTTGTCAATTTTTGTTGAAATCAGAATCGGAATCGGCATTGCTAAAATATTTGTTAGTTGGAATCGGAATCAAAATCTGAATTTTTTTTCCATTTTTTGGAATCGGAATCTTACTCAGAAATAGTCAAGGTACTGCGGAATCGGAATCGCAGCTTTGCTGTGGCCGAGTAATAGACGTTTTAAAGGGCCGGGCCTAAGGAGAGCTAGGATTTGAAAATTTAATAAAATATAGGCCCTTTGAGTCGGGTCTGGCCAATTGGAAGAACAATATTTAAATGAGTCAGGAGGAGCCCCATTACTGCAAAATTCAGAAAGTTGTCGCTCATCGCCGAAAATATTTAAGTTTAGAATCTTCGAAAATATGATTAAAAGTAGGTTTTAGCAGGCCTTGAACTTGGTCCCTGAAAGTCCCTAAAGTCCGTATTTTTAAAATAAGTCCTTAAAAGTCCTTAAATTCGAAAAATGGTCCCTAAAAGTCCATCATTTTTGAATCTGCAGCGCGTTTACGAAAAATTTCTTATCGTTTATGATAATGAACATAATATTACTATAAAGCAAAAATTTAAAAAAAATTTCATAGAAGATTTAAAAAAAATTTTATGGAAGAAGAAAAAAAACGATTATACATTTTTTTTTTTTTTTTTTTTTTTGCTAGAATTTAAAAGTTTTAAAATCATGTCACTACCCAAACCTTTAAAATCAATCAACCAGAAGAAGGTGCCTAAAATAAAAAACTGACTAGTTTTAGGCTACTTTTAGGTTCTTGAAAAGATCCTTATTTTTCATGTTTTCGATCCCTAAAGTCCCTAAACTACAGGCCAGAAACCGATTCGAGGCCTGCTTTAGTCAATACAAAAAGGACTGGCTATTTTGTCTAATACTCGATTTACGGGGAAAAAATTGAAATTTTAGGTATCTGAGGAACTCCTTTGATGTACCCTGGAATTTTTTGGGCAAGTTTCAACTTGGTTGAATTGTAAATGCAACCGGAAAATAAATTCCAGGATACACCGAAGGAGTACGTCAGATACCTAAAATTTCGATTTTTTTTCCCGTAAACTTGCAATCTTGAAATTGGAATATTGCAGGAAAATATTGGTGACAATATCAAGTGCGCAATGAAGTCTTTGGAATATTCATCTTCAAAATAGTACAAGTTTCAAGCCTTGAGGAACTTTTTTTTTTTAAACAAAGGATATCAGTTGAAAAGTTAAATCGAAGTAGCGAAAGATGGAACAGAACCATCGACCACTCGTTTTTTTTCTGTATATTTAAATAAATTTATTGGAAACCTCTTACGGGTTAGCTGGCGTTTATTTCATTCGTCATTCAACTGTTTGAATTGATTATTAATAATTTCCAACAAAGAATTTTCAATCAATCTTTGCACTAAATTATTCGAAGGTGTTAGGCTCAAGCTTTTTTTGATTTCTTCCTCCTCTTTTTTACTTTTGGGGATTAATTGCAAATATGTCCGATGCTTTTCCGATTGCTGAATTTTTTCAAAACCATATTGGAAAGTTTTACAGTTGATAGTTAACCTTTAAAAAAAAATTGAAAAGTTACTGCCAGAAGTTAAGAATTTTCGAAACTGTATTCACAGGCCATTGGTAGCGTCGCAAAATATCAACAGCCATAAAAGCGTACCATAAAATTTTCTCCATAATTTCGAAAGCGATTTTCCCTTCCTCTTTTTCTAAAACAGGTTTTTTGTATTCTCTGTATTGTATTTCGTTTTTAAATTTCAAATTGAGCTGTTCCTCTAATGACAGTCTTTCATCAAGGAATTGGAAACTAACTATTGAAGTGTTCACGGTTATGAAAAAGTGATGAAGTTGAGGTTTTTCGGAAACTTTCACGGAAGGACTCTGAAAAACAAAGGAAAGAAAATAGAAGAAAAATCAATTTTTTTTCTTTCTTTTTTTTGGGGGCAAAAAGATGTCATCGACCTTTTCGTTTTTTTTTCTTTGAATTTAAAAATAATCGGTTTTGCACGCGATGAAATTTCTAAAATTAAAAGCGCTAAAAAAAAAAAAACGCACCTCTTGGAAGGAATTTTTTTTCGTCATAGTAAAATGATTCTGGAGCCTGGCCTCAGTTAATTCTTTTAGTTTCCTAGATGCTTCGTATTTTTCAAGATTCGTAAAATCCATGACGTCGCACGGGATGGAAAATGAAATATTTGCAGGCTGCGACAGGCTTTCGATAATGACTTTCATCAATGCCGATTTACCCGGTTGGATTAACCCCATGGACGGTTCCACTCGAGTTTTTAATATTTCAGCGAATTTAACACTGAATTTAAAAAAGTAATAAATTACCTTAGGGCAAGTAAATAATTAATTTTTTTTTTCGTAAATAGAATGCATACGTGTGCCATTGGAATGCCCAAGCTTTCGTTTTTGAAATATTCTTTACGTAAAAAATCCTGTGGGTTTCGATGAACGTAGGAAAGGGTTTGATATGGATTATATTTACCGATGGTATCAAATCTATTTCTGGATTATTAATTATCGGTTTTTTCGGTATAGTTTTTTCGAATGATAATTCTTTAAACGGCTCTCGGAAAGGAATGCCCTCTCCTTCGATTGAAAAGTGTGTGGGATCATCGATATTAGTACACAGGAGAATTTCCGCCTACAAGATAAAATTTCAGGTCATGGTAATTTATTTTTATTATTATTGGAGATCGTAAAAAAATTAATAGACTACCGTATATTGTTGAAGTTCAGTGGGTTTAAAGATGAATATCAGGGGTGTACAAGAAAATGGAGGGATTATCCCGAGGGGATTGGCGCATTCGAACGTTTTGCAGGAAAACGGGACAGCTTCCTTTAAAGCCGTTTTATCAAGAATGTAAGATGAAGGACGATTGGTGTTATTATAAAGCCAAAATAACTGTAAAAGAAAGAAAAAAAATAGATAAAATTGGCCAGATTTCTGTCTGCGATCGGAAAATAACCGCCATGTCTTTTTTGGTAACTTTCGTTTTTAAAAGTTGGTAGCGTTCAGTGATGGACTGCGGCCATTTTTATTTTCGAATGTCTAGTGGCAAAAGGTTACAATTTTACGATGTTATGTTTTTAGACTAATGAAAACTTCAGAGTAAAATTAGCATAATTATGTAGTGGAGTAAGTGGTAATCCACTATCGTGGTGGCAATTAAGTTTTATATTTTTGAATAGTTTAGTGGAAATTATAAGTTTTTTGACCGTCTGCCATCGGCCATCAGGGAACGTTTGAATCATTGGCTCAAAAACTGAAGTGAGTAATAATCATATCATTTCTTGTTTTGTGGTTTACATTTTACAGGATTCGATTTTGTTTTTTTGTAATGATGTAATGATTTAATCTTACTTGAGCGGGTGGCTCCGATTCACCTATGAACGTAGGATTAAATTTCAGGAAAGGTTTTAAATACATTGAAGCAGCTGAAGCTTCTTCGTTTGATAATGAAAGGATGTCAGCACTTATGAATATTTTTCTGTTTTCTGATAATTCAAGAACCCATTCTTGTTGGCAGAATCCAAGCAGTTCATGTTTTATTGTTATTTCAAGGGCCATTTCTTCTCCTGGCTGCAAAAAAATAACGTTGGCTTTAAATGAGTCATTGAGACTTTCTTCATGTACAGTACATCACGAAATATTTTAATTCATTAAATGTTGATAGATGCTCAGTATTTTATGAATATTTGTTGTCAGGGCGAACACTATTAGATGAAGTGGACAAATTTTACTATCCTTTGAGTCATGGCAAAATGTTTTTGGAATAATTTAAAGGACAAGTTAATAAAGCTTATATTATGTGATCAGTAATCGTGTTTGTTAGCTCTACGGTTGTAAAATTCTTTGCTTTATGCTCACAAAGTCATTTTAGGCAATTAAAGACTTATACACAGTAAAACAATTTTTGTTGTGTGATTTTATTAAGACAAACATAGGAAACACCGCCATAAAAATTTAATAAAATAAATAGCAAACAAAAGAAATCGAATTTCAAAATGAATTGAATGTGTTGTAATAGTTACAATATTTTTCCCATATTTTAGTTTTCATCAACGGAAGTTTATAGTTAAATATGTATAAATTAATAAGTCAGCTTCAAAAGTAGATAAAGAGATTGGATTTCAAAATTTCTTGCAATATCAGGTAAAACAAAACTTAAAATGTGTGACCTTTAAAATACAAAACGCTATCACCTTATGGAGTGAGGAATGGAAGATATTTGAATTATTGTAAAGAGGTGAATAGGTTTTAGTGTAACAATTTTGACACAATATTTCATGCCTGTAAAATGACTAAAATTACTAATATTTTTTTAATTATTTATTTAACATTAAAGTTTTCAATTGTTGACAAAATTGTTTTTAAAAAAAAAAGCTTCCGAAAAATTGAGTATGTCAATATCTCATGAAGATTTTTAAAGTAATCAATTAAGGCATGGAGCCAAAAATGGAAAAAAAGAATTTTTTTCATCTTTTTTTAAAAGTATTTTTTCTTTTCAAATCATCACATAGATGTTTTGATACCCCAGGGATCCTACCTGGGCCTTGTCGTATTATATATATTCTATTAAATCGATCTTAATGAATCTTTTTTTTTAAAAATAGAAACTTACGGCCAAAGTCCCTTTTTGTGGTGAAATATTCATCGTTCTGCGATGAGGACAATCATAAAATCGATTCCTTTTTGAAGCGCCCACTTGTTTTTCCGAAGGAGGGCAGCCGCATGTCGCATTTCTTTTAACAGACCATGAAACACCTCCGTATTTTAAAGCTTTCAAAAGCAAAATTATTTTTATTTCACGAGAATTTAGCTCTGCATCTGGGAAATTCATCGGGATGCAATGAGTCTCCCCTGGTTTCAAATCCCCCAAAATTTCGTTGAGCTTATTTATTTCCATCATTTTCCACAGAGAATACGGACTGAACAGTGGCCCGCCGTTAGTGACATTTAAGTCGACTACCTGAACGGAAGGGATCACTCCTTCGAAAGATAAATCCAACAGTGGTCTGGATTCGAAAAACGTAGAAATGATGGAATATTCTAAAAATTGTTTGGAATGAGGAGTTAAAAATATTTCGATTTCGACTTGTTCTTTCTCGTAAACTTTTCCTTCGTTTGGGACTATTTTGATGTCGTCGCTGGGGTTTGTGACTTCGAAACCTTTTGACACGGGGATCAAATTAAATCGAAGTGTGGTGGTTGTGTAATTGAATAAAGTCACTTTTAGTTGTTTTGTTGAACCGAGGGGACATTCTCCGAAGTCGAATTTGTCTGGTAAGGCCTATAAGAAAAAGAAAGAAAAGGCAAACGGAAGATTATGCGCGAAAACGATTCAAATTTTTTTTTCGGAATTTTTGCATATTTTGGTTATATCAAAAATTTAAAAATTAACTTTAAAAAAATTTTGAATTCTGGATAATTTTATAGGAATTTTTCAAAAAAAAATAAATTCACACCGTGGACAGTAATATACTATTTCGTCAATAAAATTTTCTCACCACCAAAAACCCATATTGAGATGATCCTGAGAATTGAACATCCACATTATTACAACATTCCTCTGATTCGGCAGGTGACACGGTGCAAGTTACATAATCTAAATACTCTCCAGCTTCCAGGGGATGAAATACAACTTCGATAAATTTTTCGGCAAACGGTTCAATCACCCCTTTCAAATTCGGAATTTTCAGCCATGGAATGTCTTCCGGTATTAAAAATTCGTAACTCAACGAGAAATGAGTTGGGTTTTCGATCGTAACCTTCTCTTTTGATTCGTGCCCCGGATAGGTCGTTTCAAAATAGTAACTGTTATTTTTTCCTAGAATGATTTTAGGGGTTTCGATGGGTGCTATTAATTTCAAAGTGGTTTCTTGTTTTTCGCTGTTGTTAAATATGATTTTCCAGTCTTCGGAGTGGAAGTCTTCGTTTACGGATTTCGAATCAAAGCGAATCGCTAAGCATTGGAACGATTCTTTGACAAAACCCAGGAGAGGTTTGATGGTAAAATTCCTTGAGGAGGAATGAGATAAGAAGCAATTAGACAATTTTTTTTTCGGGAAGGAAAATTCTATTTTTCCTTGTAAAAATTCAACATTAAATTTTTAACGTTTTTACGATTTTTCATTCATTTCATTGAATGAAAGGTTATTAATAATCCTATTTCTAAAATTTCTCCTATTGCGATGTAACGAGGAAAATAGAACTTTAATTAAAAAAAAAAAAAAAAAAACTAAAGTCAGATGAAAGGTAAGGAAATCCCTTGAGGGTATTTTTGTATTTGTTTTCGTTCTTTAGTTTTTTTTTTTTTTTTTTTTTAATTTAAAAAAAAAAAAGATGAAAAGGTGTATTTGATTGTTTTTACGTTTTCCTCGAATGTTTTTCCGGGTATATACCAGTTGCGCCCCACGGTCAAATGCCCATTTCGAAAATAGCACAGTTGCGCCCCGAGATTAAAAAGGTCGGGGGACAGTTGCGCCCAATTGTTACTTTAGTGAAAGGGATTTTTAAGTATATTTTTATTTTCTTGTTAAAGCACTTATTGCTTTTTAATATTAAGTTCGATTTACTACTTTCTTTTTAAAAACTATTATCTTTTTAGAAAGCTCTGTTAAAGAGTATAAGGAAGGGGAAATCGAAAGGTATACTTTTGTGAAAAGGTGCAGCTACCACTTCAGAAAGGAACAAAAAAACAAGAAAGAAGTTCCTGAAGTTGACGTTTAAAAAAGAAAGTTTTAGAAGTTGATATTTAAATATTTAAATTTTTAAATTACGAATGTTTTTAAATGTAATAAATGTTTTTTAAATTTTAGTTCAATTTACATGCAATTATTGAGTATATTATTATTACGAATGCCTTTACAGCTGAATTAAAAAATATTAGATTGTAAGTTACTGTAATTGATTATTATCAATCCTTCACTTTTAAATACCAAAGAGCTAATTTTCAAAACGGCATAAGTGAATTTCATGACTTTTCGGCTGGCAGCATCGACGGGGCGCAACTGTACCCTCTCCCTCATTAAACCCGGGGCGCAACTGTCCGTTGCCCGTTTTTCCACTTACGTATGTACAGGAGGAATAAATTGAAAGGCCAATGGGAGATGACCTTGTTTTTCGATGATTGCTGTCGTGTATACGATTTCTCCAGGCAAACATGGAGGAAGTATGATCGGGTTGGGTTTTATGGAATATTGGGCTATCCATCCGCAACTTTGGACGGGGAAAGAATCTCCTAGAATAAAGATTTTTTTTTTAAATATATTTTTTTAAATTTATTCTTCGCGAAAATTAAGGTATATAAAATTTTTTCAAAAATGCAAAATATTTTTATAAAAAATGAATTATTTTTGTATCAGTTATAGACAAAGGCTGCCGCTGGGTTACCATAAGGTTCGTGCCCCAAAATTGAATTTTTTTTGAACTTTTACCCATCGATAGGACCGATTGAGAGGCTAAATTAGACCAAATATTAGAGTCAAAATAAAAGCCGCCGAGACGAAGGAAATAAAAACCATAGGGTCGAAAAAAAGGTTGGGGATGAGGGTGCTAATCCAGTTTTTATTTTTTTGGCAGAGAACGGGTTGCCTGATTGAAAAAACCAAAAAACGAAAAAAAAAAAGCTCTTTAAAAGGACTATCGAAGGAAGTAACTGTTATTTTTTTTAAAAAATGACCCGGTGGCCAAAATGACCTTTTAAAGAGTGAAATAGTATGTTACAACACAAGAGCTGCAAAAGAAAAAATTGGCCGTCGAGGCCGATTTAAAAGGTCTCGACGACAATTCTTTTGCAGTTCTTGTGTTGCAAGCTACTTTTCATCACAAAGTGCAGCGCAAAAATATTTTTTTAAAACGCAAAAATTTGATGAAAAAGTTTTTTTCTTCATGTTAGCTTCGCGGGACCAAAATTGGTTATAACGGCCGAAAATTACGTCAAATATTGATCTAAGTACATGTGCTTCTAGATTTTTCTGACCAAAAAAATAACCAAAAAAAAAAAAAAAAAAAAAAAAATGGCTAAAACTTTAAATAAAAATTTTTGCAATGAAGATAACGCTGCACACAAATTTCGCTAGCACCAAGTGAGAGTATGCAAAAAAACTAATCTAGGTCTAGTTATGTATTTTTTTTTTAAATTTTTTCTCAAAGGCCAAAGTGGCCATAAAATGGCCAAAATGTAGAAACAATTTTTTTCGCCACGAAGACCACGGTGGTCCCAAATTTTGCTATCACCACGAGAAGCTACGCAAAAAAATAGCCAAAAATCATATTTTTCCGCTGGAAAAAAAAGGTAGAAATTGGCCCATACAGTAGCCAAAATGGCTTAATTTGGTCTCCTTCGGATTTCGAGATTTGGATTTTGACCGATTGGGATTTTGTTGTTCGGGACTTAAAAAATTTCTTGTAAATTTTAAGAAACTTAAACTTTTACAAGAAACTTAAAAGTTGCTAAAGCAAGAACTTGAAAAATTTCTTGAAATTTTATTTAACTTTTTTTAAATTTTCGCTGTTTTTTTAATTATTCATTTATTTTTTTTTTAAATATTAACCCTTTCCTGTCTAGGCCTATTTTTAAGATCGGGCCCTCCCGGACTGAATTTATAAGACTGATAGAAATGTTTTTTCTGGATATCAAAGAAGTCCTAAACTCATCCCTGGTAAGTACGGCGCCTTGCAACCCATTGTTAGGCAATCCGTGCATAGAAGTTAAATGTAACGCCGTAATCTCACTTTCTTATTTTTTTATGGATTTTAAAATATGGTCTAACTGTTTTCGAGGTCAGAGATTCCGAATTTGGAGTCTATTTCGACGTAGGAGCCCGAGAAGGCCCCTTACAAAGATATTTTTACGAAAAAGTTCAGAAAAAGCTTTTTTTAAAATAGCTCTAAACCATTATACTAATAGCCATAAGCTAATAATAGGAGAAATATCCGTTTCATCTTTCTGTTTTTTCCGAGTAATATTCACTATGGGCAGTTATCAAGGTCAACTAATTATTTTTTTAAATAGTTACTTGTCAAAAATAAAAAAATATAACTTATGAGTTATTAGGTTCTGCCATTAAAGGGTCTGTCGCCATTTTGTTTCTAAAAATCGGTAAATTCTGACTTCAAATTCGAAAAGAGCACCCTTAAATACGCCTACCTACGAAGTTTCGTCAAAATCTGACTAAGTTTTATTATTATTTTCCTTGATTTTGCTACGGAGTATTTTGGATGCATTAGACAGAAAGGGGTTAAAATTAGACTACATGAAGAGAAACAAGAACTTAGAAATTTTAAATAAAATTTTCACTACATTTTTTAATTTTGGCCTTTTTCCTTTAGCCAAGAATATGAGCTAAAACAATGTTTTAGTATTAAAATTTTAACTTTAGAGGCTTTAATTAAAATTTTGACTAATTTTTTTCAACTTTTGACCTTTTTTATAAAAGATTTTAAGTTTTTTTCGTGCTAAGAAAAAAAAATGATATTTTTCTCAAAAAATTCGAATTATATGACCACACGGTTGTCAGGGAGGAAGTTATTATTTTTCAAAAATACCGGACCTTACCAGTTGATTAGGGACTATATAGTGGTTCAAAAATGATATTCACCAAAATCGTACAAGATCGGTCTTATGGCCTTTAGCCCTAATTTTCATTTTTTAAAAAATTTTTTCAAGTTTTTTATTTATTTATTTTTTATTTTAAGCCTAGAAATTTTTTTAGGAGGTTAAGATGGTTTATTTTTGTCCTAGAAGACATGAAAAAAGTGAATTTCACCATCCCGATTTTTTCCTACTAAAATACGAGTCCGTTTTTGCGCATTTTTTGAGCTAAAAACGCAATTTTTCGTCCTAATTCCGTTTTTTCGTATAATTTCAAGCCCTTAATTTTTTATCGCGGTTTACATTGTGGAAACTTACGATAAAACATCCGAGGATCGCCAATTTGACTGTCCCAAATTTTTCCGACCAGCGTTGGAGTTAATAATAAGGTTCTTTTCACGATTTAGCCCAATTTTTTCGTACCAAATTTCGATTTTTTGCCTATTTTCAAGCATCTCAATCCCTTCCACTCCTAATTTTCTTAGACCAGGATGAAGTAAAATCAAGTCAAAACTATTTTAACTTAATTATTACAAGATCCATAAATTTTTTAAAAAAATTATTAATTTTTTGGATGTTTGTCGTCTGAATTCAAAATCGGATACAATGAAATTTTGAATTTTTTTTTTTTTTTTTTTTTTTTTTTTTTTTCATTCATTTTTAGTTTTGAGTATTTATTATCAGTTATTAATTTTTCTTTTATGGCAAAAAGCTTTTGTTATTTATTTTTTACTTTAATAATTTGTCAAGTTTTTGTTAGTGTAATTTTAAAAACCTCAATGTGAGTGAGATAAGCAATGTGCAATTTTAAAATAAAAAAAAATTTATGGATCTTGTAATAATTAAGTTAAAATAGTTAGAAAATTAGTAAGTTATTAAATTAGTAAATTAGTAAATTATTAAAATAGTAAGAAAATTAGGAGTGGAAGGGATTGAGATGCTTGAAAATAGGCAAAAAATCGAAATTTGGTACGAAAAAATTGGGCTAAATCGTGAAAAGAACCTTATTATTAACTCCAACGCTGGTCGGAAAAATTTGGGACAGTCAAATTGGCGATCCTCGGATGTTTTATCGTAAGTTTCCACAATGTGAACCGCGATAAAAAATTAAGGGCTTGAAATTATACGAAAAAACGGAATTAGGACGAAAAATTGCGTTTTTAGCTCAAAAAATGCGCAAAAACGGACTCGTATTTTAGTAGGAAAAAATCGGGATGGTGAAATTCACTTTTTTCATGTCTTCTAGGACAAAAATAAACCATCTTAACCTCCTAAAAAAATTTCTAGGCTTAAAATAAAAAATAAATAAATAAAAAACTTGAAAAAATTTTTAAAAAAATGAAAATTAGGGCTAAAGGCCATAAGACCGATCTTGTACGATTTTGGTGAATATCATTTTTGAACCACTATATAGTCCCTAATCAACTGGTAAGGTCCGTTTTTTTCGGTATTTTTGAAAAATAATAACTTCCTCCCTGACAACCGTGACCAAAAAGGAATAGAAGTTTTAAATCGTTTCATTGTTTAAATTTAGCAATATTAAAACAGTACCCCACTTAGGGTTATGCCCCCATATCCCAGTCTGATTTTTAATTCACATAATAAAGACGACGCGACATTTTTTTTGGTTTTAAAAGTCGATTTTAGGTCTGAAAATATGGAAAACTGACCTAATAAAGATAAACTAAGAGTCATGGGATGTGTTATAGTTGCCTTCGACGGATTTGCATCGTGCGGAATTAACTTTAAGTCTAATTTTTCGTAATAAATTTGATCTTTCTTTTCAGGGTTAAAATGCACGGACATTTGGACTTGTCCATTCGGCGAAATAATCCCCCTCGGCGGATCCATACGGAAACAATTATCGGAGGCTATAAGGAAAAGTTAAGAAAGAAAAAAAAAAAACATGTAAGTATATATCTTTGACGTCAGCATTTCACTTATTATTAAGCATTTTTATTTCTTTTCAATTCGTATGAAAAACCTACCGTAATCCCACTCGTAAATGTAATTTATAGATTTTGATAAGTTCATTAGAATCGTGACATTTCCAACGGTTTTTCTTTTACCTACATTCACGTAGTTTTGGGTTAAAATTAAACCGAATTTTTCGGATTCGGATAATGATGATGATGATGATGATGATGATACGTTGGACTTGTATATTCCCTCGAAGTCGTGCGAAGAAAATTCCGTGATTTCGTCCGTCTGAAGAAAAAGGAACCAGAAATAGAATACTATTTTATCGAAAATTAGACGATTATTTAAGCTGGCGGGCAAGCGAAATATTTGACAGCTTCTCCAGAGCCAGGAAAGCTCCGAAAAGCTCCCAAGCTATAGTTGTAGGTGCCAAAATTTGAGCTTTCCGTTGCTTTGCCGGTTTTATGTACGTGAAATATTGCAATTTTCGCAATAATAGAGAAATATTCTTGTCTTACCTCAGGGCTTTTACCTACTAATTTTTTCAGTCGACTACTCAGGCAAGTACTGTCTAAAACGTTCGGTTCTTTTTCGATTAAATCATTTAAATAAAGCTCGAAATTATTTTCATTATTTTTCTTCCCCGTCGGATAATTTAAAATCAAATTTTGCGGGTTTGATTTTGGTTTGTGTACGGCTGCTATATAAAATATTATCGGTTTCTAAAAAAAAAAAAAAAATTTTTGACTGAAGTGGAGTAAGTCCTGGTTCATTTTTTGTGATCGCAAGCACTTTTTGGGGGCTTTCGGAATTTTCTAAAACTTTTCCTGTGCTAATTTTCGTTGTTACCTTGGGTATTGAAATTTTCGACTCACATGAAATTGGAAAAGGCAAAATATTTTTTTAAAATACACTCCGTAACTTTTTGGGCTAAAAATAATTTTAAATGGCATCTTTCTATTCCCCGGTATGACCCCCTCAGGGCCAGAGATCGTAATCCAATCATCTTCTTTAATATCGAATTGAAATTTCGTAGGGCACGGAGACGAATTTACAAATTCTAATGTTTTGCATCCGGGAGAGAAAAATTGTAAGTTGCACTTGCTGACACGTAAATCGGATTCTGAAAAATATAGCACAGCTTTTAAAACTCAGGAATATTTTTTTAAAAAAAGTTTCTCACCAAAACTCTCAGCTTTCAGCGTCAAAATGGCTACGGGGTTTTCCTCATTTTTAATTACGAATTTACTATAACGGCAGACATTAGGAACGAAATCCAAATAAGAGACCGAAAATGATGCTGAATCGTTTGATTTTATTGTAAATTGATTCGGTTCGATTTCAAATGGGGGATCATAATAATGACTTCCCTTCGGCTGGACGGTAAACAATTGAGTTTTCTGCGGTGGAAAGCATTAGAAAAAAAAATTGAATCGGTAATTAATAATATGATTGGTCGATGCCCTTACTTTTGATTCGTTTGCCAATTTAATTATTTTTTTACATTTTTGACCGCACGGAACTTTTCCGAAGTCTTTAAAAATCCTCCTACACTTTTCGGCCATGTTGATTTTGGTTTCAAAAATTCAATTTATGTTTACGTATTTTTTTTTTTTTTCAGGGACGGCAGTGACATTTTCGAAATGAAAAAAATGGCGGTGTTGTTTAGGTTAGTATATAAAAAATCCTAATCTTACGTTTTTTATCTTAATTAAAAGGTTTTGATAATCGATATTTCCGGTCAAAACGTCGTGTGCCGGTTGTAGTCACGTGTATAATTTAATTTCGTTAAAATAATGTTTCAGTGGAGCAGTAAATCTGATAATTTGCGGCGGGCTTGAGCCTTTTCGGACTCATAAAAACAATGGCTATTGCGAAAGCAAAAATGCTTTGTGACAAAAAATTTTATTAAAAAAATCATGATGCGAAAACAATAAAAATATCGTGTCGAGACACATCCTGTCCGTTGTATCGACGCATTTTTCCTTTGCTACGGAACATTCGGGTTTTGTTGCAAGATAGAACTTGCTCAAAACATTCCCTTTTTCTGATTGTACACACAGCCCTAACCCATGCTTTTCTCTGAAAAATTAAGAAAACTGAAAGCTCTTCCAGATTCACATGCTGTTCTGATGTGGCTAGTTTTGGTCCGCCTGAGGAATTAATCCTCATACTCTCTGATTTTCGAGAGCGTTCCCCTATCCGCCACCTGGGGAGGCGCCCGATGGGGGACTAGCCAAAAACCCCACACGGGTTGGTGGGACAACCCTGTCCCCAGCCACCGAAAAAGATGCCATCCTCCCAACGGCACAAAGTCACCCACCTCGTACGGGTCGACATAAAAATGACGTCCTTTTCATATCGATCCGCACGAGATGGGTGCCGTATGACGTAAGGAGGATTTTATCCCTCTAGATGGCTGACTTAAAACTAATTTAAAACTACCCTAAAAACTAACTTAACTTAAATCTAGACTTAAAACTACTTAAAATACTTAACTTATTTATACTAGTTACTAAGCTTAGCTTAAACTTAAATTAAGGTTGTACAAATGTACAATGTACGGCATTGGACATTCATACAATTTACAATATTAGATATTAGAGACAAGATTGTCTGTACTTTTCGACAATCTTTTGCGCGAAAAATGAACTCGATTCTGTTTTTTTTTTTTTTAATGTCGTTTAACCGCTTTAAAAAAATGTCCTAATCGACAGCTTTTAAAAATTATAGGCTGTCTTTTAAAATCCCGTTTTATTTTATTATTATTTTTTTTTTTTTTATTAATAAAAAGATGTGAGGGAGAAATAGAAATAAGAAAAAGATGAAAAGGTAAAAACTCCATAACCCAATACCGAGTATAAAACACCTATGCCCATGCCCATGACCATACCCATTACCATACCATGCCTGTACCAAACTCAAACCTCCTTGATGAAGCTTTTGGACTGCGTTGGCGGCTGCGACGACTCCTCTGGCTGCGACGATTGCTTGGCTGCTCCTGTAAAAAAAAAAAAAAAAAAAAAAAAAAAAGACAATTAAAAAAGGGGGGGGCTTGGAGACCCTCACAATGGAGTTTATCTCCCGCGGTATGATTGTAATAAAAAAATTAATTATTTTAAACTGTAATGTTATTATTATTATTACTATTTTTTTTTAAATTAATATTTTGAGATTATAAAAAAAAAAAAAAAAAAAAAAAAAAAGAAAAAATGCAAAAATGCTAAAAAATTTCGGATTTCCAGGCGTAAAAGGTTAAGACCTTCCGCATTGGACCGGCCGTCAGGGGAACCATGCCATTAGAGCGAGCCGGGAGCCTATCGGCTTTAACTGTGCATATATGTACAGCTAAGGCTTGCGGTGCGCCAATAACCTCGGACACCCAGTCATCCGAAATGAAACCCTGGAGACTCTCACTATGGAGCTTATCTCCCGCGTAATCCATGATCGAATCGAATAGAATACACAGCCTAATAAAACTCTGCAGCTCCAAGAGAGGGGCTGACTCCTAACTTAACGTTTCGGGGGAACTTAACACTAAACACTTAAAACTAATACCACAAGGCCAGTCGCTGGGTCGATACCTAGGCCTTCTACGATGGGAGACTAAACCTCCTGGTTTATCTCCAAGCCGGGCCGAAAATAATTATTTAAAAAAAAAAAAAAAAAAATTAAATCCCGTGATTTAAAAAAAAAATAAAATAAAGCCCGCACTAAAAATATTTATAAATAAAAAAAAAATAAAAAAATTACGATGCGACTCCTCCGAGAGTCAAAACCCGAATGACGCTAGGAACCTGAATCAAGATGGCGCTTGGATACGTCATGCGCAGACAGGCACGCCCTCTGTAATCCAATATGGCGCCTCAAACATTTTAACTGTAAATATCTGTGAATCCAAAACTTATTTATTTATTTTTTTTTTTTTTTTTTTTTTTTTCCCTCGGATACCTATCCGGCACCGGGGGGACTATATTTTCCTTTTTTTAACATCTTTTTTACAATATCCTTTATATCCTGGGCTAAGAGCCCTTTGGATTTTTTAACTAAAATCTTTTGGTGGCGTGATAAAGTAATAAAAATATATCCAAATTTAACAAAAAAATAACAATAATAAAAAACAAAGTTAAATTGACTGATATGATCTGATAATAATATGATATAAAAATTAGAATTTAAAAATTCCAAATGAAAATAAGAGTTGTCCCAGATGGAGAGTTTTTGATCACATGTTCGTTATTAGGTGTTGTCTGATTTCCCTTTTCGCTGTCCCTATTTTTAAGATGTTCAGTAGATTTTCTGGAAGTTTGTTAAATATTCTCGGTATTAAGAATTTATCCGTTTTACTTTCATAGCTGTTAGTTGGTATGTTTTCTTGATATTGCTGGGTTCTCCTTAATTGGTAGTTGTGTCCTTTTTCGTTCTTTTTATATTTTTCATTATAGTAGTTACTAATAATTGTTTTGTATTGAAATAATTCGTTCATTGGGAGTATGTGTAAATAGTTGTATTTTTCTTTTCTTGTCTTTAGCTTCTTATTTTTGGCGTACGGGATGATTGCTTCAATAATTTTGTCTTGTAGTCTCTGGATTCCTGCTTTGATTTATTTATTTATTTATTTATTTATTTATTTACATATTTATTTAGTTCGAAAGGCCCTTCTGTCGTTAAGTACAAATCTTGTTTTTAAAAAAAAAAGTTGTAATAACTTTTCTTGAAAAACTTCTGCGATTCGCCGCTAGAGTGCTCTTTTGTTAAGTCTTCGGCTAAACGCACAACTTAATTTATTTTGATAATTTTCGTGTTTTTTATGCATTATTCGGCTGTTTAAATTCAATAAACGTCGATTTTACGTATTTTATTACAAAAAACGCGTCATTTTTAAAAAAAGGTTTTTCTAAAGGAAAATGTGGTTTGAAAAAAAAAAAGTTAATATTTCAGGTTTTTCAACTTTTTTTTTAAAAAACAAGATTTGTACTTAACGACAGAAGGGCCTTCGAACTAAATAAATATGTAAATAAATAATAAATAAATAAATAAATAAATAAATAAATAAATAAATAAATAAATAAATAAATAAATAAATAAATAAATAAATAAGTTTTGGATTCACAGATATTTACAGTTAAAATGTTTGAGGCGCCATATTGGATTACAGAGGGCGTGCCTGTCTGCGCATGACGTATCCAAGCGCCATCTTGATTCAGGTTCCTAGCGTCATTCGGGTTTTGACTCTCGGAGGAGTCGCATCGTAATTTTTTTATTTTTTTTTATTTATAAATATTTTTAGTGCGGGCTTTATTTTATTTTTTTTTTTAAATCACGGGATTTAATTTTTTTTTTTTTTTTTTTAAATAATTATTTTCGGCCCGGCTTGGAGATAAACCAGGAGGTTTAGTCTCCCATCGTAGAAGGCCTAGGTATCGACCCAGCGACTGGCCTTGTGGTATTAGTTTTAAGTGTTTAGTGTTAAGTTCCCCCGAAACGTTAAGTTAGGAGTCAGCCCCTCTCTTGGAGCTGCAGAGTTTTATTAGGCTGTGTATTCTATTCGATTCGATCATGGATTACGCGGGAGATAAGCTCCATAGTGAGAGTCTCCAGGGTTTCATTTCGGATGACTGGGTGTCCGAGGTTATTGGCGCACCGCAAGCCTTAGCTGTACATATATGCACAGTTAAAGCCGATAGGCTCCCGGCTCGCTCTAATGGCATGGTTCCCCTGACGGCCGGTCCAATGCGGAAGGTCTTAACCTTTTACGCCTGGAAATCCGAAATTTTTTAGCATTTTTGCATTTTTTCTTTTTTTTTTTTTTTTTTTTTATAATCTCAAAATATTATTTAAAAAAAATAGTAATAATAATAATAACATTACAGTTTAAAAATTAATTTTTTTATTACAATCATACCGCGGGAGATAACTCCATTGTGAGGGTCTCCAAGCCCCCCCCTTTTTTAATTGTCTTTTTTTTTTTTTTTTTTTTTTTTTTACAGGAGCAGCCAAGCAATCGTCGCAGCAGGAAGTCGTCGCAGCCGCCAACGCAGTCCAAAAGCTTCATCAAGGAGGTTTGAGTTTGGTACAGGCATGGTATGGTAATGGGTATGGTCATGGGCATGGGCATAGGTGTTTTATACTCGGTATTGGGTTATGGAGTTTTTACCTTTTCATCTTTTTCTTATTTCTATTTCTCCCTCACATCTTTTTATTAATAAAAAAAAAAAAAATAATAATAAAATAAAACGGGATTTTAAAAGACAGCCTATAATTTTTAAAAGCTGTCGATTAGGACATTTTTTTAAAGCGGTTAAACGACATTAAAAAAAAAAAAAAAAGAATCGAGTTCATTTTTCGCGCAAAAGATTGTCGAAAAGTACAGACAATCTTGTCTCTAATATCTAATATTGTAAATTGTATGAATGTCCAATGCCGTACATTGTACATTTGTACAACCTTATTTAAGTTTAAGCTAAGCTTAGTAACTAGTATAAATAAGTTAAGTATTTTAATAGTTTTAAGTCTAGATTTAAGTTAAGTTAGTTTTTAGGGTAGTTTTAAATTAGTTTTAAGTCAGCCATCTAGAGGGATAAAATCCTCCTTACGTCATACGGCACCCATCTCGTGCGGATCGATATGAAAAGGACGTCATTTTTATGTCGACCCGTACGAGGTGGGTGACTTTGTGCCGTTGGGAGGATGGCATCTTTTTCGGTGGCTGGGGACAGGGTTGTCCCACCAACCCGTGTGGGGTTTTTGGCTAGTCCCCCATCGGGCGCCTCCCCAGGTGGCGGATAGGGGAACGCTCTCGAAAATCAGAGAGTATGAGGATTAATTCCTCAGGCGGACCAAAACTAGCCACATCAGAACAGCATGTGAATCTGGAAGAGCTTTCAGTTTTCTTAATTTTTTAGAGAAAAGCATGGGTTAGGGCCCCTAACCAAGGCTGTTAATCAAATCATAATCATAATCATAATCATAAATAGCGATTAATCGAATATTTCTGACTCCAAAAAAACAAAAACTGAAACCAATCAAAAAAAGAGAAATCATTGAATATCCGTAACTGAAATTAGAGGTTAAGAAACGGAATTGAAATCAAAATCATAACCGGAATTGAATTCGAAATAAAAAAATCGAAAATCGAAATTGAAATAAAATTTGCTAAAAACCGTAATTAAAATAATTTTTTAAAATACTTTTAATAAAATCATAATCAAAACAACTGTAAAAAAAATAATAAACCGAAAATAATTTAAAAATTCTAGGAGTGCGCGGTCTCAAATTTGATCTCAAGTAAAATTGATCTTTGTACTGGGCTTTTAGTTGAGTCAAGTTTTATTTCACTGGCAATTTCTATTTTCATATATTTTTACGCCTTTTTTTTAAGTTTTATTTCGGGCCGACAAGTCATTTACTGCCAGTTGTGAATTTTTTATTTTCCTAAATTTTTTATTCTGAATTAAAAAGAATTAAACAATTTGAATTTTTTTCCCATTTTTTTCCCTATAGTGTGCTTCTTCTGGTACTGGCTGTAAAAAAGGGATAATTTTCTCAAAATTTAGAACAAAGAATGGAAAAAAAAACAAAAAATTATAACTAAAAATCGTAATCATAATCGTAATTGAAATTAACAAAAGAGTCAGTGGAAATGGTAACTGAAACTAAAATTAAATTTTTAATGCAACCGAAAAACTGAAATCAAGATCGAATCAATAAACGTAACGAAAATCTGATATGAAAAACCGAAATTAATCGTATATTGAGCAAAGTTAATAATTAAAATCAAAATCGTAATCAGCTGTCAAGATTTTGAGTTCAGTAACCATAATCAAAATTAAAATTCTTATTTAAAAAAAATCATAACTGAAATTAATCAAAATTCAAGCGAATTTCGATTAGCAGCCCTGCTCAAAACATTTCCTTTTTCTGATTGTACACACAAGAGGACATTATTTTGTTGATTTAAGGTATTAGTTCGTTTACACCACCGGCCGGTTAGCCGGGCGGTGGAAAATTATATCGATTAAAAAAAATTGATTTTGTTTTCGAAAATTCGGTTTTTTACAAGTGAAAATGAGATCGGATCGCACCGAAACCGCGCCTAAAAGTTTTGTCATGTTTCAGAGGCAAAGATTCAATATTTAAAATGCATGAAAAAGGCTTTATGGTTACTAAATTTGATAATTTTTTTAAAATGTTTTCGCAATAAAAAAATGAAACATCATTGTTTGTTTTTGTTGTTGAAATAGTTCCCAATTTCACCGCTAGAGCGCTGTACTAGTCTCTGGGAAAGAAACATTTCCTTTATTGCGAAAACGATTTAAATTTTTTGCTCTGTCTCCATTGGACATTTAATTGGAGGGTCCGATTAACGGAGTGTATACGTAACCGGCACCGGCCTCTATGAATTCTCCCGAATCGTAGCCGGCAAAGCCTGTGACTTCTAAGTTATGACGTCATTGTTGTGTTTGTTAAATGCGCATGTGTTAGAGCTTATATTTTTTTTAGTGCTGTCAAGTCTTTAGAATTTTTTTCAAAAATTATACGGTATAGTTTGATTTTAAAGTGTCTTAACGTAATATTTTGCCCCTTAAAGGATATAATTGTTATAGATGATCGTGTTTGGAGGTCACCCATCCAGTAACTGGCCGTCATCAATGCTGCTTAACTTCACTGATTACCAGCCTCTATTCTGAATGAATCACCACTCCGACCCCTTATGATTAATTGTACTTTTCGACTAATTGGCCAATGGAGACAGGACATATGAAATATAAGAACAATTAAGTCTTGTTCATGCATTAAAATCATGGATCTGTATCTCTGAACATAACAAAACGTTTTGGCACGGTTTCGGCGCGGTTAGATCCCGTTTTCAGATGTAAAATACCGGATTAAAAAACAATTTTTTTACATATTTTTTTACCGCCCGGCTAACTGGCCGGGGATGTAAACGAACTGATACATTTAGGTTCAGGAAGGTTCAAAACGTCAAGAAATGCAAAAAAATATAACCTTGATTTTTGAACCTGTGAGAGTGAATTCAATACTTCGGCGTTCTTTAGAACAGTGCCAAAGTAAAAAAAAAAAAAAAAAACCGTTAAAATGGACGAGTTGAATAATTCAGGAGGAAGAAAAAAAAATCCATTTCGACAAACTTAAATTAAAGGAAGAAAATAAAGAAAAAAGAAAAAAATGTTCTAATATCAAAATGCACGTGGTTTTTCGAGTATTTAGAAAACTACTTGTTTGACCTACATTGTCCATTATAAGTGCTCTATTTCGTTTTTCCAGTCGGGGGAAGAGGGAGGAGGGTGGTGCAAAATATCGATTTTCAACTTTCTATCATATCTTTTTTCCATTGCCTTGATATTGAAAAATTAATGTCCAACACCTACCCAACTTTTGAGTATTGTAATAAACTTTCTTGCTTAACTTTCGTGAAGGACGACAATAGGAGGGGGAAAAAAAGTCGTGGACGGAAGGAGGAAAGGGAGGGGGAAATGATTTTTCAAGGAAAATCATGTTAATCATTTGGGGATTATTCCCAATGAGAGAAAATAAATGAAAAAAAAAAAAAGGCTCGACATTCCGTGCTGTTGGAATAACGAAGAACTGTTGAAGATCGTTTCAATATAAATGGTTTTACTCGTGGGGGTGAACCTTTCTGGGAGTTTTATTATGCAATGAATAAAATAACAGTCATTTTAATTTTTTCAATAAAGATTTTTTTTTTTTTTTTTGATACTATTTTTAAATTGGATCAACGTTAAAAAATAGTTATTTATACAGGGAGAACGTCCACCCCTACGTCCACCCCTTGCACATAAGAAACATACAGAGGGGTTTTAATGAACAGCCGCATCAGGTCAGGTTAGGTTAGGCTAGGCAACCTGACTCCAAGGCAACACACTCCTCACTTTAAAAATCACTCACACCACCTCCTCCACCTCCACCGCCTACCACCTACGTGGATATGAACAGTGGCGTAACAGCTTTTATGAAGCCGGAGGCGAAACCTTTTTGCGAGGCCTATTATTTGCGGATACATTTTTGTCGGTCGTAAGAAGGATCTAAGAATCTTTTATTAGAAATTTATTCAAGGAAAAAAAGAAAAAAGAGGGGGAAAAAAAAGAAAGATAAAAATAACTCAAATTTTTGACCTGCTCCTATTGTCATTTTTTCCCCCTAAAAATTTTATGGCACTGCTTTTAAGAAATGTACGGGCTCGGCTCAATTATATCCAGATCGTTCACTTTGTAATGCAAGCAGAGCCGAATTTAACACAAATGAGGCCCTAGGCAACCACCTCGATGCGGCCCCCCAAACCTCCCTCGCTTAATACACGAAATAAGATATTTATCTTTCAGGAATTTTTCCACAAAATTTTGTTTTAGTTTTGTACGATTGGACTTTTTTCCCTTTGGCTTAAAGTAAATTCGAATAGTAAAATATGATCCCTTGTTCTGGTGTACTGTACTTTTTCAATGGCAGATACAGAAGTTAGCCTGGGTAATAAGGTTAATGCCACCACATCATAATAGCCTTTTTTTATTCATAATTTTAACGAATGAGAAAAGGGATATAATTTGTTAGTGTTTTTTTTTCTTTTTGAACGGCACGTCTGCAGAGTTCAGAATAACAATGCAGGCAATTTGCATTTATAGCAGGTACAGCCATTGTATGAAAAAAAAATTCATTTCTGCAACAAAGTTTTCAGAAACTGTAGTTAAGAAATAAAAAAACAGCCTTGCCGTCTCATATCCGCGGGTCCTCAAGGATAAGCGGCCCCCTAAAAACGTGCGGCCCTAGGCAGTTGCCTATTTTGCCTACTGAAAACTTCGGCTCTGAATGCAAGCTGAAAAAAAAAAATTTCAAAAACCAAAGTCGAGCGCGAGGCCGCTTTTAATTTTGACTTGAGCGAGGCCGGAGGCGGCCGCCTCATTCGCCTAATTAGTGTTACGCCGCTGGATATGAACTCTCAATTATCCACTACTGAGAGCTTCACACTGAAAAATTGCAGACCGAAGCAGTAGCGGAGCGTTCAAGTATTACGTAAGACCGGAAAGGGGGGAGGGGATAGGAAAATCTTACGTAAGAATTTTTATTATTATTCACTTTTTTTAAAAAATTCAAAAATGTAAAAAATGGGCACCCCTCTATTTGCCATCTTCTCTAAAAAAAGAAAAGAAAAGGGAAAAAAAATTTACTTTAATTTTAAGGGGGGGGGGAATTTTTTTTTTTTTTTTTTGAACTCCTGTGAGCCAAAGACATTTTTAAAATTGGCGGTAAAGAAAATAAGGGGGCGGGGTCAGAGAAAATCCTACGTAAGTTAAAGGGATGGGGTCAAAAAAATCTTGTTAAATCTTACAAAAGGGGGGCAGGGGCTCGGAAAACTCAAAAAAAGTCTTACGTAATACTTGAACGCTCCCTAGACCCTAAAGCCAAAGCTTTCGTGTTTCAGCCCAAAGCGTTGGTCTTTTAGGCCAAAATAGGCCAAAGCTTTGTTCTCCAGGCCGAAATTTCAGGACCAAAAAATAAACTTCTGGGACCAAAACAGTGGCTTTCTTAGACGAAAATTTCAGGCTAAAACTTTAGCATTTCGGCTAATCTTTTGGTCTGGCGTCTAAAACTTTGGTCTCCAGTCCGAAACTATGGTCTATCTGGTTAAAAGAGTTTGGTCTTTTAATATCCGGAAAAATTTCAGAAAACAAAAATTATATTTAAGCTCTTGACTATAATACTGAATGTTCAAAATTTTGTCGTATCTGCATGAAATTACTTTAAATTTTGGACGGACCATTACTGTAACGTTCGCACCATACTTAGTTTCTGATCGGGCGTTCGGCAATTGGAAAGCACCAGGTTGGATTTAAACCAAAAACTGCTAAGGGAGGGTTTGTGAGTTTAAGATCGGTTGATGTAGCTTGTTCCCAACAGGGGAAACACATACGTTTTATTTCACAAAAAAAGAAGAAAAAAAATTAATGATTGATTGGAACTTGTATATTTTTGCATAATTAAAAAGGAAAGTAATAAATTAGTCATTAAAATTTCATAAAAAACAAACAGACTATCACTCAAGAAAATGTCATAAAGTTGAAGTACGAGTATCTAAAAACAAAACATATATTTTGCCGCTACTTTTTTTTTTCCTTCAAAGTCCGCGCGGCAGCCGTTAGTTCTTAAACAGTTAAATTTTTACCTTTTTGGAGACGATATTAAAGCAGTTCTAAAACGGATAACATCAGATCGCAAATTATATTTTTTTTTTTTAGGGAGGAGGCTGTACAGAAATTAACTTTCAAAAAATTTAACTGAAACTAAATATGTACTAATTTAATTTATGGTTTTTTTTTTAGGCGCTGGAATCCCCACCAAAAGAAAAAAATACAATGAAAACGAAAGGGAAAGGGAATTCGAAAAAAAAAAACATCACACGAAGTATTCGACACTTCGTGAAAAAAAAGTGAGTAATTAAAATATTGATAACGAAATGGTTAAAATATTAATCGGCGGAGGGAGAAAAAAAAACGACAGAATTAAACGCAACCGCGTAATGTCATCCCACTCAAAAAAAAAAAAAAAAAAAAAAAAGAAAAGAAATCATCCATTTTATTTGGTTTCACCCGTTATTTTCGATCGCGTGCCCTAAAAAGAGGGGTATGATCGTTATAGATTATTACTCGAGGGATTCCGGACAAATACGCTTTCGCCGGTAAATGGTTTCGACATTGAAAAAAAGAAAAGTCAGTTTGAATCGGAAGTGGTCAGTTACGTTTTCCCCGTTTAGCGAGTAATCTTCCATAACTTTTTCCTTTTATTCTTTTTTTTTTTTTTTTTTTTTTTTTTTCTCCCTTCCGTCGACAATGACAATTTTTCGCCCGTCGATTTAAATGTCCGATAATAAGGAAAATAATAAAAATGGGAAGTTTACAGATAAAAGTGCGAAACACAATCGGTCTCGGTGTGGGACTCCGTTTCCGGATGATTTGAAGTATCACGTCCGTTTTTTCCCGGAGATCGAAACTTCGAGGCGTTCGTCCACACCGACTCATCCGGATAATTTAAACGCGACGATTTACAATGGAAGGAGGCACTCGGAAGTGATTTTAAGCCCCTCGGATATTTTCCGTCGGGATTATTTCAGGTTTTCCGCGAATCCGTTTAACCGGTACATAAGTGACGTTTTAACCAAGTTAAACAAACGGTTCCGGTCTCACGATGCGATCACGGAAATAAAATCGGGGAATCCGACGTGGAAATTGGAAGACATGTCTAAAAATGACGAATCTTACCTGAAAACGTATTTAAACCCGCTGGAGTCCTCAGACAACGGAAACGAACAGCTCACTTATCACAGCGATGATTTTTTCGAAGGGGACGAAGAAATCGGGAGGCCGAATTCTCACAGCACCCCGAAGCATTCCCCGGATAATCATGACACGTTGTTTGTTACATCGGAATCCAGGAGCAGTTCCAGGAGGAACTCGAACGAATGGGACGAGAAATTGGAGAAAAAGGAAAAAGCCGGAAATTCCAACTCGGTCACGTCGACAAAGACGACGGAAACCATTTTGAACCCATCTTCTTTGCAAGGGAGCCCGGTTGGGGCCGGGAGAAAAAGTCCGGAAAAGCCGATATTAAGGCATCAGTCTTCGGGTCCGAATTCACCGAAGCGATTGAGGAGGAGATCGGTGGAATTTAAAATGCAGTCTACTCATAGCGACGAAGCTTTAAATAGGTATGTTTGAATAAAGCTCTTAAGAATGGACTTTACCTCAAGCTCAGCGTAACAACTTTGTCCTCAAAGCTTTTTAGGCCCTATAGTCAGGTTTCAGTCCGTTTTGGCTGAAACCATGGCAGGTTCGGTTTCAGCCCCGTACGAAAAAAGAGATGCATATAAATTATATAAGAATCATGTATAAATTATGCAAAAAAATGGACATAAATAAAAAATGCCTAAATTATGTATAAATAAGTATGCATTGCATAAAATGGAAAGAATTTAAAGCAAATTATTTGCAGACTTTCTGCTTTATGATTTAAGAAATGTTATATGCAAAAATTATGCATTTGGGTGGTTCGAAAATCAACTTTTTTGGAATTTCAAAGCTCCTATATCGGGAAAAGTTTCTTTATAGGTGGAGTATCAACCCTGAATTTTTTCAGATTTTTAAAACGGCATCCTGAGGTGTCAAATCGGCCTTGAAATTTTCAAAAAGCACCTAAAAGGGCCAAAAATGAACCTTTTTTTTCTGCATAAAAGACCATTGATTCCTATCAAAAATTTCGCGTAGATTACGAATTTGAAGCCGAAAATTAGTTTTGGTGTATCATTTTTGAGCTACAGGCCGGATTTAAAAGCTCTGAAAACTTGGTTTTGGCATTTTGCCTGTAGCTCAAAAACCGTGCACCAAAACTAATTTTCGACTTCAAATTCGTAATCTATATTCGTATTCTATAATTCGTAATCCTATCGAAATTTTCGATAGGAATCAATGGTCTTTTATGCAAAAAAAAAAGGTTCATTTTTGCCCCTTTTATGGGCTTTTTGAAAATTTCAAGACGATTTGACACCTCAGGATGCTGTTCAAAAATCTGAAAAAATTCAGGGTTGATACTCTACCTATAAAGAAACTTTTCCCGATATAGGAGTTTTGAAATTCCAAAAAAGTTGATTTTCGAACCACCCTATTTTCCATATCCACATTTTCATGTTTAAAAAAATTTTGCAGAAATTATGTATGTCTAAATTGTATAAATGATACGAAGAAAATCATACTGGGATATGGGGGCATATCCCTACGTAGGTCTACATCTTTGGGGTACTGTCCTAATATTGCTAAATTTAACTTAAATTTAAAATTAAACTTAAATTAAATTTTAAGAAATTTAAAGTCCTTGAATTAACAACTTTAAGTTTCTTGTAAAAGTTAAGTCCTTGCTTCCGTTTATGTCGTCTAATTTTACTATTAAAAATGGCCAAAAGTTAAAAAAATAAAGTGAAAATATTATTTAAAATTTTCGAAGTTAAAGTTTTATTATTAAAATGATGAAATATTAATTTTTGGTGCGAACACTGAGCACCCGGACTGAACCCGGACAGACAGATTTCCCCAGGGCCGAGCCCCAAGACGTAGTCCTACGTCAAAATACATTTTCTATATAAATTTTTTGCATTTGGCTCATTCTGAAAAAAACGTACCATGTCGGTAGGACAAATAATGTCACATAACGATCAAAATAACAGCTTAAAAATAATTATTTCTATCCTGGAAGAAGAGTATATCTTTTTTAGCATATAATACAAGATTCTACTGTAGAAAATTTTTTTTTACTTGTTGGTTTTTAAAACGTAAGGCTAAGCTTAAATCATGTCGGTAGGACAAATTAACAGGAATAATTTTGAAAAAAAATAACTTCATAATAATAATTTTTTGTTCGGAAGTAGAATTTATGCTTCTAACTGAACTTAAAATGAATAAATTTACCGAATTTTTTTTTTTTTGACTTTTTTGTTTGTGACATATACGGCAAATTATCTTAAAAAGCATGAAAGTACGTTTTTTTCAGAATGACCCATTTATTTTGCAAAATTTTTATTCACTTTTGTATCACTTTTTCGTACGGGTCGCAGCCAAAAATCCCAGTCTAGGTCCCGATTTTGATTTTATGGATTTATTTTCTTAATTGTCCAAAATTGAACCGAAAAGCAGATGATGCAGTTTAAAAATTCCTGTAATTGCAATTGCACATTGGTTGAGGTTCATTTTTTTAACATTTCAATTAAATTATTGACGCGTTGTTAGACAACATTGCCTAGACGTTTCATTACGATAATTAAATAAATAAAAATCCATTTTTTATTTACGATTTTTCCCGTGGAGTTGTAAGACGTTGACCAACTTTGGACTTGAATTGCTTTTGAATGTTTTTTTGATGAGAAAATAATTTTCATTAAAAACTCGAGTTTTATTACCGATTTTTTTTAAAGTTATTAGGCAGGCTCTCTACCTGGAACTATACCAGTCCAGGCTGATTTGAAATTTTTCAGATATGCGGGAAACTTAACTTCTTTTAATACAAGAATCTTAAATTCCGAGCTATTTTCAGTCACAAATTCTGCTTATTAGACTTTAATTTCATTGCAACATTCCTCGAGACAGAGTTCCCCAAACACCTTAAGCAAACTTGTTAACTCCGCATTTTTTAATAATAGAAATTTAATAATTAATGAATGAGAGCGTGTAGGAAACAGGAAGTAGAGTTTAAAAACGTCCATGAGAATGATTGACTTCTTTGCCTAAATGCAATCGATTGCCAAAGTAGAATTTTTTTGCAGCAGCAAAAAATTACCTGAAAAAGCCGACCTTTAGCGATCCTGAGAGACTAAGGGGGATTAACAGCAGCTTTAGGTTACGTTGGAAAATTAATATAATTTTTTTTTTTTTTGATGAAAAAAAAAATCGAAATTTTTTAGAAGCTGTTTACCAGTCCCCGGAGGAAGGTCCACGAAGTCAGCAGTACAATAAAAAGCTCAAATTATAAAAAACTATACCAGGATTTTGAACTTTTTTGAGCTTTCAGGAAAATTAAATTTCAGAATATGAGCTTTTAAAACAAAAAGTGATTTGCATTATCGACTTTGTACTGCTAACTATCCGGGAAGTACAATGAAAAGCTAAAATTTTAAAATACACCTATAAATTTGAGCTTTTAGTCATGCTCCCAAATTTGTGGCTACAAAACAAAAAAAAGTTGTGCGTTATAATACCAGAGTTGTGTATACTGCACTACACGAGCACTGCCAATTCATACCTAATATTTTTCGAAATTTTATCTAAAAACAGATTTTGTGTTAGTCTACTGAATTTAAGCTTTCAGAAAACACAACGCTGAGAATTTGAACTTTCTCCTGTGACATTTGAAAAAATATTAAAGTATTGTAAATATGCAGCAGTAGTGCCAGATTCACGTCCGTTTTTTTCTAAATTAAGAAATTAAAATCTACCTAAAATTCTTCCCCGAAATTTGCGCTTTCTAAAAGGTATAACCTTCAAAAAATTGAGCTTTTCTCCTTTGATTAAAAAAAAATATTTGAATTACCCTTTCACTGAGTAATGCCAGATTCACATGCGATTTTTTTGAAGCTCGAAGCCTAAAATTCTCCCTATTTTGACTTGGGACTACTTCTTAAATCGTGCCATGATGGTTTTGTCGCGTCCGGTTGTCCGGTTTTCTAAAAATAAAACTTCATCAAAAATCCTTGATGATCCTTAAAAAATTTTTAAATTTTTCAATGAAGAATAAAATTTTTTAGAGAATATTGTAAATTTTTGACTAATTTTAAGGAAAAAGGGAAAATTTTTAGAAAATTTTTTAGATTTTGATATTTAATTGAAAAAGGGGGCCACATGGGCCAATAGTAGGGCTTGGAGTTTTTAGGGGGATCATTAACATTTTTTGAAATGAACATTTTGATAATTTTTGATTATTGAGAAAATTTATTTAAAATTTTATTGAAAAAACCTTTTTTTTAAAAACAGTTTTTGAATCTTACTAAAAATGTTGGGTAAAAATTCTTAAAATTTCAATTTTTAAAAAAAATTATAATTTAATTTTTTATAAAAGGTCATCCTTAACCAAAAATTCTAGACGTACGGTAGTCCTACGTAGGAATATGCGACATATCCCCAGACTGTTTTTATTCTACATTTGAGCTTTCTGAAAGTATATAAAGTTCAAAATTTGATCTTTTCTGTTTGATTTAAGAAAAAAAAAAAAAAAAAAAACAATATTCACTTACCTCTTTTACCCAGTACGGCAGGTTCACATGATATTCTTGGGATGTTCAAAATATGAAACCGATCCTACTTATTTTATTATATCAAATTCTAAGAAATACATTGCTATCTGGGTTTCTAAATTTCACGGAGACTTATAATACAGACTCCTGTATGTTTTCCCGTTTAGAGCGCTAACACATCTTGCCGTGAAATTTGCAGTGCCAAATTAATACAGAATAGTTTGATAATTTTGAATTCCTATTTTCCTATGGGAGCTCAGGGAAAATAAGATACGATCAGTTTTAGATTTTGAGCTTTGAAAGAATCGCATGTGAATCTGGCATCTAAGATTTTACCAGCATCTCCCTTCCCTTGTAAGGAATTGTAAGCTTTTCTTAGACCCCTTCCTCTACGTAATATGTGGACGACCCTTCATATTCTTACCCACCCAGATAGCATTTTCAATCCATTAGACACCATTAGAATGTCCGTTAGATACCCGCAGGATATCAAAATCCATGGGATATCCATATAACGTCCAAAGGACGCTTTTTGGATCAGTGCGGACATAGGTTAATCCAATGGACATTCAATAAATATCCTTATGACGTCCTGGGGACTGGATCGACTTTGCTATCTGGGTAGTAACTGTCTTAAGAAATAGCATTCTTTCTGCAGACTGTTAAGAAGCATCATTGCGTATGCGGGCTGGCTGTTTTTGCTTTGTTACACTGCTATTTTTCCCAGAACCCTTCTGCTTATGGCTGGATGAGCTTTGATCAGCAAAATCCTTATTACAAACTTTTTTTCCACAGAACTCTACTAGAGTAAAAAAGTTACTCCTAATTATTTTCGACCTTGAAACACATGTTCCAGACATAATAAATTAGCTTTGTAAATGATCGATATCGCAAAAAATAACCCTCCAGCTTAAATGTTACATTTTCAAAACATGTACCGGTAATTTGAGTTCTAACTCCATCCATGACGATTCTCATTAAAAAGTTTTGATGTTTATCACTGGACTTCGAATGTCACTTAAATGTCTCCACTATATTTTATTTTTTGAAATATCATATTTGCGCATGAATCTTTTTCAGCTTTACATTCATTTATTTTTTCCTGTTTTAATTTTTTTTTAGATATTCCAATAATTTACAAGATGAGAGGCAAAGCAGTCACGGTCACTACGAAGATAATTTAAAAACGGTTATGTTTTTTCATCCTCATTTAACTCATCCGAGATGGGATCATGCCAATGTGAACGGGACTCATCATCCTGACAGGAGGTTTTCCAGAGTGTCCGTCCACCCCCTATTGTCTACGATACCCAGAGATGCTTTCGGACCTAGATTAAGCACGGTGGTGGATGAAGTTATGACGAGCAAATCTCCCGGTCAGGAAGATGATAGAGACTCTTTACTGAAATGCAGCGAACTTGAATATGCTTCAGGAGGACTTCTTAGTTTTATTACCGAAGAAAATACTACGGCAGTGGCTCAACGTGTAAGTTCACTTCCGTTTTCAATGTATTTAATTTTTTGATTTAAGAGGAAAATGGCTGTGTAGTCTAACACTCGATTTACGGGAGAAAAAGTCAAATTTTAGGTGTCTAAGGAACTCTTTTGACTTTTGCTTGTATTTTTGGTACAAGTTTCAACTTGTTCCAAGCAAATAAAAACAATAGGAAAACAAAATCAAAGTTCTTCGACCGCAGTTTTTTTCGAAATTATTTTGCCGCCACCCATACATTTTAGACAAGTTGAAACTTGCACTAAAGTTCCAGGATTTACCAGAGGAGTTCATTAAATACCTAAAATTTGGATTTTTTCATCGTAAATCTAGTATTAGAGAAAACAGTCATTCCTTTCGGTATCTGTGAAGCCTCTCTTAAAGGAGGAGGGTTGATACCCGGTTGATACCAAGCTTTTCGGGCCCCGGTGTGCATTCATCGTACCGTTCTTGTGATTCTATCACATGGTGCAATGGAATCACACGATTCGTATGATTTGATTACATATTGATGCCTATTACCGTAAAAGGGTAATTTTAAATGTGACAGCATGCACGGACGGGATTGAAAGTTGTACAAAATATAGACCGCATTATACCGGTACTTTTGTGTCCGGGAAGTTATCCATCACGTGCCATAAGCACATATAGCAGAGGAGAGAGGAAGGGGGGCCAAAACCCGGGTTACCGGCCCTCCTTGTTTAAGGTAAATGTATTTACGATATTAATTTTTTTTTTCCAGCCTCCAGATTCAGAAACTTTGTTGTTCAATGACGGGAGAAGAAGAATAGATATGGTACTAGTATATGAAGAAGAAGACTTCGGCGTAATGACTGAAGCCGAAATGCTTAGGAGGGAAAGACGGAAAGTTTTTAGGGAAAATCTGGAAAAAGAAGGATTAGAATTCGAATTAGAGGATAGAAAGGTTAGTATACAGCAATTCTTCAGAGTAAAAAGGCCAAAAAATGAGGGTCCATAGTACTCATCAAGGAAAGAAGGCAAAGACCCCTCTTCCTAGTTGAAAAATAGTATATTTATTCACAGGTGTCAAAGGTGAATATTTTAAGTACTTCGTAATTGGTCTAGTCTTGAAATTTACCTTCGGGGTCGTCCATGTATTACGAAACGCAAAATAGGCCACTTTTTGACCCCCTCTTTCCCTTGTAACACACCCGTAACGCAACCTGTAACCCCCCCTCTGAAAAATATTTAAGTTTCGTTTTTAGAAGACGAAAAATTTAAGTTTCATAGTAAATTTTAATTAGTTTTTACGAGTTACAAATTTTATTAATTTTTTTAATTGAATCAAGAATTGGAAATTGTTTTTTTTTTTAAATAGTGAAATAAAATTGAAATAATTTTAATATTAAAATTACATAACACATGACGCAACTCCCTTCCCTCACCCCCCGTAACAATGCGTAACACCTCCTTCGACCCCCCCCCCCCCCCTCCAGGCGTTACGTAATACATGGACGACCCCTTCGATACCTGCAAAGTAATAATATTTTTCATTCCGAGGACGACACATTTTACTATCTGCTTTTCAGTCCAAGGAATGAAAAAAATACAATTCTGTACCTCCGAGTGGAAATGAGCCAAGCTCATCCACGCAACGCAACTTCTTATTTAAAACCCTACTTTACAAAATGGAGTCGCATTTCGTTAGTCGTACATTGTTTCAAGGCTAATTTATGTCTTCTGCTTGTTTTTTCCCGGTTTCCTTCAAATTAAGCCTACACAGTTAAAAAAAATATGTAAAAATTTAACAAAATCACTTATTAATATCGGTCCATATAAAAGGTCAACAAACTCGACTGTGTTAAAAATAAAAAACATTGAGCGGCCATAAGATCGTCTTTTATTTTTCGTCATTTGTTTTAGTCAACACAGCAAATTTGTCCTTTTTTAACATAACATAGAAAACGTAACATGCTAAGTATGTAGATCCTTTTCTACATAATTACATATTTTTTTTTACTGTGTATACCAATGCTGTATTAGGTTTTGTTCAACAATTAGAACGTCCGCCATATTGTTGGAGACCAGATATTTTTTAGGTTGGCTTTTCGCAAGGTCCCTAAAAACCGACAACTTAAGCAGTCAAAGCCTCTTAAATTTACGGACTTGAGATTTCTTAGGTTGTCGGTTTTTAGGGACTTTGCGCAAAACCAACCTAAAAATATATTGTCTCCAACAATATGGCGGACATTTCGGAACGTTCTAATTATAGGATGTTTTCTGAAAAATTGTATATAGTATATAGTATTGGTAATGCCTGCTTCAAATCTTAGGTAATAGAATCCATAGATGGGACATTCCTATTCTATTTACATTGTTTGTTTTGATTCGAAAAAATTCGAGCCTACCTCGTGTTTAGCTTATGGATGCCCATAGAAACATTTTCTGAAGCTATTGTCCCATCTATAAATTCTATTATCTAAGCCTTAGATAATAGAATCCATAGATAGGACAATAGCGTCAGAAAATGTTCATATGGACATCCATAAGCTAAACACGAGGTAGGCTCAATTTTTTTGGACCAAAACACTGCCCCTGTACGCGATTTTAACGTAAGTCCATTTTTGTAAACAATGGGTGTCGTTTATTTTTAACTTATGTAAACAGTGGTTCTATTCCATTGTTTTTAAAAATGGACTTACGTTGAAATCGCGTACAGGGGCAGAACAAACAATGTAAATAGAATAGGAATGTCCGATCTATGGATTCTATTATCTAAGATCTAAGCTTCAAATATTATTCAAGCAGACGACGCAACTAAATGTTGCCAACCCTTGAAACAATGTAATATTTACGAAATGCGACTCCATTTTGTAAAGTCGTGTTTTAATTAAGAAGATAACGTTGCTTGGATGGACTAGGCTCAGTTCTACTATGAGTTACAGAATTTTTTTAAATATTGAAAGCTCATTCAGGTATGACTTTAGCATTTTGAAGGGGAAAGGGGCTTTCCAAATGATGACCAATGATGAGGGAGAGAAGGGGAAGTGTCAGCAATGACTTCATCATTTACCCTAGATAGAATTTCACTTGAAGTCCAGGACTGACATTTTTCTGTTTTGATTTTTCAATTTTTATTGAATTTAGAAAATTTCAGTGGAATATTTTAACGAAAACATTAATTTGAAAAATCAATCAAATTTTTTTTAAAATGAGGGATGGGTTTGGTGATAATTTTTTATCCCCCTTCCCCCTATGTAAATATTTAGCTTATGGCGAAAATTGGTAATTCGAACCCTCCCCCAAAAATTTTTACTTAATTCTGCCTTCTACCAGGAAAAAAATTCCAAAGATACGGATATCATTGAAGTTTCTTATAGGTCTCCCGTAAAATATTTAGACCTGTTTTAAAATTCGCATCTATGACGTAATTCTTTTCAAAATTTCCGGGAGCTACAATTTAGCATATGACGTCTTTCGGATAGTTCTGACGTATTACTCTTTCATAAGAGAGTGATTAGTGACGTCATATCCTCGATTACGATTTGACATTAAAGACTTTTATCGATATATGAATTTATCGGATATGTCTTTTTCCGTAAAACAACTTCATTTTTAAAAGAAGAAAAAAAAATTATTAACGGAAATCGAAACGATTATTAATTCATCAATCCCGGACAATTTTTATTAACAGGCTAAAGGCATTTTTCGCTCGTGCCTTCTTTTTTTGTTTTCGTTAAACAAATTTTGCTTTATTGCTTTTCGATTTTGAAAAAAAAAAAAAAAAAAAAAAGACAATTTTCCATAAGATATCGTATCTTATTTTCGGTTTACCTATAACGGTCGTGGGTTTATATCGTGTTCTAGTATCTCGTGCAATGCAAGTTCCACCATAAATATTTAATTATAACTTTCTTTAATTATGTTCATGAAAAATATATTTTCAGTCCTCGTTCGATGAAAAAACATTCTTCTTAAAAATTCATGCACCGTGGCAGGTTATGACGAGATACGCTGAACTTATGAACATTAAGATGCCCATAAAGGTGAGTGATCATGTGGTTTTTAAAAAATTACAACTTTATGAAATACCATACGGAAAAAAATTCCAAAACCGATACATTTTTTTTATCATATTTACTTGGTCAGTATTTAAAAATGGTCAGTAATTGATGTCGTTTTATTTACTGACAATTTTTTTAATTTAGGGCCTGTACCTAAAGTAAGAATCGGCGAAATTCGTAAAAATTATACCATAAGAAGACAGGTTCCATGGTAAGGTTATTATGTTTAGAACGTTCTTCTTACAATAAAATTTTTAGAGAATCTATATTTTTAAGTAACTGACGCACTCAATTGGTGTGGCGTGAAATTTTTCGTGCAAGTTTCAACTTGTCTGAATTGTTGCAGTCGGAAAATAATTTTAAAAAAATTACACTCGAAGAGCTTTGAGTTTGTTTTCCGGGTTTATATTTATTTGAAATAAGTTGAAACTTGCTTTAAAAAATGTCAGGAAACACCAGTGGAGTTGATAGGCAGCACCGTCTCAAAGTGCCCATGGGGTGATGTTCACGTAATAGCCCCAGAAGGGAAACAGGGGGAGGAGTACCCAAAATCTTATTCAGCATTAAGTTTACATTAGAAAAAAACCTGTTTTGTCTTGCAATAGAGGATGTGGAGGGGGGAGGGGGGAGTTGAAGGCATTGCAAAGTTTCTGGATTAGAATTAAAATTCAGAGTGGCGGATGGTACTTTTTAAATTTTTTTTAAAAAAATGGTTGAACGTCTCAAAAGTATGCTAATGAGCTTTTGCAGTGGTGCTGCGCTCTGGTGGCTGTTTTTATGAAATAGAAATACTATACAGTCTGAAATAAAAGGCATGTAACGGAACCTTAAAAAATTTGCAATATTTAATCTTTTAACTGTTGACTGCTTAAATCTGCACTGTACATCTGGGTAGAACTTAAATAATTTTTTATGAGGACTTTCCAACATAAGCTTACCGGTGATGAAGCTGCTTTTTAATCGGAGTTCTATCCAGGCGTCTGGAAATCAGGGGTGGGATGCCGTTTCCTTTTTCCGAACAATGGAGTGCGTGTTTAGATTATTAAGATGCCGATTAGGATGCTAATCGGAATCGGCATCGGCATTTTCATAAGCTAAACACGCACCCCATTGTTTGGAAAAAGGAAACGGCATCCCACCCCTGCTGGAAATGATAAATGCTGACCAAATAAATACCTTTTTTTTTTTTTTAGCCATAATTTTCCTTTTCCCCCATAAACCGAAACTTTAATTTTTCAGAGATTGAAGCCAGTGTTAAATACCGGCCATATATTTCACGAAGATGAAGTGAATTTAGACGAACTCGAAAGAGGAATACTCCCGGAAAAGTCCAAAACGAATTTTTTCAGTTGCCTGGTAAAGAAATTGGGGTGGTTTTTTTTTTCAAATTTTAATTTTCTTCTCTTTACCGCTTAATTTTATTATTATCATTATTCTTTTTTTTTTTTTCCTTTTGGAAATCACTGATTGGTAGTTAGTGTTTTCGGATGGCGTGTTTTGACGGTTTTCCTGTGAACATGAAATGACTACTTTTTAAATTTTAAATTTTTTTTTTTTTTTTTTTTTTTTTGCCGCGCGGTGCAAGCTACGTGGCGATAATATCATCCAATCAAGAGATTTTTATTTTTATTTTTTCAATTTTTGATGACCGTCAGGCAACGAAAAGATTTTTTTATTGGTTAATATTCAGCCAAAATGTTTGCACCAGAGTGCGTTTCAAAAAATTTTTTTTTTCTTTTTTAAATCGTTAATTTGGGGAATAGATGGCTCTGGATCGAATATCAAGACGCCAACGCCATCTATATTTATCTTTTTTTATGGCACGCACTATGGGTGTACAAGAACTTACAAAGCTAACAAACAAAAAAATTTTTTTCAACTTTATTCTTACATATATATACTTATTTCATTCTTTTTTTGAACGTTTCTTAGTAGAATATTGATATCACCGATTTTAAAATTATTCGCTCACTTGAACTTTTTTTTTCTTTTTTAATATTTCTATGCTTTGTTTTTTATTTTTCACTTCGTGTATTTTCATGCTTCTCAGAGATTAATCACAATTTCCGTCAAATCGTGGGTAAGTCTCATTTCTTGAAGCAGCATGAGGGTGAAAGCTGGATGTTTCGGAGATGATCCGTGTTTAGCAAAGTAGTTAGGATTGCATTTTATATTAGAAAAAGTCGAAAAATAGTGTTTAGCACTGATTTTTGCTTATCATGGTAGTCCCAGATAGCAAACCTTTTAGATTTTGATTCAGATTTTTGTTTTGGTTTTTGAATTTTGGTTTCGGATTTGTTTTTAAATTTAAAATCGAACTGTATTTCCAGCAAAAGGAAGAGATCTCAAAGAAGTGGAATAGAACACGGCCGTAAAAACAAACCCGGAAGCTGTCCCTGAAGTACGCGGATTTTAGTTCTAAGAACAGACGATGATGGCGCAGCGATATTTCCGGATTTAACACAAAAAGTCGTTACGGTTTCCGCCTTAAGAGTACGCATCGGTGAAATTTAAGCGATCATCGATTCATAAGTTAAACATAAGCGGAAAAATTAAATCGTGTCATCAGACAAGTGATTGCTGCGTACTCTTAAGAATATTTTTCATTTTACGGAAAAACGAAGACAAATCTTGAAAAAAGAAAAGTTAAGAAATCATCAGAAAAAAAATTGCGAAGATTTCTTAGCTTTTCTTTTTTCAAGATATGTCTTCATTTTTCCGTAAAATGAAAAATACTATTTATCTGCTGCCACGACTAATGGATACCCTTAACGACTTACCTTTTTTAGCAGCGTTTCATTTTCACTAAAAAATTATTTAAAAAATCGCTGTGACCAATCAGAAACGTCCCGAATACAACTAGTGCTTTAAGCGTCGAATAATTGAACTAAAATCCGCTAATTTAAGGTGACGCAGGAGTGATTCATTTTTTTGAACACCCTATACTTCGAAAAACGCTAATATTAATGTTTTGGAGCCAGATATCAAAATTCCGCTTCCGAGCAACAATTTTTATCCATCTTAGGCACCTTCAGGAAAAATTCCATACCTGACCACACATCACTTTTTCGGGAAACTTTGATTTAGGATAAATTCCCGGGAATTTATAGTAGGTTAAGGTTTCCCAAAAAAGTACTGTATGGTCAGGTATGGAATTTTTCCTGAAGGTGCCTAAGATTGATAAAAATTGTTGCTCGGAAGCGGAATTTTGATATCTAGCACCAAAAGGATAATTTTTGCATATTTCGAAGTATAGGGTGTTCGAAAAAATGAATCACTCCTGCGTCACCCTAAGCTGGACAACAGCTCCTATGTATAAGACTTAGGAGCTTCCGGACCTGTCTATACGGTCTTTTTTGTTGTAGTATTTTCTGCTGTGCTTCCCTATAAATATTCACTTTTTGGTAGTAAAATTTGAAATACTCGTATTTTACGGAGTTTTTTTTTTTAATGAAGAAGGACTCAAGCTCTAATATATAAATTTAAACCAAAAAATTTAGCAGGGGTATATAGTGGGAGTGTAAATTAAAATGCAGAAGTTTGAAATGTATTACCCTTGTAGCTATTTTGTCAGAACAAACGAAATTAAACTTAGGAGGTAAGGGCAGTAATTCGAAGGGAAGCTTATTTTTTTAGTAAAAATAGTTGCTCACAATTAGGATTTCAAAATTATTGAAGGGTGTGTGATCATTCTCACAAAAAAGATCTACAACCTCTTTTTTTTTTTCTTTCCCCTCTAACGGGATGTGAGGTGAAGAGGTTGGAGACTGATCTTTCAGCACCATTAACAATGCGTATTTATTAATTATGATTTTTTCCTACTTAGGCTCATCAGGCTGACGACAAATCAACCAACGAAAAACCAGGAGAAAGTAAAACTAAGTCTTTTTTCGGAGATATTTTCGAATACGACCATTCGAAAATAGCGGAAGAGCCGTCCTTTTATAAAGCCACATTTAGTAGAGATAGGGAAGAGCAGTAAGTACCATTAAACTTATAAAGTAAAAAAAATAAATCCATGTGTCGGAGGTCACCTCCATCATGGAAATAGTCGATTTTGATTGTTTTTAAATGTCGGCGTTTACTTGCGCTTGTTGGTTGGTTAAAAGTTGCGCTCACATAATGTTAAAAAACAGTCAAAACGAACTATATTCATTTTTTTATAATGGAGGTACGTCACCGAAGTTGACCTCCGTCGTGCGGAACTAAATTAGGAAATTGGATTGATTATCTCGAAAATTGCAATTTTTATTTTTATTTTTATCTTTTTGACTAGTTTATACCGGTTCCGACATTTAATTGTAAACATAACACAAAAGCAAACTCCAAAACTAATCAATCACGTTATTACAAAAAAGAAAGAAATCAAATCAAGTTATCTTGCTTTTGTAAGCTCAAGCACAATAATGATTTTCGAAACATTAAACGGATTTTATGAAATATGAGATGGAAAAATTCCAAGAATAAATTTTATTTATCGTAATTTTGAATCTCCTGATTTAGAAAAAAATCGATATATTTCTAATTATGAGGAAACACCATAAGCTAGCTATTGACCTAATTTAGAAATATTAAAAAAAAATAAATAAATAAGTAAAAATTTTGACTTTAGCTTGAGAATCCAAATTTTTTTAGAAAATTCGATAACAGCGGAAAAGGCGACGTCATAATGACGAGTCTTTAGATTGATCATTTTCAGGGCGACCTTTTTTAACCTTTTTTTTTTTGATTTTTCTTTTAGGTTTGTCGTTAAGGACCGAGAAACATTTTTTACGTCAGCTCAACGTAGTCAAATAGTATGGCAAATTTTGATGAGGGCCAAATATGACGATACGGAAAAGGTATGTTTCAAACATAATAAAGACTGTATCATTCATTAATTTCTGTGATATGTGGTTCGCTTGGCTATTTATTAATTGGAAATGAGCTATAAGCTATAAGCTTAGATTCCGCTGGTTATCACAGAATTTCTTTTATGGCAATTCTTTTTAATTTTAAATTTGAAGGAGTTATTTTAATTTTCTTCTTTTTTTATCTCCAGGCTGGAATTCGCCGCCTTCTCAACGACGAAACATTCACAGGTGCTTTTCCACTCCACGAAGGAAGCTATGATGTTGACGCTCCAAACGGATTTATGTTCGATCGCCGTCTTCTTTATTTAGAATGGGCTAGACCTGGGAAATGGTTTAAAAAACAACCTTTGTGGCTGATACGAAAATATTTCGGAGATAAAATAGGATTGTACTTTGCGTGGCTAGGATTTTACACTTACATGTTATTCCCTCCTGCCATTGTCGGCGTTTTATGCTTTTTGTACGGCGTTATTAGTTTAGACAGCGATGATAACATACCAAGGTGAGTTCAAGTGCAAGTTTCAGCGCTGAGTATAGAAAAAAGCTTAGTGCAAGAATTTTTTAAATCCGTAAAGTGTGTGGGGGGGAGGGGACCAAAGTCAAAATTACGTTTAAAACTTCTCCGATTTAACAAAAAATTGTGTTTGTGTTGCCATAGTGATCGGGCTAGGGCGTATAAATATTTTAAAAAAACGTTAATTTTTTGCAATTATTTTGTTTTAGTCAATGATGTTAATGCAAAAATTTATTTTCAGTAAAGAAATCTGTGACAAGACTATCGCCGGTAACATAACCTTGTGCCCAATGTGCGACAAAGCCTGCAGATATATGACATTAGCGGATTCTTGCATGTACGCCAAAATAACGTATTTATTTGATAATCCAGCGACTGTGTTTTTTGCAATTTTTATGTCCTTTTGGGGTAAGTTGGAGAAAATTATTTAAGACACTGCCAGAATTTTCGGGTAGGGTGGTCCAAAAACAATGGATGTTTTCCAATTTCGCTGCTTTTGCATTATATACCATCTAAAAATACCCCCTGAATTTTTTCAGGTTTTTAAAAATTTTTTGGAGGTCGCCCAAGTCGTTATAAGATTTTCGGTGGTAAAAAAAGTTTTTCTTTTGACACGAGTCGTTTTATTTTTTTTCTTCGTCATTTTTTAAAATAAATTTCTGAAAATTTGATGAGGACCTCATTTTGCAAAGTTCTTTAAGGGGTATAAAGCGTTTTTGGATAAAATAATTTTTCGGGCATTTCGAACCATTTTAGGTCCAAAAATGACCCTTGTTATCACTCGCTTGCGCCTTTTAATTAAAATTTTAAAAAAATGACTAAATGACTACGTTTTAGCATTAAAATGAAAGGGTATATTCGGCTTTCCGCCTCCACGAAATTTTTTGGTGTTCCCATATACCGACTGTAAAATTTTACTTAAAGCCTATATTTAGCTTATGGAAAATACATGGCAATTTTCGCAACTTCTAAACAATTTTTTAAAAAACTTAGAATAATATCCGGTGTGTGTTTTTGACGGTATTTAATGCAAATTTTAAGATGCAGTAAAATTTGAGGACGTCGATTTTTTTGGACCACCCTATCCTAAATTATTTTCAATTTATCTTGTAACTGGAAATTAATTAAGATTTTTTTTTTCTCCTCAGCTACCACTTATTTAGAATTGTGGAAACGTGAACAATCTGTGATAATTTGGGAATGGGATCTGCAAAATGTAGAAGAAGATGAGGAACCCCGTCCGGAATTCGAAACGTCCGTGAAAACGTTTAGAATCAATCCAGTAACAAGAGAAAAAGAGCCTTACTTACCAAGTTGGAGTAGGGCTTTAAGATTCTTCGCGACAGGCACTACAGTTCTTTGCATGGTTAGCCAATGAGAATGTGACGCAGCTCTGCTTTTAAAATGATTTGGAGCTTTCATTGATAATTAATTTTTTTTTTTTTTTTTATAGATTGTTGTAGTTTTGGGAGCTGTCCTGGGAACCATCATATACAGAATTAGTTTAGTCACCATCATTTACAGCGGAGGGGGAGACTATTTAAAGAACCATGCAAAAATTTTTACTTCCATTACTGCGGCCTTGTTAAATTTAATTATAATTATGATATTGACAAAGGTGCGAATGACAAGGGGATATATTGTGGCCGTTTATTCGGGTTTTCAAAATCAGATGAGAAACAAGTTGTAGGTTTGATGCAAAATCACACCATTTTCATATGACTCAATATTACTTTTATTAGGGTGCGAATACTTTTGTTTGAATATTTTTTCCCTACGCGCAACTATGTTGCTTTTGGGGGGCCCTAAAGTTTTTTTAAATTTTATTTTAAATTTAAAATAATTTTTTAAAGAAAGTGAAAAGCAAAAAATTCTTAATACAGTGCTTTAATTTTACATATTAATACATAAATTTTAAGCACCTTACCGACATTCAAATCTCTGCCACCGAGGGTGACCGAATTTTTTAATTTTTTTGGATAAATGCTCTTCCACATTTCACAATTTGGCAACACTTAAGACCTGGTTATTTTTTTTTTCGATAGCATTATATATAAGTAACCTCGAGTCATAGTTTCAAATTTTTGTCTCTCAGTTTCCATAACTTACAAATTTTTAAATCTTTCGCTTCAGAGCAAAATTTTTTTTTTGCCAACAAGTTTGTAATCGGCACTTACTCCCCAACAATTTTTTTTAAAATTTAAAAAAAAATTGAGGAGCAATTTAAAGAACTGGAAATTTCCCGGGGAGCGAAAATATGTAGTGGGCCATTTTTTTTTTTTTTTTTTTTTTTTTTTTTGACGAACCCTACTTTGCATAAATTAATTATTAATAATTTTGCAAATATCACAAGATATTTGGCAGTTTCTCTAATGTTTTGAAAAGCTGGAAAAAACGGTCTTAAAATGACGAAAACGATTATTTGCTCTTATAAAAAAATAAAATGTTAATCTTTTTTTTTTTTTTTTTTTTTTTTCAATTTTCAGTTTTATCATAACTTAGCGATTTGGCTAACGAACGTAGAAAATCCAAGAACCCAAACGGAGTATGAAGATTCGTACACGTTTAAAATTTTTTTATTTGAATTTGTTAATTTTTACTCCTCTTTAATTTATATTGCGTTTTTTAAGGTAAAGCCAAAATTCATTTTTTTTTTCTTCGCCTATAAAAATTTTAATATTTTTTTGTAATTTTTTTTATTTTAGGGACGATTTTTCGACTATCCTGGTGATGAAGACGCCAGAAGTTCCGAATTCTTGAAATTGAAAAACGATATATGCGATCCGGCAGGTTGCCTGAGCGAACTTTGCATTCAATTAGCTATCATCATGGTGGGAAAACAATGCTTAAATAATATTTTAGAGTTGTTATATCCGTAAGATTTTTCAGTTTTGAATATGTATTTGGCTTGATGGATTTATAAATAAACGACTTTTTTCCCTTTTTGTTTTAGAAAATTTTGGAACTGGTGGTACCATCGCATTCACCACAACAACACTAAAAAGGATTTAAAAAGGAAATTGACACGGTGGGAAGAGGATTATCAAATGCAAGACGCCGGTAGATTGGCGTTATTTGAAGAATATTTAGAAATGGGTAAATTCTAAAATAGGAAAACAACGACAGGAGATAGAATCTAAAAAAAATTCGATTTTTTTGTTCCAGTTCTTCAGTATGGTTTCGTAACGTTATTTGTGGCGGCTTTTCCTCTTGCGCCGTTATTCGCTCTTCTAAATAATATTATTGAAATACGATTGGACGCTTATAAAATGGTAACACAGTCTAGGAGACCATTGGCTGAAAGGGTCGAGGACATCGGGGCCTGGTATGGGATATTAAAGGGATTGACGTACACAGCTGTAGTTTCTAATGTGAGTTTTTGGCCGCCTTGAATCACCAAATGCATCTCCAAAGCATAATCTTGGATTAATATTTAGCCTCGGAATGGATCCCAGGGATGCCATTGACTCTGAATATAAAAATTTAGTCATTTCTGTCAGAGATGACTGAAATTTTGCACAATAAAATTGTAAACGCTGCATTTGTACAAAATGTAACGCTGATTTCAGAGGGGTTAAAATCCAACATGGCGGCGTTGGCGTAGCCATTTTAAATATTAATAATGGTGAATTTCAGCGTCATATCGGATTTCCTGGCAGAAATGTTGTCACTCTGATAATCGAAATTTATGAGTTTTACGGGATCAAATTGAACACTTTTTTTTCAATTATTTTACGGAAAAAAACAAATTTTATGCGATTTTTTGCAATTCATGCGTGTAATGCGGGTTGCCTATACCTAAAATTCGGTAGGAGCTTTTTATCGGTTGAAACGCATTGCATGGGTCTGTAAGATGTAATTTAATTTTAAACCAGAAATAATAGAGAAGCAAAACTTTTCAAAAGTTTTTGCAAAAATTTTTGAAATTAAAAGGTTAATTTTTTGTAAAAATACTCAAAGTTCTTGGTATAGAAATTTAGAGGGGCCAGCCATATATTAAGCGACGCTTAGCGGAGGAGGGGAGGGGGTTGAAGTTTCCTATTTCGCGTTACATGATACACATAGACATTACCTAATTGGAAAACGAGGCAAAGTATTAAAAATGTTTAAAAGTAATTTAATATTTTTATGTAGGCTTTCAAAAGCTTTTTTTAAATTTTTTCCCCGCATACTTTTATTTCGAAGTCTTTTGCATTCACAAATTGAATAATTAATGATATCGCTTTTTCCGTTTATTTTCAGGCTTTTGTAATCGCCTACACAAGCGATTTTATTCCAAGAATGGTTTACAAATTTGTGTATTCTCCCACTGAGGATTTAAACGGATATATTGCACACTCCCTATCAGCATTTAATACTTCCGATTACAAAGAAGATTGGGGAAGCCCGAAAGACGATCCCGACCCTGATTTTTGTTATTACAGAGGATATAGGAATGCACCGAATTCCACGGAACCTTATAAGTTGTCCCCTCACTATTGGCACGTGTTTGCCGCCAGGCTCGCGTTCGTCGTCGTGTTCGAACACATCGTTTTCGCTTTAACCGGAGTGATGGCTTACGTAATTCCGGACATACCGGCAGCCGTTAAAACTCAAATGCAGCGGGAGCGGCTGTTGGCGAAAGAAGCGAGATACGAAAGGGGATTGAGGAGTAACTTGAACAGCGATGACGAACTGTTGGCTGCTATCAGGGATCAAAATCATTCCCGTTTGGACGACATACTTCGAAGAGGTAGGAGAAACATTTTTTTTTGTTATGCAATTAAAGAAAATTTGAAATAGATTCTTTAAAAAATTCGCAGGCTCATGGGGAAGGAGACTGAGCAAACATTCCGACAGTTTAGACGCTCATGTAGACGTAGCTTCTAAATCTAGGAAAATGAGCAATTCTACGGTTTGGGAAGTTACGTGAAAAACAATTAAAAAGTGCTAGTTTCAATTAAAAAAAAAAAAAAAAAAAAAAAAAAAAAGACAATGTCGAATGTACTTATTTATTATTAATTAATTTTAAATAATTTTGAGGATAAATGTTTAATTATGAATCTTTAATGTGTGTTTATACTTTTTAAGAAAAAAAAAATTTTAATTAAGTGAAAAAAAGCGGAAAACTGCCGATAAAATAATGGTGTTAATTTGTAAAAAATGTTGAAAATAAAATTTAAATCAGCACCAAATATTTTTGCTCTTATCGCCTTTTGGTGAGATGAATTAATGTTAAAAAAGTTAGTGTCATTTGCTTACGAGGAGCTTCTAGGGTCGGTCGATTTAAAAAAAAAAACATGTTGTTTTCATGTGAACCGGTACGGAATGTCGACCTTAAAAAAAAGTCTATTGAGTTACCTATGAGACTCGCTACCCGGTCGATTACGTAACCACTCTTCAGTCTTTTAACGAGTCTAAAAAACGTTGGACGTGAGTTTTGGTTTATTTTAGCTTTTTAAAAAAATGTAAGCAAAAGCAAAATAATTTTTAAAGAAAAAAAATAAGGTTGCAGTGAAAGCAGTAACGTTTTTTACAATTTAAAGTTCATAAGTATGTAAAAGCCATCGCCAGTAATTAATTTAAAAAAAACAATATGAAGTGGCGGGAATACCATGACTGATTACGTAATTCAAAAATCAATGTTTTTAATTTAAGAAAAAACAATTTTTTTTTTTTTTACAGGAAGGAAAAAAAGTGGAAAATGTTTAACAACGTGACGGTAAATAACCTATTATCATTGTTTTTATTTGCGGTTGGATTATGTTTTGCACTCGTTGTCTCGGTAGTATTTCTAATTTTTGTTTTTTTTCTTCTAATTTATAGGATATACCGATGGTCGAAAAAAGCTGCAAAAACAATAGTTGGCAGTCCAAAGACGATGGAATTACCGTAACATGGAGGGATCTTAGTATTTACGCCACTATACAGAACAGGGGATTTTTTACAAAAAAAGCGCCGATACATAAAAGGATCGTTAATAGTGTGACGGGGGCTGTGAAAGCGGGGAGTTTGGTTGCCCTTATGGGTCCCAGGCAAGTTTAAGCATTAAAATGATTTTCAGAATTTCCTGAAAAATTAAATCAAATCCTAATTTTTTTTTTTTTTGATAGTGGAGCTGGCAAAAGTACATTAATGGGTGCTTTGGCTCATCGAAACGCAAGTAAGTTTATTATTTTTTTTCTACCTTACTTTTCTTAAATATTTTTTTTTTCTTCATTTCCATAGCTGGAGTTTACATCGACGGAGATATTAAAATCAATGGAGTGCCCATCGGTAATTACGTCCAAAAAATCAGCGGGTTCATGCATCAAGAAGACTTATTCGTGGGAACGTTAACGGTTCGAGAGCATCTGTTTTTTATGGCCAGGCTAAAATTAGACAGGAACAAAAGTAAAGCGGAAATTTCGAAAATCATCGAAGAATCTTTAACGTATTTAGGATTAACAAACTGTTCGAACATTAGAATAGGGGAAAACGGCCACGATAAAGTGATTTCGGGAGGGGAGAAGAAACGTTTGGCATTTGCGACGGAAGTGAGTTTTCCCCCAAAAGGATTATTACATTTTGCGGATGTTATATTTTTAGTTTTTTTTTTTTTTAGATGCTGACAAATCCTCAGCTTTTGTTTTGCGATGAGCCCACGACAGGTCTGGATTCTTATTCAGCTCAAACTCTTGTTCATATCATGAAATCGATGGCCTCACACGGGAAGACGATAGTTTGTACAATTCATCAACCGTCTTCGGAAATTTTTGATATGTTTAATAGAATAATTCTTCTCACTGAAGGAAGGATTGCGTTTATGGGCGATACGAAAACTGCTCTTAAATTTTTTGCAAAGTATGAAAATCAACTTTTTTTAATCGCTAAAATTTTTTCGTTATTTTTTTCAATCTATTGAAAAAAAAAAGTGTTTCTAAAGGTATTAGTTCGTTTACATCACCGGGCGGTGGAGATATCTTAATGATAAAAAAATTTGTAAAAAAAAAAAAAAAAAAAAAATTTTTTTTTAATCTGGTATTTTGTACGTGAAAACGAGGTCTAACCTCACCGAAACCGTGCCAAAACGCTTTGTTATGTTCAGAGATACAGATCCATGATTTTAAATGCATGAACAAGATTTAATTGTTCTTACATTTCATAATTTTTAATTGTTTTCGCAATAAAACAAATTCTCTCCGAGAGACTAGTACAGCTCTCTAGCGGTGATATTGGGAAGTACCGGTATTTCAACACCAAAAAATAAACAATGGCGTTTTATTTTTTTATTGCGATAACATTTTAAAAAATATATCAAATTTAATAACCATAAAGCCTTTTTCATACTTTTTAAATATTGAAACTTTGTTTCTGAAACATAACTAAACTTTTTGGCACGGTTTCGGTGCGATCCGATCTCATTTTCATTTGTAAAAAACCGAATTTTCGAATATGAAATTAATTTTTTTAAAAATCGATATAATTTTCTACCGTCCGGTGGCGTAAACGAACTAATACCTTAATTTTTTTTTAAAATTTTTTATTTTTTTGCTCTAAAAATAACTCAATTGGGCTTGCCTCCATTACAAGATCCGATGTTCAGTTTATTTGATTTAGAAGTATTGAAAAATGTTTTTAGCATCCACATTACAGGAAACATGTTTCCTGGCCAAAAAAAATCCTTACTTTGCCATTTTCTTCTTAAAAAAAATTGTAAAGAGGTCAGGCCATTCGTTTTTGAATTTTCAAGATTATGAAAACAGAATTTTGTTCCAGGCTTCCAGGCTTCCTATACAGAAGAAAAAATATATTTTTAATTTTTTTTGGTTTTGATTTATATTTTTGGTCACTCTGTGCCTCAAGCAAGACCGGAAAATTGCAATTTCGATCATTTTTCGAAGAACATAAAACAAAGTTTTGATTCCTTTAATTTTATTTTTTAATCTATAAACTCATGTAAAAGAACCTGGAAATTAATATTAATTGTTTAAAAAAATAAAATTCATTTTCAGGCATGGATATTCATGCCCAGCCAATTACAACCCCGCCGATTTTTTCATTCGGACCCTCGCAACAACCCCCGGCTCTGAAAACTCCAGCAGGATGAGAATCAAAAGGTTATGCGATGAATTCATAGTGAGCGAAACTGGAAAAGAGGTCGAACATTTGGTAGAACAAGAAATGTGCTTTAAATCCACCGCAAGAGAGGTAACTTTCTGTCAAAATTCCGATTTTTTTTTTTTTTTTTTTTAAATTAATTTTTTTTTTTTTATGTTTAGGAAAAGACTAGAGGAATGATCATAAACGCCAATTGGAAGGAACCTCTTTGGGCTACCAAACTGTACTGGCTGACTTACAGATCGTTCCTTCAAGTTGTGAGAGATCCATCCGTTCAAGCTGTTCGAATATTGCAAAAGCTCGCCATCGCTTTAACCGCAGGATTATGTTACATTGGGTCTGTTGACGATAGTCAAAGAGGGATTCAATCCGTGCAGGGGGCTGTATTTTTATTCGTAACGGAAAATACTTTTCCGGGGATGTATGCTGTTTTGGCACTTTTCCCGTTGGAAAAGCCTCTTTTTATGAGGGAATATAGGAACGGTTTATATTCTACAGATGCTTATTATATTTCTAAAATGGCCTCATTGGTAAGGAATTTTTTCTACTTAATGCGGTGTATAACTTATGACTGTGCTCAGGAAAAAAGTTTTGACAAAGGTAAAGGGCTATCATGATTTCCAGTTTTGAATTTTAAGTGGTATTTGGAAAATAAGATGAAGGGGGAGGGGGTGAAAAATCTGTAAGAAAAAAAAGCTAAATTTATTGACAGACCTGAGGGACCATTCAAATATTACGTCATCATTTTAGGGGGGGGGAGATTGGTGTAATGCTAATGTCATCATTTACACTAGATTAAAAAACTTTAAAAGTATGATTTTTTTTTTTGAAATAATTTTCTAACAAATGAATAAGTAATTTCATAGGTCTTAATTTGTTACTTAATCACCTTCAAATTTCAGGTCTATGTTATGTTAATATTTCGTATTAACAATAAATGCATTTTGTCAATTTGTTTAAAAAGAAAAAAAAATTCCTTGATGGGGGGGGTCTAGCGAATGATGACGTATTTTTTAAGGGGGGCTGTTGCTAATGATGATCAAGGGGTCAAGGGAGGAGGGGACTAAAATGTCGAAACGAATGATGACGTAATACTTGAATGGCCCCTGAGTGTTTTAACCTGTTGACATATATGAGGCATCGGTGTAAAAAATTCATAATTTTGTTATTATTAGCTGTAATAAGCTGAAACTTGACATACTTAATGGAGTTTGGATGCCGAATCTGAAATCCGAAGTCTGAAAAAATTAAAATTCAAACGGCGGATCGATTTTATTTTTTACGAATTTTACTTATGGTTCTGCATTGCTTTTCCTGTTTGAAGTTATATTATATTGTATTATATCATTCATACATCAGTTTGAAAGTTACGACATCAAAAACACACAGAAACCTCTTTGTAAGATTATTTTTGTATTAAGTGAATGTGATGCGGGATGCCTATACTTGAAATCAATAGGCGATCAATATAGGTTTTAACGTAGAGTGGCTACAAAGGTCCCAAAGTTGGCTGGATTGCCTATTGAATTACCGGGAAAATGCCAGTCTGGGCCTGTTAAAAGACTCTTTCCCTTTGCACAGTCATAGTCAAGTTTAATGCAAAAATTTTATACGATTTTTTTTTTTTTTTTTTTGTTTGTTTTGTTTTTGTTTTTGTTTTTGTTTATATCTGATTTTTTTTAATAGCTTCCAGGTTTGATTATCGAGCCGGTGTTATTTGTCACTGTTTGCTACTGGATTACCGGTCTTCGGGACACGTTTTATGCTTTTTTTATGACTGCTATCATTACGATATTGACAATGAATGTAGCAACTGCTTGCGGTAAGTGCTTTAGCTCAAAAAAAAAAAAAAAAAAAAAAAAAAAAAATTGGAAAATTAGCTTAAGCAATATTAATTGTCTGATATAAGTTTTAAACCGTTACCAGAAGTGTCTATGATTTTGTTAATCGCCGGAAAAAAATTCCTTTGACTTTGGCTTCTGAGCGGGGAAAAGTTCTTCGAAAAATTAATTTAAAAAAAAAAATGTTCTCTGAGTTTTTAATTCGATTATATTAGCGTAGCTTTTATTTTTTTCTAGGTTGTTTTTTCTCCAACGCCTTCGATTCCATGTCAATTGCATTAGCCTGCTTGGTTCCTTTCGATTATTTACTAATGATCACATCCGGTATATTTATAAAATTGGATTCGATACCTGACATAATCGGATGGTTTCGATATTTATCGTGGTTTATGTATTCCAACGAAGCGATGACGATTTTGCAGTGGGACGGCGTTAAAAATATCAGTAAGTTTAACCGATTACGATTTATTTCATAAAAAAAAATAATAAAAAAAAAACAATTCAATCCTTTTTTTAAAATTAAAGCTTGCGAATACAACAACCCGGACATCCCCTGCCTGAAAACAGGTATGGATGTATTGGAAAATTACGACTTCGCATTTTCTCACTTCTCACAGGATATTATTGCAATAATATCCATGTATTTCATATTTCACGTCCTAGCTTATATTTGCTTATGGTGGAAAGCAAATAAAAATAAATAAAAGGAGGAAAAAAGAAAAGAAAAGAAATCATTTCATCCGACACAAGTCACGAAAATGTTTACAGAAACCGCGAAAGCTCGGTTCTGTGTTTGTTTCAGTTTCTTTTGTTCCTTGTTTATTATTTTTTTATTATTTCGAACTCATCAAAAAAGCTTTTGTTTAGGAGGTTACTGCCCATCTGTTTTTTTTTAATGTCTTTAACACGTTTTTCGCCAGTTTAAAAAAAAAAATCTAAAATTAAGAAAAAAAAATTTTTTAAATGAAATATTAAAAGCGCGGTTTCGATTAAGTGGCCTCATTATGAAAAAAAGGAAAATTTTTATTGGTTATAAATTTCTTTTTTTTTTAAATGAATGAAAAATTTTTCTATCAAAATATTTTTTTTATTTTCGCCACAATATAATAACGGAATGATGAAACAATACGTTATTGTCGAATTTTATTTTTTGACTGGCTAATTTTTTTTTTTTTTTGTAATGCCGGGAGACGGGGGAGTCCTATCATTTTCAAGGACTAACATGTAAATACGACATTGGATTATATTTATATGAACACTGCCAACAGAGGCTAAATATCCTTGTCACATTGGCATTTTCGCAAAATTAACCCTGACAAAGAAAATTAAATAGAAAAAAAAAAACTACACCACGTGTAAATACTTAATCAAAAATATTAGTTCCCATTTAAAAAAAAATTTTTTTTATCGTTCTTGCCGGACCGTATATCTTACGAATAGCTGAAAAACCATCCTGCATATGGAGAACATGATAACGGCCGTAACTGCGGCTAAAACCACAGCTTTGATTATCTGAAATTCGTTTAGTTGCCTCGGTAAATCCGTTGGAGAAACTGTTAAAGAACAATTTGCAGAGACAGTTTCGGTTTCGTTGGATGAATTCCAAAAAGTACAATTCATGTTATTCACTTCGGTGTTATCCGATGATGTATCTCCTGTCAAATTAACCAAATCTTCATTATCAATACTAATTTCATAAATGCTTTTTATGTCTGAAATTGACACGTTTTCACAGGGCGCCATCTTTTTTTTTCATGCGCCTCGGAAAGGAATAAAATACTATTTTTCACTTTTTTTTTTTAATTAAATTTTTAAGTCATTTTATCGTTTAAAAAATTATCGAAACACGCGCGATATTAACTGAATTTATTTTCTGAAAGGAAACTAAATGCGCAAATGTACGATGAAAGAATTTTTTTTTTTTTTTGCTGTTGCCGGCAAATTGTTGAAAATTGATTGACGTTAGTTTCATCACTGGCACTCAATCGACTCGAAAGTTGAAAGATTGAATTCAAAAACGCGACTCTTCGCCATAAAATAAAAATTTAATTGGCCATTTCACTTATGCTTGCTCAGGCGAACGGTTGTTAAAAACATTGTTTTTTGGACTGAATTTTGGGAGCATGATTGTATGGATTCGAACTGTTAAAAATTACGAGGTTTCAAATGGTTTTTTTTCCGATTTATAGGCATTAGTTTTAGGATTTTTTTAAAAATAAAAAAAATTTAAAAAATGAAAACTGTACTTAGATTGTTTTTATATTTTTTTGGCTGGCGTTTTTGCATTTATTATGAAAAAAAGATGCAAAATTATTTTATGCAAAAGCTTTTGGGTCCCAGAAATAATCACATGCCGGTAGATAAAATATCACAACAGGCCCGTAGCCAGCCAGGGGTGGCTCAGCTTCCCTGAGAAGAGGCTTGAGCTCCCTTTTTTGAAGACTTGAAATATGGAGCCAAATTTTGGATGCTTTATTGAGCTTTCCTACCGCATAATATAAGATGACGGCGTTAGCATGTAGGAGCCCTCCCTCTCCCAAAATTACTTAAAATTTTAAGAAAAACTTTTTTCAAATCGTACATGGTTCCAAATTATGTATCCTTAATTTTTAGTTCCCCTGTCTTTTCCTTTTCAAAGCAATAGGGATATCTATGGGGATCGTCAATAATGAAAAAATAATAAAATTGAAACTGCATGTATAATGGGTAGCTTCAAAAAACATTACAAATATTTTTTCAACAATATGCGATTTTTAAATACGCTTTAGGCCTTTTAGCCAAATAAGGAAATAAATACTTGGAATTTAAATTTCAGATCTGATTTTATTCAGTTAAATTGAATGGGAGAGGCAGATGCTAGAAGGCTGAGCATCTAACGTTAAACCGAACTGAACATTGTTAGCAGAAAAATTGGTTTTTCCTGATTCGTTAGCTGCATGGCCGTATAGACAGGTCCAAAAACTTCTATCCCTTATACATGGAAGATCTTATTCCGCTTAACTACGCGAAAATTAGTTCTTTCTTTCTACCACCTTAAGCGTTACTTGTTACGCGAGGATCTTTTTGATTGGTCGTTGAGATTTGTAAACAACAATGGCGGCTCACGGCAGTATAGGCGTCTGTACGGCCGTGGTCCCAACTTAGATAATAGAATCCATAGATCGGACATTCTTATTGTACTTACATTGTTTGTTTTGGTCCGGAAAAATTGAGCCTACCTCGTGTTTAGCTTATGGATGCCCATATGAACATTTTCTGACGCTATTGTCCTATCTATGGATTCTATTATCTAAGGGTCCCAACGTGAACGATTGAAACGATTAAGAAATCACATGTTGCGACTTCAAGATCGCAGCGCCATCAATGGCCCGTTTTAGAACTAAAATGTGCATAGTTAAGCGGGACGTGAACAGCATGGGAAGTTTCCGGACCAGTCCATAAGGCCGTGGTTAGCTGTTGAGCAGAATATTTTTGCGTCTGATTCCTATTGCTATGTCTACACTTAAAGGTTACTACCGTCGATAGTAACTACTTTGCCATAAGCTAAACACATGGAACGATTGTAGTAATTATCGTATTTACCACTAAGTGTAGACATAGCATATTTGATTTGTTTTCCTATTAGATATGTAAAGGAAAGATACCTAGTGTGCCCATTTCCACCTTAACCACATGATCAGCAGTATACTCAATTTTTTATTCAGCTATGCAGGATTTTTCATTCAGATTCAAGAGGAAGTGAGCACAGTATGTTTCTTTCATTATGTATTTGATCGCCAATCATTTTGCAACATTTTGCTTATTTTTTTCTCCTCACTATAAACTAACCATTTCATATTTTCCTCTTTTTTAGAATAATAATATTTGACCCTTCCGGACATCGCGAAGTGAATTTATGCGAATTCAGTGAAATAAGGCGGACACGAAGACGCGTCGTAACGGCAGCCATCTTTGTTGTTTACTTCCGGTAAGGGACTTCATTTTGTTTTTTTTTCTGTCACGAAAGATCATTTTGACCGAACGAACAACTGTCGATCGCGTTTAAAAGTGAACGAAAATTTTATAAACAACAGTACGTAGTCATAAAGCAGGTAAGCTTTATACTTCTATTTTTAATATTTTTTAAGAAAGAAAAAAACGCACATGCTAATTTTTACAAGCACAGCAGAAAAAAAAAAATGACCGTTAATCTTTTTAACACCGATCCGCCGACGATACTGACATGCCAGACGTGTAAATAGTTTTTTTTTTAAATATTCTAAGTGGTTTTCGTCAATCATTTTTTTTTTTTTTTTTTTTAATATATATTTTTAATAATCTCTTGGCTTGGCCAAAACAAACGAAATTTCTCACGGAACGTTTCAAATCGAGGGTAGGGCATTATTTTGAACTCTTGGCGATGAAACGACCGTTTTAGAAAGTTAAAGCACCCACCCACATTTCCTCAGCATCTTTTGTCTCGACTTTTTTTTTTTAACGAAGCGAACACTTATCATTTTACAAAATTATTGTTCAATGACGTACAAAAACCAAAAAATTATTTTTCTTTTAAATAAGTATCTGACCTATTTATTGATTTATTTGATGCTGTAAAGAATATATGTTTTATTGCTCCTGTCAGGATAAGTGAAGCATTTTTCGAAAAAAAAATAAAATTACAAGCTTTTGCCAACTTTTTTTATAGGCACCTACTAACGTTACAAATGGAATCAAAACAAAAGATGGTTTTTTTTTTTTTTTTTCAATTAACAAAACAAAATCGAATGTTTTCCTTTTTTAAAAACAACAAAATCAGTATCTTATTTTTTTGAAAAAGAAAAAAATAGCAATTTTACATGCCTAAATTATAGTGAAAGGAGGTGAAAATGGGGAAAGCCAATTCGAAAGAAAAAATAAATTGGGTAGAAGATTTGGAAAAAGCTGTTTTAATAGCTAAATTTACGAACAAACCCGTGTTTTTAATGATTTTAAAGTCTATGTGCCCGACTTGCAAGACGTTAGCCCCGCAATATAGTAAATCAAAGGAAATACAAAGCTTGAGTAAATATTTTGTAATGGTACGTTTTGTTTATTGATTTTATTTATTTATTTATTTGTTTGTTTCCGAATTTCGGCACTTTCTTTTTATACATTTAAAAAATGTTTTATTAACAGACAAAATGCATCGATCAACCTCCTGTTGAACAATCCTACGCCCCAGACGGTCATTATGTACCGAGGATTTTGTTCTTGGATTCCACCGGAAAAACCATGGAACAATTTCATAATTCCGAAGTTGATAACGATAAAACGAAATATTTTTACCCGAATGTTGACGATGTTGTTAAAACGATGAGAAGTGTTCTGTTTTACTTTTATCCATATGGTGACAGGAATGATTAGGGGATTTCTTACATTTTTTAAAATCTTTTTGAAGTTAAATCTTTTGTGATTATCATAATTGCAAATTTTTATAGAATTTTTTAAAAGCATAATGTGATTTTGCAATAGCAGCACAAAATATTATATTGAAAAGGATTTTTTTTTTTTTTGATTAACTGTTAAATGTGTGTGTGTGTTTTTTTTTTTTCAAAATTGCATTAAGCATTAAATTTTGGCTGGCTCCCATATAAAATTATTAGTGATGAGCAGTTAAAGGATTGAATTACATTTTAAACGATTTGTAATTTAAAGGAACGTATCAAATAGGTTACGAATACAGAGTGCTCCTTTCATTTTTTAGCTCAAATCAAAAATTAGTATAATCCGGCACCTATAAAAGTTGGTACACCGTAGGAATTTGATAATTAAAAATCGACTCAAACAAATGAGTTATGCATGCAGGCCTTTTGGTGATTTATTTTAGATTTACCTTTTAAGTTGTCGGTTTTGTAAATCTGAGCAGTTCAGAAATAGTTTCTTTTAGCTACGCATACCTTTTAAGCATTTTTTTAAAATATTGTAGTGTATAAGAATTAAGGTTCTAATTCGTTTACATAACCGGCCGGTTAGCCGGACGGTGTAACGATAAAAAAATATGTTAAAAATTTTTTTTAAATCCAATATTTTATACATGAAAACGGGATCTAACTGCACCGAAACCGTACCAAAACGTTTTGTAATGTTCAGAGATAAAGATTCATGATATTAAATGCATGAGCAACAGTCAATAGTTCTTATATTTGATAATATTTAATTGTTTTCGCAAAAAAAAAAAAAAACGTTTATTTCCGAAAGACTAGCATAGCGCTCTAGCGGTGAAACCGCGAACTATTTCAACAACAAAAAGAAAAATGGCGACTTGTTTTTTTCATTTCTAAAACATTTTAAAAAAATGTCAAATTTAGGAAGCTTTTTTCATACATTTTCAATAACGAATCTTTGCCTTTTAAACATAACAAAACGTTTGGCACGGTTTCGGTGCGATCCGATCTCATTTTTATGTGTAAAAAACCGAATAAAAAAAAATTAAACTTTTATTAAGAAATTTTCACCGCCGGTTATGTAAAGGAACTAAAACCTTTTAGGTCAATGTATTTTATTTTATTTTTTTTATTTTCTTGTTTGTTTTTTTTGCCAATTCTAAAAACCCTGACGAAAATGAAATCCCTGACCTCTAACCTCTAAACTTAGCTGTAAAAAACAGAAAATTACCACTAATGGACATCGTCTGCTACGACTATGATGCAGGCATCGAACCCATTTCGCCCACAAAAATTAGTGACTTTTGGTTTAAATAGTGACTTTCAGTGACCTGACGGAAGGAATTTAATGACTTGAAATAAGTATATCCAAAATTTTTTAAACGTATTAGACGTGAGTAATTACATTCCTTATTATTTTTATCCTAAAAATTTTAGCCTAACCATTTTTTTCCTAATTTTCAATTTTCATAAAATTTTTTAATCCTCGAAAATAAAATTTCCTAAAATGAATTTGTCCTAATTTTTTAAATCCCTAAAGGGGTTTTAGGAAATTGTATTTTCTTTCTAGGAAATTTTATTTCAGGAATCAAAAAATTTAGGAAAATTAAAAATTAGAAAAGAAAAACAAGTTAGGAAAACAATCTAAGGAACTAAAATTTTTAGATAAAATGGATTAGGAATTTTTTTTTTTTTTTTTTTTAGGAAAAATGGTAGGGAATCTTCACAACTTTAAACATAAAATTATTTTTAAAGATGGCGTTTTAGTGAAAAAACCTTTCCTTGAGCAACTTCGAATGTTGAATAGAAATTTTTTAATGCAGCAAATTTTTTAAAATCCACCAATTTATCAGAAAAAGTGACCTTTAGTGACTTTTCTTAAAAAAAGTGACTAGTTCGATGCCTGCTATGATGTCATCTAGTGTGACAGAGTGACAAAAAAAATCACTAAAACAGACTAAATGTTTCTGCTATGACGGACCGTGAAACTCAGTCAAACCTACTAACCAGTGCTTCTCAATTAAGCTTAAAAACAGCATTCGATTAGCTAGAAGGGATCTCGATAATAATGCGTTACTGCAGTTCTTTATATTCAAGCATGAACAGACAACTACTGACGCTTTTGTTTCCGCAAGTTATACAGTTTTCAAAAAAACTTAAAATTAAAATCTCGGGCCTTGGTGTTCTTCATTTCTAGCTTTTGGTGTTTTTCCAAATCACAAATTAAGAAAATAGGTCAGAAAGTACCCTTTAGGCACCTAATATAGATTTAGTGTTTAAAAAAAAAATTAAACTTTTATTAAGAAATTTTCACCGCCGGTTATGTAAAGGAACTAAAACCTTTTAGGTCAATGTATTTTATTTTATTTTTTTTATTTTCTTGTTTGTTTTTTTTGCCAATTCTAAAAACCTGACGAAAATGAAATCCCTGACCTCTAACCTCTAAACTTAGCTGTAAAAACAGAAAATTACCACTAATGGACATCGTCTGCTACGACTATGATGCAGGCATCGAACCCATTTCGCCCACAAAAATTAGTGACTTTTGGTTTAAATAGTGACTTTCAGTGACCTGACGGAAGGAATTTAGTGACTTGAAATAAGTATATCCAAAATTTTTTAAACGTATTAGACGTGAGTAATTACATTCCTTATTATTTTTATCAATTTTTCCTTAAAAATTTTAGCCTAACCATTTTTTTCCTAATTTTCAATTTTCATAAAATTTTTTAATCCTCGAATATAAAATTTCCTAAAATGAATTTGTCCTAATTTTTTAAATCCCTAAAGGGGTTTTAGGAAATTGTATTTTCTTTCTAGGAAATTTTATTTCAGGAATCAAAAAATTTAAGAAAATTAAAAATTAGAAAAGAAAAACAAGTTAGGAAAACAATCTTAGGAACTAAAATTTTTAGATAAAATGAATTAGGAATTTATTTTTTTTTTTTTAGGAAAAATGGTAGGGAATCTTCACAACTTTAAACATAAAATTATTTTTAAAGATGGCGTTTTAGTGAAAAAACCTTTCCTTGAGCAACTTCGAATGTTGAATAGAAATTTTTTAATGCAGGAAATTTTTTAAAAACCACCAATTTATCAGAAAAAGTGACCTTTAGTGACTTTTCTTAAAAAAAGTGACTTTTAGTGACCTTTCAAAAAAAAGTGACTAGTTCGATGCCTGCTATGATGTCATCTAGTGTGACAGAGTGACAAAAAAAATCACTAAAACAGACTAAATGTTTCTGCTATGACGGACCGTGAAACTCAGTCAAACCTACTAACCAGTGCTTCTCAATTAAGCTTAAAAACAGCATTCGATTAGCTAGAAGGGATCTCGATAATAATGCGTTACTGCAGTTCTTTATATTCAAGCATGAACAGACAACTACTGACGCTTTTGTTTCCGCAAGTTATACAGTTTTCAAAAAAAACTTAAAATTAAAATCTCGGGCCTTGGTGTTCTTCATTTCTAGCTTTTGGTGTTTTTCCAAATCACAAATTAAGAAAATAGGTCAGAAAGTACCCTTTAGGCACCTAATATAGATTTAGTGTTTAAAAAAAATAATTAAAGCATGTCAAGCCTACTAGAAGTTTTTATAAAACTTCCTAGCCCGAAAAAGCGATTCCATTTTTTCCGTTCTACATTCCACACCTTAAGCCCAATTAATATACACTACAATATTTCCGAAACGATTTATTACTCCGAAAAATTCTTAAAATTCTTGATAAAGACATACATTTAAAATATTCTCGATTTCTTTCAGTATTCTATGGTCCTTTTAAACGAAATGAAATGGAAGTGTGCCCTTGATCTTTAACCCAAAGAGTAAATATTTTCATTGATAAATTAACTTAAAATGAATCATACATTTTTCAACTTGCCAAGCTATCAACAAAATTGTCCGCTATCAAATCCTTCCATCAAGGATTTCACATGAAAGGGATTTTTAAATAAAGCGATTTAAAAAATAATTCGTTTCATATAATAATATTAAAAAAAAGACATGAAAGAAAAAAAATGGAATCATATTTTAAAAAAATGTTAGGCAATGCTTTATTTCTTGATTTTTTTTTAAAAAAACATGCTGATAAAACAAGAAATTGATTAAAACGCAGGAACTGAACAGCTTAATTGTACGATTTTTTGATTGATTGAATTAATTCAATTTCTCATTCGATTAGCGTTAAATATCTCAAACAAAAGCAAAGCAAATAGAATCGAGTGGCAATATTTGAAATGAATTATGTGCTCTTTTGAATTTTTTAAATTAATAAATACTAGCCAATGACTGAATAAGAAAGTAATGTTTCTCTTTGCTTTGTTTTTGATCAAAAATTCACTTATAAATAATTTATCACAAGCCTTTCAGTTCCATACAAAAAAAAACTTTTAAATTATTGTGATCTTTTTAAGTGTGACATAAAAGGGAGGGAAAAAAATTTAATCAACAAAAAAAAAAAAAAAAGGCTAAATTACGTTTTTGGTAAATTTGAAAATGGCTCTCTTTGCTGTACATACTGTCACATCTTTTTTTTAAAAAGTCATTCGGCAAATAACAATTAGAAGACTTAAAAACTATATAAACTGACATGTTTGAAAAATAATTTAAGGATACATAATCGGTATGCAAAGAAAAGAGAAAAAAAGTTAATATTTTTTAAAAATCCAATTGTTATCAGTCTGTAATCATTATGCAAGTGACAGTAAAATAATGAAAATCCACAAGCGTCCTTCCATAACATTAGATGATCAGGCGTTGTTGTGAATTGCCAATCGGAAGATATCATGCGCACAATAAAATGAATTACCAAGAGGTTTCAAAACAAAAACGTGTGAGAAACCATGGGGTGGATCCTCATCAGTCTGAAAAGATAAATTGAAATCAAAATAAAAATAAAAATATAGAAAAACATGAGCAGACAAGTGAATATTATACAACTAATGCACAGCAGGTTTTTTTTTGTCGAAGTAAGTGTAGCAAAGCACAAGCACAATATTATAAGCCAGGAAAATACTCCTACCTGATGACTCAAATGATCAAAAGTAAAATATTTTAGGGTTATAAGAATACAGCATGCTTAGTTTTTTTGTAATGACCAAGCAACAAAAACAAAAAAAAAAATGGGTTATTCTTTTTTTATAACGTAAAAGAATCATAACGCTAACTATTTTGGGGATGAAATTCACACTTTATGTTACATACTGCTATCTCCGTAGATCAGCAATCATGGAGGGCCAGTCTAAACATATCATGTTGAACAAAGAAGCTATTTCCAATTGGTTTCAAGACAAATGTTTGTATATATGCATGTGGAGGATCTTCATCTGTCTATAAATTATTGAAATCAAAACTTTAATTATGGCGAAGTAACCATAATTATCATAATTTTCCTGCTGTGCCTTCTTTTCTTCTGTTATTTCAGCAGGATTATTTTTCAAATGGAATTTTCCCCTGACAATATTTACTAACCTGTAATCGTCCTAATACATTAATAAGAACTCCTCCATCGAACATTGGTTGACAATCAACAGCTGTAATTATTCTACTTATCTTTTGAAATGTTAAACTCTGAAAAAAAGAGAAAACAAAAATCATTACTATTTTGTTTATGACATTGAATTTAAATGATCTACTTACAGTAAGTTTTTCCATAATTTTAGCTCCTCCTTGAATTTGGATACCTTCAAATGTCATAAAAGAACTGTCCACCTAAAACAAAAACGTTCATGCATGGTCATAATGAATGATAAAGTTCGTGCAAACGTGAGTTTGCTAAGAATCGACAAGACAAGTTTAAAATTATCGCGATCATGTTCGAGTCAAAAAACAACGTGATCGCCACTAGATCTTTGTCCGGTTGTTACACAACCGAATCCCAACAAAAACATACTCAAGAAGGATTTTTCAGCCCAACCGTAATGCTACAATAACCGAATGATAACGAATTGTCGTACTGATAAAGTGCATAGCGAAAAAAATTTGATACTCACGTTATACATGTTCACTAATTGCGGACGTTGGGCTGGATCATCGAATAAAGCATAATATTGTTGAACGAAGCCTTTTCCTATTACATCGTACGCCGGATTTAGCGTCATTTTTACGGATATTTAACAACGAATAAAATTAAATAACGTTTTAATAATAATCACTCCCTATTTTTGTCTATCCTTGATGAAAAAAAATAAGCCGACTTGATCTAAAAACGGGCAGTGGATGGATCTCTTGGAAGCAACAACAGAAAAACGGAAGCAAAAATTGTCGCAAGTTCGACAACTGTGTCGCACCTTTGACAAAAAAAAAGGAAAAACGTCGTCGTCTGCTTTTGTATCGTTTCGGTTTCCGCGCTCGTGCTCTACGTGTGTTTTTTTCATGATCAATAATTTATTTTTAAGGTTATTTTAAAACAATATTTTGTGGATATCATTTGTTAAATTTTTTTTAAGTGTTATAAATAAGGATTCTGCGATTTTAATTTTGTATAATTTTTTTATAAGACGGATTAAGAAACTGTTTACTTTTGTAAACATGGCCGATGATGTTGAGGTGAGCATAACACATTTTTTGTAATAGGTTAATTAAGCTACAAAAACGTTTTCACGCTCTTAAATTATTTTAAAATTCGGTTAATGCTTCGGTAATTTCTGGGCAAAGACATTAGTTAGGGATTGAATGAATTAATTGATTGAATTTCTCTTTAAGAAATGCCTAGAAATATTGGCATAAAACGTACTAGGATTCATTGTCTTTGACTAATCAAATAGACATTTCAGACTTGAGAACAAATAAGAGAGAAAAATGTGAGCTTACTGAAAAACCAATATATCAGATAATATAAGAAGTAGGTATTATATCGTGATTTTGACTAAAGAATGAGTTATCAAAATTATTGCCCATGTACTTTAGCGATATACTTCATATTATTTGAGCTTTAGAGGGTGGGGACATAGGAGAAAAAAAGTTTGCCCTTGAATAAATTTGAATTTACATTTTATTAATTGTAATTTATTGGCTTTGCAAGGGTGCTCAGTGTCTCATAATGCTAATATTCATTTCCTATGCTTTGGTCTTTGGCTTTGACGGTAAAACTCAAAAGATAAAAAACATTATTTTCTATAGAGAGTCTGTCAATTATCTACTTGATTAAGGGTATTAATATGGAGATTCGTTTGGTTTCATACATACATTTGAATTTTTTTGTACCTTTACTTTTTGCATTATGTAAATTTTCAACAAGGAAAAATCACTGCTTGAGCTTAAAGTTGAATGTAAAAAAAATTGTAGTTTTGTCCGTGCTTTAAAAAAAAAAATAATAAAAAATAAAAAATCATTTACTGCCGGTTTTTGGGTAATTTGTATCATCATCGGAAGCACATTGAGCATAATTTCGTAAATACTGTTCTACATTGCTAGAAAATTTCGAGGAAAATCTGAAATAAGTAAGTGGATATTCCTCAACAGCAGGGATTTTGGACGCCACTCGATCATCCGTCAGGATTGTGTAAAATGTCTCAACTCCTTTTTTATAAGCCAAAATCGTCCCAAAGCTTTTCTGAAAGAAAGAAATAAATATTTTTAGACAATTCCTACCTCTTGCAAAGAACAGTTCCAATGCTGAGCACTTCAGAAGAAAGAAAGGTCTTCAAAATTTTTAATTTGTTTGACTGGGGGGTACGGATGGCCTATGATTTTGGTCTGCGAAGGTGCCTACGATTTTTGCCACAAAGACGTACGTACCAGGCATTTATAATCCTTATTGATCCCATACGGGGTGTCATCTACACGAATGCACGATTGGTGTGGTTCGTAGTAATCATTTTTTGGCAAATCCATCGGAATATCAGAGTCTTCGTTTAATGCGGAACAATCTCTTGTCGCAGTCATTTGGTACAATTTAGGCTCCTTGTCAGACTGGAAAATGGCGTTGGAAATATTATTACTCAAATTCGACATTAAATGTCGGAATCTGTTTTTTTAAAATACCTTATAAGTGCACCAGCGCAATAAAGTAACATTCGTAACTTTCGGAAGATTTGGTAAATACATAATTTTTGAGAGCGGAGTGCACTTGGCAGTTAGATTATATTTAATGGGTTCGTCCAATACGAGGACCTGCAACAAACTTTTTTTCCCTAGTGTTTTTGACGGGCGGAGTCCTGTTTCGTCAACGTCTAATACTTCTGCGACTCCCACGAAATTATTATCCTTAGTGTCGTATCCTCTTATGGGATCAGGGCCAGAATATACGAAAAAGGCTGATGGAATTTTTTTTCTTCGACTAATTGAATTTTAAAAATCGTTCTTTTAATATTACACCATTGCTAGATATGATTTCAGTACGGACAACTTACTGGAATCTACCTCCACCACAATTCTGAGTTAGCACAGCATTCGGTCCTATAATGATTCCGGTGCAATCGTAGCATTCCTTGAATCTCATTGTAACGATTCTTACGGAAATCAGAAACGGATGATGCTCTAAAGGTGCTTTACTGATTTCCCAGGAGCTTTGTGGATAATCGTAAAACGGCCAGGGCATACAAGATTTATGATCGAAAATGAAGTTGTAGTCGTATGGGTTTACATCTGGAATCAATAATACTAAGTAGAAAATTTGTATTGACTTAGTGCCTGCAGATCCAGAAAATAGATATATAGGTCAGAATGGTTAGCAGCGGGAATTGACAAATAGTGTCGTCTGCCATAAAAACCAGTGTTATTGTCACCCAATCAGTTTGAAAATAGGTTCCGTTATAGCAGACGGTAATTACTTGCGACCCTAAGGAGCAACTCAAAATGAGAAAAGAGTAATTTATATGTTAGGCTAACTTTCGGGCTTAGAAGAGAGTAAATACTCTTGAAAAGAGTCTATGTAACATGTCAGTAATGGCACAATTTAAACATTCGTTAAAGCTCCTTACAAACTGAAGTTTTGTATCTTTTTTTTTTTGAATTGGATGATTCAAAATTATCTGCCTTTTGTTTACAACACTAATTTTAGGTAAATTTACTTTTCAAAAGTGCGCTAATTTTAAATACGTAAGGTTTTGAATCCCCCCCTCCCCCTTCGTAAGCAATTATAAGCATTTGTCATTACCCCCCCCCCCCCTTCCCTCCTACGCAATATGTGAACAGTCTCAAAACGAATGTTTAATTCAATTTTTTAACTAACTTTCAGGCACATGCCTCTTTGTTTTTAGTATGACGGAGCAACTTATTTTTCCCAATAATTTTTTCAATATTATCTTACATTTTTCGTAGCTGAAAGCAACCATCGACAGCACAATGAAAATACTTATCGTGAACATGATGGAACAATAAATGTTACTGGTTTGCCGAAAAATCACGTAATACCTCCACTCACCCGACAAAATGAATTTGGCTTGGAAAGGTTAAAATCCTAAAAACCGTTTAATTAATGACTTCGATAAGGGGGAAAGATTAAATTTTTAATTTCTTTTTAAAAAGAATGAATGAATGAATGAAATAAGAGAAAAACAAAAAACACTAAAATGAGCTGAAATTTTTTTTTTTTTTTTATGGATCAAAGCATAGAAAGTCAGAATATGGTAAGAAATTGCGATAAGAGACTCTTAATCGATTTGAAGACTTTTTCATTCAAAAGCATTCAAATTTGAACTTTTCGAACGAGTCCAAATAATTTGATGACGCTAGCTTTTCCGTTCGTTCTCTTTAACATTAAATAGGGTTTCCATTATTCTGGTCATTTTTGGTAACCGGTTAATCGACGAATAATTTTCAAATTTCGTTTTTTTTTTTTTTTTTTGGAGAATTTAAAATTATTTTGGATTAAAAACCGGTTTTGGGACAGTTTTAAAACGATATTTTTGGCTTTCACAAAATTTTCGCGCAGAAATAAGCATATATAAAATAAAATAAAATGAAAAAAAAAAAACAACGATTTGAGAAGTAAAAATCGGGTAAATTCTTACAAGACAGACAATGCTATTTGAAAAAAATTCAAATGAATTATTTAACAGAACAGAAGAAAATAAAACAAAATAAATTGAAATCAATTGAAAAATGAAATAAAATAAAATAAAAACAAATATTCTTGGTAGCGTCGGTCACCCATCTATGGCTACCTAGGATTTTTCATTTTTAACTTTTCTTTTTTAAATCTGCGAGTTTCGACACAATGTAGAAATTAATGAAAAAGTAATCTCTAAAAATTTACCTTTAATGAAACAACTTAAATCCATTACCCATAACAGTTTTAACCATTTTTTAAATTTTTTTTCAAAATATTGCCCGATTTGGCCCTGCCATGGACATCCCTCCAACTATGGATACAATGATAATAATCGCAATAACCCAGACCAGGATGACGCATGTGCGTGATTCTTTCGTTTTCAAAAATTACCTTTATTTTTCGTCTTTTTTTTAATAACCGGTTAACCGGTTAATAGGAGGAGTCCGAAGCTTACGATTTTTCGTGGTGCCAGAAATTTTTTTTAAAATAAAATCGGCATCGGCCTCGGAATTTTTTTTAAATTTTATTTTTTTCGTGGGTGCTGGCACCGGCACCGGCACTGGATTCGTAAAATCTTTGGTGCCGCCACCGACACCGGCACTGGCATTGTAAAATCTTTGGTGCTGGCATCATCTTCGACGTATTTCCTCCCTAAAAAAAGGGTATTTACCAATTGTGAGAAATAAAAAGTTTTATATACGTCATTATGTCTTTAAAAAAAAGTTACTTTAATTAATTTATTTTGAAAAAAATATGAAGTTGAAACAGAATTAAAAAAAACAAAAAACAATCATAAACATTGGGGGTCGTTCAAGTATTTTGTAAGTACCTAAGGGATAGGGGCGGGCTCTTCGAAAATCTTACGCTAATGTTAAATCTCCATAAGAGGAAGCCTATTTTTATTTTTGCTTACTATATGGGGTGGAGAAAATTACGCTTATAAGTAATGATAAATCGCTTAAAAAAATAATAATAATAATAATAACAATAACGATATGACATTTTAAAAATTATTTCATTGCCGGATTAAAATCGACACCGGCACCGGCACCAGATGTCCGTAAATAATTACATTGACACCGGAATGGGAACCGAGATTCAAAATAAATGTACTGGCACCGCCACCAGCACCGACACCGACGAAACCGAAACTTAAATATATGCTGGCACCGGCACCGGCACCGGCACCGGCACCATCTTCGGACCCCTGGTTAATAGGTGGAACTATTCGGTTGTACATTTTTAGGGCAATTAACCGGTTAACCGTCTAACCGGTTATCCGGTTTGGAAACCCTAACACTAAAGAACAAATATCAAAATTGTATAAATAGTAAATGTTCATTGTTCAACGCTCCTAAGTCCCAATTAGGTGACATTTGATAATCCCAACAAAATCCGAACCATAATTCATATTTGATTATTTACAGTTTTTTAATTTGGCCACCAGAGTTTTGGATAGGGCAGTTTCTATTTTTTAGTATAGTTAGTTTTTTTTTTTTTTTTTTTTTTTTTTTTTTTTGCCAGAGAATGGGTTGTTCTATTAAAGAATCCAAAAAACGGAAAAAAAAAAATGATTTCAAAGGGCTATTTAAGGGCACAATTGTTAATTTTTTAAATAAATGGAGCAGTGGCCGAAATAACCATTCAAAGAGAAAAAAATTATTTTCTTCATGTTAGCGTCGCTGGACCGAAATTTCGCTATGACAGCCAAAAAGTACGTCAAAAATTGGCCTAAGTACATGTGCTTCTAAGTTTTCCTTTCGACAAGAAAGTGACCAAAAAAAATGACCAAAAGTTAAAAAATTTTTTTTCGCTGCGAAGATGACGCTGCACACAAATTTCGCTATCACCACGTGAGAGTACGCACAAAACTGGCCTAGATACGTATTTTTTTGGTTTTTTTTCCCCACCGGCCAAAGTGGCCAAAAAATGGCCAAAATCTCAAAAAATATGTCTCGCCACGAAGACCACGCTGGACCCAAATTTCGCCTAAGCCATGTAAATTTACGCAAAAATTTGGCCCAAAATCATGTATTTCGCCTTGGGCGGCGAAGGTAGAAAGTGGCCAAATTTAATGGCCGAAATCATAAAAATCACAAAACATTTTTTTAACTGACAAGACCCGGCTGGACCAAAATTTCGTTATCACCGCGTGAAAGTACGCAGAAAAATAGCCTAGAAACATATTTTTCGGTAGCGGAAAAAAAGGTAGAAAATGGCCCAATGTAGTGTCCCAAACCAAAAGGCGTAAATTTCTACCTTTTTTTTTCCTTTACGGAAAAATATGTTTTTACTGAACGTAATATATTATATTATATATTACACTGTATTGTGCTCGAGACCCTTCAAAAAGGTGCTCAATTTTTTTTTCAAGAAAGGTTTAGGGGGCTGGTTTAGGGTGCTGGTTATTTTCGATAAGACGACTTGCAAAACCTTTTAGATCATTTATATTTTTTTTTATAAAAAACAAGCTAAATAAAAGAAAAATGCGTTCTTTTTTTTTTTTTTTTTTTTTTAAGTTTTTTTACCCCGGAAAAAAATATTTGCATTTATATTTTTGTGATACTAACATTGGAATAGTGTTATTGTGTTAATATTATGGTACATTATCAATTCTTCTTCCTTTAACAAGCATAGCTCCCCATGTGCCATTTCAAAGTTTCCAGAAACTCGGAAGAGAATTTCAAATAATAAATAGGATAATGGTCGATAATAGGTTCTTTGGGGTTGTCTTGGTTGTGTCGGTCATCGATGGAAAACGAATAAGTGCCATTGTAGGTTATTATGTCACCAAAAGTTCTCTGAAATAAATCAAACGAAAAAATGAGATTTGCACGTCGAGACTGGTTACGACCCGAACGAATTGAGGGTTTGGAATCGAGGGAAGTGAGGTTTGGAATCGGCATCGAAAAATAATTTTGATTCAAATTGAGCTAAAAAGTATTAATAAAAGCTTTTTACGATTAGTTCAGTACATTTCTGATTTCTATCGGAATCAGAATCGGAGTCGGCACCACTGAAATATTTTCTAATTGGAATCAGAATCGGAAACTTAAATTTTTGTTCTCGAGTGGGAAAGGGAATCGGAATCAGAATCCGCCCGAAAAATATTGAAGAATCTTGGGAATCTGTATCGGTATCGATATCGGAACTTCCGCCTTGCGAAAAATATTCAAAATTTTCCAGAAAATTCGGTACCCGAGAAAATCTTGAAAATTCGAAAGTTCAAATCACCTATCTTTAGCTTACGGTCGAAGTGGAAAAAAAAAGAAAAAACTTAAGGGCTTCGTTCACCAACGAGGAACTTTTTTTTTTTTTTTTTGGACTCATTGGCAGAGGAGTCCCCAAAGAAATTTTCGGTGTTATTTTTAAGCCATTTTTGATGGCAAGAGTGCGCGTTATTTGCCATTTCCCGTGAGGGAACGCTTTTTCAAGCATGACCAAAATAAATTGTTTTTTCATAGTTGAAATCTTCAAATTTTTCATAGTTAAAAAACTAGAAATAGTTAAATTGAGTATTAAACGAAATTAAGTATTAAACGAAAGCTGAAGAGTTTCTCTACAACATATATTAAAGACACATTTTTTCCCCACAATGATCAATGACCGACTAAATGTGCAAAGTAACCCCCCGGTACGGTATGTCTTCTTTGCCCCAAAAGAGCTAAGGCACGTGATGCTATTCCTAAAACAATGTTTTTTACAAATCTTCAAATTTTTAGCTGGTACAGGCGCCCACTGGTACAAGCTACCGAGGGGTGGAGCCCCCTGGCAAGCGGCGGAGCGAGGCGCAGGCCCGTATCCAGCCTAAGAAGCACAGGGGGGCGCAAAGTTTTCAAAGGGGGGCTTCAAATGGCCCCTAATAACATGGAAGATAGGGAAATTACATGGACTAAACAAAATCTACAGGGGGGCTCAAGCTTGACCAAAGGGGGGCTGAGCCCCCCTTTGCCCCTCCCTGGTTACGGGCCTGGCGCGGCGCGAAGCAGCTTGTTTTTTATAATGAAAAGGCCCAGAAAATAAAATTGGCAACCCTGTTCCAATTCTCACGTGCCCTCTCCAGAGTTTAACCTCAATGTTCGACGTTTTTTTTTTTTTTTTGAATTGTGATAATAATCGTTTTGTTTTAATTTCGTTTTTCGCGATAATAATCGAATCTTTTTTTTTTTTTTTTCTTTCAACCAGTAAAAAATCTTCCCTAACTTTTTTACTTCTGCTTATCTGAATTCAAGACAGCGCTGCCCAGGCCCGCAGCCAGCCTGAAAAACAAAGGGGGGCACGAGAAATTCAAAGGGGGGCTCCAAATGGCCCCTTGTAACATGGAAGATAGGGAAAATACATGGGCCAAGTCAAATTTACAGGGGGGCTCAAGCTTTTCCATAGGGGGGCTGAGCCACCCTATGCCCCCCCCTGGCTACGAGGCTGGCGCTGAGGTTGCTTGGCGAGGTTGCTTGGCAACCCCGCTGTCTTCAGTACAGAAAAGTGCCACTTGCTGTCCTTGGTATAAAAAATACTATTTCGTCATCTTATTGAGAGAAATAAAAAAAAAAAAAAAAATTGGCTGTTATGAAGTCGAGTTTTGTAACTCCAGCTTTATGCACTTTTCTTAATAAAAGTAAGAATTTCGAAAATCCACATTGGCCTCCCATCTTCGTATTATTTCGGTCGAATAATTAACAGGCCATTTATAGCTTTTATTTAAGACTTTACTGAAGTTGTGTGCAGTTCTTTTTACTATTACAATTTTTACTTACTTGACAAGTAAAATCCATATTCAGGTTAGGTCTCCTTTCATCTACTAAAATGCATGACTGAGCTAAACCTCGATCAATCAGCTGATCTTCCATCCCCCATTGTTCGCAGTCCCTTTCAGCAAAAACCTTATGCAAAGTGTATGTTTTCCAATTATGTGGAACATCCCTGCTCTAAAAAAAAAAGTTTGAAAGACTTGTTGTAAACTCTAAAACATAATGGAAAAGTAAAACGAAAATTAATTCGATTACCTTACTGTGATGGCACCATTGCAGAAATTCAACTTTGGATATAGGGGGCGGATTAAAATTAAATTTCGAAATTGGTAAACATTGGGTGGTTTTATCAAATCTAAAAGGTTCGGCTAACACCAGAAGATGGGCATATCCTCTTAATAAATGAGACGTTTTCGGTCGAGGATAATATTCATAAATGTGTACGACTTGTATAGAATTTTCGGCTTCCTCGTCGTATATATTCCATAAACTTTTGTTTCTTGAAATATCTATTTCGTCATATACGAGAAAATCTTGTGGCATCAAACCCATAGGTTGACTGCAAAAAAAAAAAGCAACACCGTTTCTTTTTAATTAAACTCGCTTCCTTTTTTTACCTCTTAAGATTAAGACGAGCTAAATTCGTACGGAAGAATTAATGTATTCCCTTGTGGAGCTGTCGTTGTCGCGCCACAATTAACAACGAGGACATGTCTTGCTCCTACGATGACGCCGGAACACCAGTGGCAATGAGTGTTGTCTTCTTGCCTTCGAAGGCTTACTGCAACTACAAAAGGGTGTTCGCCTTTCCAAGATCCTACCACTTCCCATCCTTTTTGTGGAAAAGTATAATCAGGGTAGTTTTTCCGGCAAGTTTTCCAAGGATAGCCGTAATCTAGGCTTAACACTGTCGCAGCGGATACCGTCACAAATAAGAGCCGAATCATTCCATTCATCTCGAACGACTCTCCGTGAATTACTAAAAAATGTACCTTAGTATAATGGGTACAATCCGTTTTTCTCACTTTTTAATTGTTGAAAATGAATGAAATTATTTTGACATTTCATGGGAGGGCAGTTAATTTTTTTATGGCTTTGATTAACTAGTTTATTATGAGAATAAAAAAAAAAAAAAGTCGATCCCATAATTCCAATAAACCATGAGGTTGGTTGGGGCGAAAACAAAAAATTGTAAATAAAATTATAGTCTTTTTCGTTGACGCTTCATTTTCGAGATGAAAGGAATTTCAAAGGGACGAGATTCCAAGTCCATAAACGAACATAACTTAGATATTCAAAAACTAGGATTGAAAAAAAAAAATAAGGTTTTATATGAAAACTTCAAAAATATTTTTAAGTTGTCGGGTTTTTTTATTATATTTTCGACTGCAGCTTCATTTTGCCAGAAGTTTTCAATCTTCCAGCTATTCCCTACAAGATGTAAAACTTAACAATGCTTTCAGTTTAATAGGAAGTATTGATAAGTCTATTTTTCCATGGATTCTGTAATCGATTTTCTCAATACTCATGCCATCTAACGATTTTTTTAAAAAAATCGATTTCGACGATCCAGTTTCGCAAAGGATTGTGGGACTAACTGGACAAACAAACATAGGACGACACGTCTGTGTGATGCGTAAGTTAAGAACAGGTGGTACGGTGGTTTTAGCTATTTCAAGGCATTTAATTTTGAAAATTCTTATAATTGATGCCAGTTATTTCCATAAAAATAATTCCGAAGTCAAACCTACATATTTTTTTCCTGGAGCCGAGCAAAATGAATTTTTACTTCCATGTCTATACTTAGCTTATGGGAAGCATTATTCCGGTCAGACGACACTATTTACAATGCATTATGGGATAAAACGTCACTGTCGAAATTGTCTCTTGTCTGCTTTTGCATCGTTTTCGTGATGAATAATTAATTTTTATGGTCATTTTAAAACAATATTTTATAGATATCAGTGTTAAATTTTTAAATATTATTAATAAGGATTCTGCGAGTTTAATTGCGGATAATTTTTTATAAGACGGATTAAGGAACTGTTTGCTTTTGTAAATATGGCCGATCATATCGAGTTTTATGTTCAGGTGAGGAATAACACATTTCGTAATAGGTTAGGTTACAATTCAAAGCGTTTATTACGCTCTTAAAATATTTTTAAATTCGGTTAATGAGGAAGCTTTGGTTAATTTCTGCAGTTAAGAAATGCCTGGAAATATTTGCACAGGGGTGTCATAAAACATGCCAGGATTCATTGGCTTTGGCTAAGCAAGTAGACATTTCAGACTTGAGGACAGAGAGAGATAAATGTGAGCTTATACCCAAAGAACAGCTTATCGGATAATATAAGAAATTGACATTATATCATAATTTAGACCAAAGAATCATTATTAAAATTATTGCCCACATACTTCATGTTATTTGAATCGTTTATTGCAAAATGGAAATCATTTGTTTTGATTTGAAAAAATGTAAATGAAGAAGTTGTGCTGAAACAGAAACGGAAGATCTCCATTTTAAAAAAAACATGGACAAGACTGCTTTTTGCAATCATCGATTCATTTGAGCTTTGGAGGAAGGCAAAAATAGGAGGAAAAAAGCTTGCTCTTGAATTAAATCTAAATTTATTTGTTCTTAATGGTAATTTATTGGCTTTGTAAGGCAATAATTAGCATTCAGTGGGTCATAACATTAATATTCATTTCCTATGGTTTGGTCTTTGGCTTTGACGGTAAAACTCAAAAGATAAAAAACTTATTTTTCATAGAGAGTCTGTCAAATATCTACTTGACCGAGGGTATTAATGAAGATTCGTTTGGTTGTCATTGCTTTAGGTAGATGCTTGGTCATGTTAGGAAAAAACACACATTTTAGATACTAAAAAATTTTTAATTTTAAACATTCATTAAACGTCTTAAATGTGGTTCAGAAAGATTTTAAGCTTTTAACGTTGTAGAATGACAATTTTTGCCTAAGCGTGCAAATTCACTATGGAATGTTGATCCACCATTCCGTAGTGAATTTGCATCCTTATATCTAATTTTTGTTTAAATTAGATTATTGTTGGAAAAAAGTGGTGTCAGAATTTTAATGCCCTCTGTGTAACATATACACAAGTTGAAAGAGGAGGATTTGGAAAAATGGAAAGTTTTAAAAATTTAAAAATGACAAGTGTAAGACCAATTTGAAAGATAGAAATGTTGGGAAGTTTACTATTGTTTGCATCATATAAAAAAATAGCATATTTTCAGTTTCTTCCTATGTACAAAAGGGTTGATCTCCTCCTTTGAATTGTACCTACAAGAAGAGATTAAAAAATAAAAAGTTACTTCCTTAGTGCTAATTTCATCGATTTAAAAAAAAAGAAAAAGCGACCTAAGTTTATTCATTTTTTTTATTAATCAAAAATTAATATTATTCATTGTTACCTTTACTTTTTTGCATTATGTAAATTTTCCCTATCAGATTTATCAACCACCTCTGTTCTCATTTCAGATGATAAATCTATTGGACTTTCACTCTGGAAAGCAATGTCCGGCTGGAGAAAAAACTGTCGCAGAAATAAATCAATATGCCTTTTTTTTAACTATATGGAAATCGCCTAACTGTTAACCTTTTTACGATCAATACTGGGGCACTAACATGAAACCAGTTATTGTTAGAGGTAAGCTATAAAAACTTTCGACTCAGCTTGACTTTGATTAAAATTTACAAGCGATTCAAAACGTCAGAATATTTTTATTGCAGAAAGGAAAAAAAAAAATTATTATTCACAAATCGATATATTCTTTGTTTTCATATGTGCTATTTTTTTTTTTTTTTTAGTATAAAAAATGATTCAGCAGACGTATTGTAAACAGACCAGACATCCGATTTGAAAACAAGTTTGGATGGGACCGCCTTCGTTACCTGACAGCTTGATAATCTCACGTAGGCCTATATTAATGTACTCGTATTAATACACCTACTACAAAGAAATGTCATAATTTATCACACCAGGAATATTCATTTTGTCATACGTGTATATTTTCGTCTTATACGCGACACGTGATAAACTGCTTATTTTTTTTTAAAAAAAATATCACATTTAAATCAAGATTAAATAAAATATGATTAATGCCCCTTTTATCTTTGAAGAGAATCAATTTGTCGAATATTTTGTGATGTTAATTTTTAATCGGAAAAATCCCGTTCCAAAAAAAAAAAAAAAAGTTTTAATGACAGGAAATTTTTAAGCTTTATAAATTAAAATATTATAAAAATGCATCGGAATCCTGCATTTAAACCCCTTTCACGCGCTGCAAGTAATCTAATCATCATTATTAAGGCGCATCACAGGAAAAAAAATTGAAATTGATTAATGCAGGATTATATTAAAGGGATTTTAGTCTATTTTTTTAATTTTTTTTTTTTTATTCCAATTTTTCTTTTACGGATTAACCCAAGAGGTCATTATCACGGCTTTCAAGGAGGAGAAATGGCACGTATGTTTTGAAAATAAGGTGCCAGAAAGATTGAAAGACATAGGAAGATAATGTACAATCCCCAAGGTTGACCACTTGTTTGGAATAACATAGGTGGTCATACCACCTAATAATTTTTCATTTTAGACAAAAATCGTAGTTTATTTTAATAAATGCGTTATGCAATAGTTAATACCATCCTATTATAGAATTTTGAAAAGTAAAAAAAAAAAAAAAAAAAAAATAATTGAAGAGCCCACATAATTAGTTCTTGACGGTATTTTCGTGTAATGTATGATAACGTTTTTTGATATAGTTCTAATTTATTTTCGTTCCGGTTGTAACAAAGGGAGTCCCTTTCCTCCTACTGACTTGTCGCCAAAATGGAATCCGTCTGGCTTGTTTCATTTTTCTTTTTCATTTATACCGAAATTTTTTGACATTGATTTTTTTTTTTTTTCTTTCAGATGAAGATTTTTTTCAAAGAAGGAAAATGAACGAAGGGATTGGGGTTGATTTTCATTTTGAGGTTAGTTCATTGATATTTTCAAGCTTTAGCCTCCAGTTAAAGGGGTTAAAGGGATTGCCTTTGGTTTATGGATGAAATACCAAAATACTCATTTCGTCAAAATTGTCTGGAATTTTTGCGTACAGGGGTAAAATGGAACGCTGACTTCAGTCGCAATTTGCTTAGATTAAAATTCAATATGGCGGAGCCCCTTTAAATAATATTTTGATTTTCGACGCCATATTGGTTTTCTTGCGTATCATTTTGTTATTCCAACATAAAATTTGAAATTCTACGGGGTCGAGAACCCAGGAAACGCTTTTACGGAAGTGAACAAATATTATGCGGTATTTTGCCTTACAAGTATGTGATGCAGGTCGCCTATACTAAAATTTGGCAGGCGCTTTTGCAGGTTTAAATTTCGTAGCAAGAGTCCATAAAGGATTTAAGTTAACTTTACGCTTGAAATAATAGGAGATTCAATTTGAGGAGGGGTGGTAGATTTTTCGAATTTTCTAGATTTCCAGGGAAATTTTCTGGAATCTCGGAGTTAAAAAACTAAGCAAATCAGATAGTTGGTTTATTGATGCCGATATTTTAAAAAAATATCGAGATCGGTATCGATAAAAATTGAAAAATAAAATATCGCCGCATTGATATATCGGGGAGAAACATTATCGATATGCAAAATGTCGATATTTCGATATTTGTGTCAGAAAAGACCTTTTTAGTCACGAACTAATTTTTTTCTTACAGTCAGCAAAGCCGAAAAATTGAAAAAAAAAAAAAGGAGCAAATAATGCTTTTTCCGGCTTTGACCCGATATTCGATATTGGCATTTTATTATCGTTATCACATATTGATATGAAACTTAATATCGAAAAAAAATCGATTTTTTCCTTCTTGATATCGATAAAATATCGGCATCACTAAGTAAGTTTCTGTTCTGAACATTTAAAATTAGCGACGTAGCGCCGTTATGGTTTATACATTTTTTATTTATATTTATTTTTGATTTTTCAGCACAACGATGGTTATTGCAACTTTCCATCTGCTGTTTCAATATGTTCGATGGACTCGAAGTGGGAAATTCATTGAGGTTTAAGAAACTCATCCCACGTTATGAGGTAAGTTTTTATAATTACGTAATTGAAAATGAGCTATTTAAAATAGCTGACTACCTTTTTATTCGCTGAAAATTATAAAGAAATAGGCTGTTCACCAAACAGGCTTGCTGTTTCCAGCATTTCGGATATGCGTTCGTTTTTTGGTGAGATAATCTAGACGATGTATCTTTTGCTCTGGTTATTGCACATTCATTTCGCTGGCGGTATTTGAATTCTTAGTAATGAGTATTTGCAACCCCCATAGCGCCTTAATATTAAGATACGTATGCACCTTAAAAGATTGTTTCGCCCATGTTTAGCTTAATGGGATTTAGGTTCACATCGGAATTGCTTGAGTTTTTAAAATTTAAAAAAAAAAAATTTTTTTAAACATTTTTAAAGCTTTTTTAAAATTTTGTGCAATTTGTTTAAGGGATCCAAAGCCGGTGCCGGTGCCGGTGCCGGCCATAAAAACTCAGTTCGGTGCCAGTGCTAGATCATTTATTTTAACTTGGTGCCGGTGCTGGCACTGATCTTGTAATTATGACCCGATAGCAATGCTGAGTGTAATTGAGAAAGACCACGAGCTTTGATCATATTAAGCGGCCAATTGTATTAACCGGCGGATTGTTACAATAAGCGGCGGTTACAATAACAATGCTTTTATTTCAACTAAAAAAAAATTTGACAAAACTGATCGGGGTGCTGGCACCGATGCTGGAATCCGCTCCCGCACCTGAACTAGCGGCAAAATTTTAATATTCCGGTGTCGGCGCTGGCGCGAGCTCCAGCACTTTGGATATGTCGGCGCCGATACCGGTGTCGGTTCCAACCAATTTTAACCGGCTTCGGAACCCTGGTATCACCCCCGGGATCCGTTATCTCTGGTCCACGTATGAAGTCTAATTTTTTTTGTTTTGTTTTCTTTTACTGGCGCGACTTGAGCCTTAAGGTCTGAAAATTCCCATAAGAGCAAATTTAAAATGTTTTGTGGGGTTTTCAACCTAAAATTTTTTGTGGGGTAACCTTACAGGCATCGGTACAAAATCAGAGGGGTTCGTCAACAAAATTAAAAAAAAAAAAAAAATTTTTTTCCCCCCCTCTTCCAAAAAACCACCCTAAGGGAAGTGCTCAAAAATAAATTGATCGGTGTGGGAGAATTTTTTCCAAGTAATAAAACTGATTATTTCGAGATCTGTGCGGAAAAATCGCTACCGTTATGAGTGGCAGACGTTCAAGTCCATTTGTTTAAAGCTTTAAAACATAAAAAAAAAAAATGAGTATTAAATTTCATGTCTTGCATATAACGCACGCGAAAAAACTTAAAAAAAAAAAAAAAAAAAAAAAAACTGTATGAAATATCGTAAAACACCGATATAATAAGTTACGTAAATATATGCATGACGGTTGGTTATCTACCAATATTTTTAAAAAGTAATAAAAGTGAACTGGCAATTCACAGTCGATTACGATAAATGCGGTATCCTTTCGTTTTATTACCGACCGTTCAATGGGTAAATGATGCTTTTGGGCTTACATAAATTAAGTCATAGTTCAATAAGATTTTTCTATTGACTTTTTTGCAGCAGTCGTATTCATTTTTTTTTTCTCTCCCTTTTTTGAAGAAAATATTTTCTCGTGCTCGGAAATTTTTACGATCGTCTTAAAAAGAAGGTCATCGTACTTTTGAGAAATTCAAAAGCCTTATTTTCGGAAATATTAATTTTTTGAATTTTATCATCCAGGCTGGGAGCAATTTTTTTTTTTAAAACAAGAAAATTAAAAACTGACGAGAATTAGTGTTAATGATTATGAAGGATCCCTTATTCCGTGTGTGTGGTCTTATCTACCCCTTACACACCTTTTATTTAAAGTCAAAGATCTGACCGACAGGCGAGTCGGTATTTTTTTTTTCTCATTTTAATATGAAAGAGGTGTCACTTTCGACGAGAATTGTTTTTTATGAATCAAAATATTTTAATTTATTTTCATGTGATGTTTTGACTTTTACTATCATTTTGTTTGAGAAAAAAAAAGAGGCTCGGGGTGGATAAAAATTGAATATGATTCTTCTTTTTATTTTTAAGAAGACTTTAAATAATAAAACATGAAATCCATGTGAAGAGTCTTTGATTTTTTTTTTTTAAAGATAGCATTTTGCTTTCAGTAAAGGATGACTTTGCATTTAAAACTGTAGGGATCCTTTTAATTCAATTGTAATAGGGCACCATCATGACGAATTAAAATTCTGACGTGTATGATTCAATAATACGTCTTCTTCAATCAAGTTTTTTTTTTCTTTAAACGCGGAAATTTCGTGATCGATTAAATTTTATAAAAAATTTATTGGTTTTATTAAAAAAAAAACTAATATATGGGTTTTAAATTTAAGCGTAGTTCGATTTCAAATTGGACTTTACCGGATGTCATTGGCATAAATGCCATTGACTGAAAACATCAAAATCAAGTCATTTTACGTCAGAAGTGTCTGAAATTTTGCTTATAGGGTGCAATGGAAGTCTAATTATAGTCGAAATTTTGCCTAGATTAAAATCCAACATGGCGGAGCCATTTCCTGCCTGGAATTTTATTGCTCTGACATAAAATTTAAAATCTAGGGGATCGATCCCAGAAAACATTTTTTCCGATAATTTTACGAAAGTGAACAAATTTTATGCGATATTTTGAATTACATGCGTGGAATGCGGGCTCCCGTACGAAAATGAAATGCGTAAATGATATAAAAATCATGTGTAAATTATACAGAAAATAGAGCTTACAAAAAAAAAAAAAAAAAACTGAGTGAGTCTAGCTACGCAAACTCACTGAAGAAGGGAAGTGAAACTTGTGCACTCCGCTAATAATAGACACGATAAAAAAATTTTAAGGCATCTTTTTGCTCGTTTTTGGTCAAAAAATTTGAATATTTTAATGAAAAAAATAACTTTTTTTCCTGGCACGAAAAAAACTTCAAACACGCGCACTTTTCGGCCTAAAATTGGGGTCCAAAAAATTTACTCTCAGCGATTCTAAAGAAGTTTACTCCCCGTGATTCTATTTACTTTTGGCCTAAATTGTTGCGCACTTTCCGGCCTAAAATTGTTGCGGACTTTTGGGCCTAAAATTGGGGCCCAAAAAATTTACTCTCAGTGATTCTAAAGAAGTTTCACTTCAACAATTAGAGCTTGACGAAGAAATTCACTAGGAAAAGCTTGACGAAGAAATTCACTAGGAAAAATCGGAGTACCGCCAGCTTCATGGCGGTACATTTTCGAGCTCAAATTTTGGGACAAAGATCATTATTTTGAGCCTTTTTTCCTGGCTTGGAATTAAATTGCTCTGAGATAAAATTTGAAATCTGGCGGGTCAAAAACCCATAAAATACTTTCTTCCCGATTTTTTTGTGGAAGAAAAGAAGTTTTGTACTACACGCTTGTCATGCGGGTTGCCTAAAACTGAAATAGGCTGCAGACTTTTACGGGTTTAAACTCGTAGAATGGTCCCTTAAGGGCCTAGGAGTTAATTTTATGCCGGAATAAAGACTTTCGGTGGAATATTTTCCATTTCCAGGAAAATTTTCCAGGGGTCCGTTGCTTGAAAATTTTGTCCGAAATCTGCATCGTCATCGACACGAGATATTTAGTCGGCCGCGGCTGGCATCGGCATCGGCATCGGCATTGGCATTGGCATCGGCACCGGCATCGAGAATCGGAATCGGACCCCTGATTTTAAAAATCGTTTAGAACGGCTCTATGACTTTTTTTTTTCATTAAAATCAGAATCAGTGGCGGCGTAGGATATGATCGATGCTTGGTGGCGTAGGCATCGGCACCGGCTGACGGTGCCGGAATTGGAATCGAAAGTTAAATAAATAATATGGCATCGGCATCTACCCGAAATTGCAGCCGGCCGCGGCCGGCACCGGCGTCGGCACCGGCATCGGCATCAGCATCGGCTTCGGATCTCTTAAGTTTTCTGAAATTCTTTTCGTGAAAGTGTTAACATTTAGAGCTAAAATATTTTTTATCAATTTTTAACAATAATCTCCCCCCCCCCCCCCATTTTTCTTTTTTTATCAAAATAAACTGCCTTTTTACCAGACATCATGTGGTTTCGGCAGATAAAATGATAAAAAAAAATTTTTACGGCTTCTCAATATTAAAACATTTCGAGGGTAGGGCAATAATTTAAAAACGAAAATCCAACCAAGCAATTTTGTACGCACGATTCCCATTCCGGACTCAAACAAAGAAACTTCATACATACGTTCGAAAAGCAAATAAATTTTTGTTCGAATCCTTACACCGAATTTTAATTGCTCATTAAAAGAATACTCCCAATGACATAAAACTTATTAGGTAATTCGATCGGGCGTTTTTTTTTTTTTTTTTTTTTTTTCCTTCGTGACCATGAATATTTTCGAATCAACGAAAGTGAATTTAATTTGCTTTATAAATAATTATAAATAATAATAATAAAAAAGTATTAAATGAATATAATACCACAAGAAACAAAGGGGAGGATTTGGTAATGTTGAAATTTATGGTATCTCATCCCTAAATAATTAGGTTCCCTCGGGGCATTAATAACAATAATAAAAATCGATGAAATTACTACATGGGTCAATCGATCGTAAATCTTTTGCATGATCACCGACGACATTCGAAAGGGGGGGTAAGTTTATTGATTTATCGACTCGTACCCCGACGGGCTGCTGTTTAAATATTTTCCTTTGACATGAGGGACGGGGAGGAAATTATTCAGAATAGAAAAAAAATGAACTTTAGGAAATCAAATAAAAAAAAAAAAAGAAAGAAAGAAATCTCCGCCTCGCCAAGAAAAAAAAAATAACAGGGTGGTCGATTTTTTTTTTTGTTTTTAAAGATTTAAATTATTCATCCCCTTCCCTAAAACAAAAGACAATGGCTTTTTAGTTTATTCATAAAACATAGTAACGATAAAACTATATCATCATTATTAATATCCACACCTTTCTGGTAGCTTTGTCCAAGATCATTATCCATCCCAAGTCTCCTTTTTTTTTTTTTTTTTTTTTTTTTTTTAATCTCACACTTAAATGCGCATTCCGATTAAATCTCGAGTGTATTAAACGTTAAAGAAGAAAAAAAAAAATAAAATAAAATAAAATAAAAATGAAGATGCATTACTCAAGCATAACAATATGTAATTATTAAAAGTAATAAAACTGATTGAAAATTTACATAAAACGTTAACGCCCTGAACAATGCTATATATTAATGACAAGGGATTTATTGTGTATTTTCAAATTCCTGAGCTTTCTTCACTTTACACATTCATGTGAAGGAGCTATAAAAGCATACAGGCGCGATTTTTTTTCTTTTTTTTCATATTGATATTATATATGCTTTCTTTGACCTTGTTGGTATGTTTATTTAACGATCGGGGTTTGAGTTAAACGGATTAACTTTGAAATGACCACTAAAAAAAAAGAAAAAAAATTAAAAATGTTTATGCACTGTTTAGTCAATCAAAGCTTTATAAAGACATCAACTTTGATGTGATTATTATTCGTGATTTTTAGACATGGCCTGTAAAATAGGGTGGATGGAAAAACACAAATTTTTTAAATTTGAAAGTGCCACAGTTCGGAAAAGTTGCATTTTCGCCTCAATATTAACCCTAATTTTTTTCACATTTTTTGGAGGCCGATTTCTGCTGCCCCCAGAGGCCTGATGTTTTCCAAAGTCTCATAAGGGCTGACAAAATTAGAGCCGTATTTTGGTGCGAAAAAGTTTTTTTCCTATCGGAAATTTTCCGTTAATTTCAAAATTAAAGTCAGTTTTACAGTAATTGGAGTCATTTTTAATATGTGAGCCGAAAGTGGTATAGGGAGTTTAAGAACAATGTTTTTTCTCACAAATAAAAAATGGCTTCAGTCTTGAAGCCTTTTCCGGAAATTTTAAATTCATCAATTCATCATCGATATTCACTAGGGTGTGTCATTTTAAAAATATTTTTGAAATGTTGAGGGGCTTGTTGAAAATCTGCTTCTTTCAGGTGTAAAACCACTAAAAAAATTTTTTCAATTTTTTTTTAACCGCTTAGTGGCCCCCCAAGGCCACTTTAGCTTTTTAAAAATTTGGCAATCAAGGTCTTTTAAACTTCATTTTTTTTATCCATTTTAAGGGCCTACAAAATATTTTGAAAAAATTTTTTCTTATGTTTTTGAGGTCGTAGAACACGAATTTCGCTATCCCTAATTTTTCCGATTAACCCCTGTGACGCCATTAGCGTTTTTATCGAGCTTAAACCTGATTTTTCCGTCTGAAATTCGACTTGATCTCGATTTTGGAGCCCTGAAATTTATTTTATTTTATTGATATCACTCATACTTATGCAAAAATACCCGTAGAACACGAATTTCAATATTTCGATTTTTTCCGATCAACCCCTGAGCAGGGGTATAATTGTAAATTTGGTGTTTTTGGGGCAAAAATGGATTTTTTTGCCGAAAAATAGCAACAATTCCTCACCAGTTCGATTTAGAGGCCATGGTCAATGACATTTTTTAGTCAGGACACTAAATAACAAGGGTCTTTTGTGTTTGGAATCAATTTCCAAAATTTTTTTACGGTCGGGAAAAATTTGGAACTTTAAAAAAAATTACTGGTAGAATTTTCCGGGCTTTTTTATTTTAAAAATTAAAAAGTTTTCAGGGCTCCTAAATCGAGATTAAGTCGAATTTCAGACGAGAAAATCAGGCATAAGCTCGATAAAAACGCTGATGACGTGACAGGGGTTAATCGGGAAAATTTGGGATAGTGAAATTCGTGTTCTACGATCTCGAAAACATAAGAACACAATTTTTCAAAATATTTTGTAGGCCCTTAAAAAGGATTAAAAAAATTGAGTTTAAAAGACCTTGATTGCCAAATTTTTTAAAAGCTGAAGTGGCCTTGGGGGGCCACTAAGCTGTTTAAAAAAAATTTTAAAAACTTTTTTAGTGGTTTTACACCTGAAGGAAGCCGATTTTCAACACGCCCCCAACATTTCAAAAATTTTTTTTTAAAATGACACCCTAGTATTCACCCTAAAATGTCCACCCTAGTCGTAGTTATGGAATCGAAATTGGACCGTCACCATTGTTTTCCTCCTGCCAGGGGTTATTTTAAAAGAGTGAATGAAGACAGTAGACCAAAGACAAAGAAGTAAAAGAACAATCAAATTTAGCAATTCGGTACATGAAAACCAAAACTTGGAATTCCTTCCTTCCAATTCTTGGAAGTGATTAATGCGGGAGTGCTTCGCAGATGGCAATGCAGCTAGTCTCATCATCACATCAAAAACTATGATGAACTGAAAAATTTTCCAATTTTTTTTTTTTTTTTTTTTTTTATTATGCGCTTTAACTTTCTTTCAACTTGAAAATAAATTTTAGGGCGTATACAAAAAATCATTCGCTTCATTAACGAATGATTTCATCAACACAAAAATGGTGATCAATAGAAAGATGCATAACAAACAAAATGATTCGTAACAGATTCCTTTATTGTGTTACTCAGGTACAGTTAAAAAAAATTAGAATTACTTTGCTATTATCCTGATAACAGAACTCACTGATTCTAAAACCGCGGGAGGTCCCAAATCCTTTAAAAGACACGTTGGAAAAGTTTGTAACGTTCAACTATTTTTTTTTATTTTGACATGTTGCCTCTTTATTTTTCTTAGTGCTGGTTTTTTTAGTTCATTCACAAAAAAAAATTTCTTTCCAAGGAAAAAAATTATTTGCAACTTTTTTTTTTCTTTTTCAGGTAAAGGGAAATTTAGGTGCGATTCCGTGCGCCGGTGGACAACCGACTTATCTCCATCATAAACATGATTGCAGATAGTCTTGTTTTGCCTTTAGTTCTTAAAAATCATGTGGTCACAAGTTTACGCCAATGGGAGATTTTCTGCTAGGGGGAAGGCTCTGGCGGATTTCGAAGGTACCAACGAAATAAAGGACGTAACATGGGTAACTTTTTATTTACAATTTTAATTGGCTTTCAATGCTCGGAAACATAATCAGGACCAAAAAAGAAACATAACACTTATTCTTGCATATTTTGCTCGAATTTGGGTCCTTATTTAGAAAAGAAAAAAAATCTCTTTTACGGCCATAAGGCACCATACTAAGTTGGTCCTTTACGAATGTGCTGCCATCTGGTGGATTTTATCACAAAAGTAAATCTCTCATGTAAACTTGTAGCTTCGTTGTCACTTGACTTATGGAAGCAATCAAAATCCGTCAATTTTTAATCATATGTCATACGGAGATACGTCAGTTGACCTCCGGCTCACGGATTTGTCAGCAAAAGTGATTTTGAAAGTTAGGTAAGGTTGCAGGAAAACCGAAAATAAACCGATTTTGGAGATAAATCTATATCTCGAAAAATTGGAAGTAAAATGGGCTTTTAAAATTTTTCGCAATTTTTTTTTCTTACTGCTGTGGATATCGAAATTTTTCCGCAACTGTACCTAATTTTCAAGGTTATTTTCGAACGCTAAAGGTCGAATTTAAATGTAGGGTCTCTTGGCAGAAATTTTAACTGGAAAAACAAGATCGGAAAAAATCCACCTCGATCCAACATTGATCCAATCCTGGTAAAATATCCAAATCTGTCCAATATTGGAAGACATGAGTAAATGAGGATTTTTACGGCAAACTAAATCCGTTAGGGGCTGTCGGCTGCTATCATGGTAAAATGGCGGCCGAGTTCGGATTGGTTAATGAATGACTTTAATATGAGAAGGGAATATTTATTAACCAATCCGAAGCCGGCCATCATTTTATCATGGTAGCAGCCGACAGCCCCCTAGCGGATTTAGTTTGCCATAAAAATTACCTAAAAGGGCACGTTCAAGTATTACGTAAGATTTTTAGGGGGGGGGGGTCCGCATCAACCATCTTCGCCATAAGCTAAGTATGGCGAAATGTCTTACAACAGGGGGGGAGGGGGTTCAAAAACCCGAATAAAAGTCTTACGTAATACTTGAACGTTCCCAAACTTTGCTGACGTAATATTTGAAAGGTCCCTTTCATGTACACAAAATTATTAAAAAGAACTTGTTCCAACATCCAGAATTTTAAAAAATAACTTACACTGTACTTCCCATACGAAAAAGTGATGCAAAAAGTTTATAGAATTTTTGTAAAATAAATGCAAAAACTTCCTACAAAAAATGTAGTATTTTTGTACAAAAATTTGGACATGCATAATTTTTGCAAAGCTGATGCATATCTTTTTAAGCACCAAAATTTGAATATGCATAATGTTTACTGAACTTCCGCTTAAATTTTTTTGCATGGAAATTTAAATATATATGCATAATTTTTGCATAATTTATGCATATAATTTTTTTTAAATCATAAAGCAGGAAAAATTGCAAATATTTTTATGCTTAACCAACTATTTTATCTATTTTATGCATACTTTTTTAAGCATACCATTTTACATAATTTATGGATTAAAGGACGGAAAAAAATTTCCGGTAAAAAAAGTTAAGTTCTTAATACAAAATTTTCATTCTTTATGTATGTCCCATTTTTTTTTGTATTTATACAAAATTTTTATATGATTTACGCATCTCTTTTTCGTACGGGTTGCCAGTTGGTTTGGACTAATATTTTCAAGTACCTTCTCCCTACCCCTAATATGTTCACGTAATCTGTGCAAAATCCCTTGATGACATTTCGCTGTCTAGTTTAAAAAAATGAAATAAAATTTCCCAAATTTTCAAGTCACTACAAAATTTTGCCTTCGTAATGAGATGCAACTTTTTTTTTTTTGAGTGAATGAATGAATGAGCGTGATTTTCAGTCATCTATAATTTCATTTCAATGCAAGCACATCCATTCCCTCTGCCAAAATAAAAATAAAAAAGCGTGCTGCTATGCAGTGGATCTCAAAAGAAAAATAACAAAAATTATTTGAAAATCTTAGCAAGCTAAACTTCACGAAAATATGAAAATCGATTTTGAAATGCATTCAGATAATGACAGGTTCTAACATTTCGTACACCGAAAAATTGAATCATAATAATCGAATTAAAAAAAAAAAAAAATAACGCTTCCAGGTTACATTTTTGTGTTTATACTCCTACCTGATTCCCATTGTTTCAAAGTGAGTAGTCAAATTCGTTTGTTTTTTTTTTTTTTTTTTTTTTTTTCTAAATTTCACGTGCTGCCTTTTTGGCAAGGTTTACGAATGACGAAATCAATGATGACTGCTGAGGTCTTGAAATGATTATATTTGGCAATAAATAGAAGAAAAGAAAAAAAAAAAATCGACGCCTCGTCGTTGTATTGGAAACAATGATAATGAGCATTAACCGTATACTCGAAACGAATTCATTTTAGAGTCGATCGCGATCATTAGATTTTTTTTTCTTTTTTTTTTTTCTTGATCATCTAATTACTCATCATATTTTCCCCGTTTAAGGATATGTAGGTCACTCTTTTTGTTGTTAGTGAACTTTCCATTTTTTTTTTCTTCTCCGAAAATGAAAATCTAGTAAGAATTTTTTTTTCTTTTTTCCTCGGTGTAAGTTTCATTGACCTAAGGCAATTACGCACTAATGAATGAAGGTGTATTAGAGATTCATTGAATATTTAAAAAAAAAAAAAAAAAAAAAAAAAAAAGGATATTATGCCGCGCGTCTCCTTTTACTCAATCAAGGAGTTCTCAAGATTTTAAAATTCCCATTTTTTTTCTTAAAGAAGATGACGGATACTCCATTAATCATTGGGTGTGACCTCTCTCAAAAAAAAAAAAAAAACCTTTAAATTTCATGCTTCGTCATTGATACCATAACAATATCCATTAATTAAAATGTAGATTAAACTTTTCTGAAAGGGTTAAAATCTTCATACGTGTTTAACAATTAAAGGAGGAGCTTTTGACGTTTCTATATCGCTGACGTATTAAGAAAAAAAAATTAAAATTGAGTGAAAACAAATAAATAAATTATAATAAACTTCCGGAAGTAGAAAAAAGATCTAGTGGCATTTTATTAGAAAAGTATAGTGTTGCAGCTTATAGTCCACACAAAAAAGTGATGCAAAAAAAGTATATTTTTGCAAATGAAACGCAAAGAATGTATTATTTTTGTAGGATTTATACAAAAATTTGAACATTCATAATTTATGCATATTTTTTAAGCACCAAAATTTGAATAGGCACAATTTTTACAAAATTTATCTATAATTTCCTTTAAGCAGGAAAATCTGGATGTGCGCAATTTTTGCATAATTTATGCATACAATTTTTTTAAGTCATGAAACAGGAAAATTTGCAAATATTATGCTTATTCAACTTGTTTTTTTTTTTTTTTTTGCATAAAAATTACGGTAGAAAAAGTAGAATTTTTTTTTTATACATAATTTAGGCATTTTTTATGTATGTCCAATTTTTCGCCAAAATTGCCAAAATCTTATATATTAAAACGCTAAAGAAAAGCGAAGTCCAACAAGTACGGAGCCTTTACCCGACCGATTTTGATAAAATTTTCAGGGACGATAGGTATATAGGAGTAGATTTGCTTCCACACTAATTTTGCTTTCACCATGTGAGAGTATGCAAGTTCAAATTTACCTTTTTCCTATCCAAATTTTTTGATCTTCATGCGATTTTCACTTTTCTTATGGTCTAAAAACAAAAGCTAATTTTTTTTTCAGATTTTTTCGACCACGTTTAGGGGTTTATCACGGGCATTTTGTGCTTGAAAAAAAAATTTTTTTTGGCATTTTTTTAAACAAATTTTTCCGAAACTTTAGGAGTAATTCTTCGGGACCAAACCAGGTTCTTTATGTGTTTTTGACGTCGTAGAATCCGAAAATGACCACCCCGTTTCCATCAGAATCATCCCTATTTGGCCAAACACAAATTTTTGGCCAAAAATAGCAATTTTTCGGCTAGAAATCAAATTTTAAATCGATTTTCACTTCTCTGACAATTTTTTTTGGGGATTAAATCGTGCTAAAATATGTTTTCGACATCGTAGAATCGGGATATAACCACCGCGTCTCAACCCAAATCACAACATTTTTTATGAAAATCGACTTGAAATTCGATTTCTAGCTGAAAAATGGCTATTTTTTGCCAAAAATTTGTGTTTGTCCAAATAGGGGTGATTCAGATCGAAACGGGGTGGTCATTTTCGAAGTCTACGACGTCAAAAACACATAAACAATCTGGTTTGGTCCCGAAGAATTAGTCCTAAAGTTTCGGAAAAATTTGTTTAAAAAAATGCCCAAAAAAGTTTTTTTAAGCACAAAATGGCAGGGCTGCAATTTCGATTGACGTCATCCATAAGCTAACCATTGTGAAGCCACAACAATAGACCATGTTTAGCTTATGGATGACGCCAATCGGAATTGCAGCCCTGCAAAATGGCCGTGATACAGTCCTAAACGTGGTCGAAAATTCTGAAAAAAATTAGCTTTTGTTTTTAGACCATAAGGAAAGAGAAAGTCGCATGAAGACCAAAATCGCGAAAAGTAAGGTAAATTTAAACCACCCTAATGTGAGAATACAAAAAGAACTGGTCTAGATACATATTTTTTTTTTTTTTTTCGGTATTTTTCCTCTAAGGCTAAAGTGGCAATAAAGTGACCAAAATCTAAAGGAATTTGTTTCACCATGAAGACCCCTCTAGTTCGAAATTTTAATATCACCGTGTGAAAGTCCGGAAAATATTGGCCAAAAATCATGTATTTTGCCTTGGGTCCCGAAGTTACAAATCGGTGAGATTTCTTCTTCTTCGTTTAAGCGCCGGCTCCGCGACGAAGATTGGCTATCATCTGGATAATTTTTACTTAGTCCTAAATCAAAAAAATCATAAAATATTTTCTTCACTGATAAGACTTGACTGGACCAAAATGTTGCTATTACCACGTGAAAGTACACAAAAACCTAGCCTAGAGTCATATTTTTTGGTTGGAGAAAAAAAGGTAGGAATCTGCCCAAACTATCGCCTAAAGTAACCAAAATGGCTAAATTTAGGCCGCCTTCTACCTTTTTTCCTCCAGCAGAAAAATATGATTCTAGGCCACCCTGAAAATCTGTTCGAAACTCAGTCCCATTCAGTAACTGTGCGAGGCAGTGTCAGATTTCTTTCCGAATTATAATATCCGTTTTCATTCGTTTTTTCGTTTTCACAATTTTAATAACATTAACCGTAGCTGTAATTTTGACATCTACCAAAAATGGGAAAAAGAAACTATACGGATGAAATCGATAATTCTTTCGAAAATGAAAAAGACGTGGGTCTTTGAATTGATTGAAAAAAAAAACGAATAGGTTTTATACGTTCGTCCTTTATGATTATTACGCAGTCATTTTGGCAAGGATTTAGATAGTCCATTGTTCATTATTTAATATGACTTTGATAAACAATTTTTTTTTTTTTTTCTAAGCGCGTTACCATTTTGCCAATCGATCATTACAGGGAAAGTATCGAAACTTAACGAGATAAGTGAATAATTATTTTATTCTAAAAAGCGATAATAGCAAGAGAGGAAAAAAATCGGAAGATGAGAAGCTATGATTTTTTTTTTCCCAAAAAAAACGAAGAAAAAAAAATTGATCAATAGCCTTTATAACCTTGATGATATTTGGAGAAAAAAAAAAGTGATAAATACGGACGTGAACGAGGTCGACGGTCACACTTTTCAGAGTTTCGAAGTCTTTTTTTTGCATAATATTATTTTTGTTTGTTTTTGAATTTTTTTTCGTCACAGCCGATCGATACTATTACAAATTTTTTTTTAACAATCTATCAACACTTTTTTTCTTTCAAAGAGGAGGAAAAAAAGTTATGATTCACAAATCTTTCCCCACAGCGGGTATCCTCGTTTTATTGCATCGACTTAAAAAAAAAAAATTACGGGCACGAAATATTGATACTCGTATTTCAAACTAGAAACTCGTAAAGAAAAACAAAAACGTTACGACGTCCGCATCACGATTTCTGGGTTAAAAAATAAATAAATATTGAAATATATAACGCATTTTTTCAAAGAAAAAAAAAAAAAAAGATTGATAACAAAGAGATAATTCATGTCCATTTTTTTTTTTATCTCATCTTTTTGCACATCATCTGGTAAAACTGGGGCGAATGATTATTTCATTAAAGAGTAAAGTCTTCTGATCGAAAAGTGAAACCGGTGTCTGTCACTGATTTAGTTTCACTTCAATACCGATGGAATCACTCATTTTACACTCTAATTAATATTATTATTTTATTTTTTTTTTTTTTTTATTCTCAAATGATTATTGATTATCCTCGAGACGAGATGAATTCCATTTCTTTTGTTGTTCGGACGTTTCGTTTTTTTTATTTACACTTTTATTTTTATTGTACGTATCAAAAGTTTTTTTTTTTTTGGTGGATGATGATGGATTAATTACTTGGCTAAATACAATACGGCACCGAATTTTTTTTTTTTCTCGACTAGAAATCTTTCTTTATTTGTTTAAAAAAAAGAATGAAATCTTTATTCGGATCCTGATTCTTCATTGATGTCAAACTTGTCAAAACATTTTCTTTTATCTTTATTTTTTTTTTGGCCCCTTCTGGCGATAATTAGTTGTAATATCTTTAGCGTTGATACTTTGATAGGCTCTCTGTCTCTCGATTTTATGAAATTCGTTCGCCTCTGTTTGGAGGTCTGTAGGATGCCGAAATAATTATAATAATGTCAAAATAAGTGATCCACCCCAATTTTTCCTCCCCGGTCAAATTTTGGTTTTTTATCGTCTAAAAGGTATCAAGTTCAAACTTGACAAAGTTAATTTTGAACCTAACGATGCTAAGTTCAAACTTGACAATGTCAGGTTCAAACTTGTCATTGTCAAGTTGAAACCCTCCAGCATTTAAATTGCGAAGTTTAAACCTGTAACAGGGGTCCCGAATCCGAATCCGATGCCGATTCCATATTATTTATTTAACTCTCGTTTCCGATTCCGGCACCGACACTCGATGCCGATGCCGATGCCGAAGCCGCCCCTGATTCAGATATTAGTAAAAAAAAAAATATAGCTATTCTAGAGGATTTTTAAAATCAGGGGTCCGATTCCGACGTCGGTGTCGATTCCGATGTCGATGCCGATGCCGATGGCTGATATTAAAAAAAAATCCGATTGCAACAACATCGGCCCAAAATTTTCAAGCTTCGGACCTGACCTGTAATGCCAAGTCGGAGCTTGACAGTGGCAGGTTCAAACTTGACAACAGAAAAATCTGCAAATAAACAACGAACTTTCAGGACTTCCACAGTAAGAAATGCATAAGTTATACAAAAATCATGTATAAATTATACAAAAAATTGGGCGTGCATAAAAATGCCTAAATTATGTATAAAGAACTTAAGTTTTTTATCAGAAAATTTTTTTCATCCTCCAATGTAATTATGCATTTAAATTGAAAAAAAAAATTGTTGAATGAGCATAATATTGGCAAAATTTTCTGCTTTATGATTAAAAAAATTATATGCATAATTTATGCATATCCAGTTTCTCATAATTTAAATAATTATGAATAAACTTTGTAAAAATTGTCATATTCAAATTTTACTGCTTAAAAAAATATGCATAAACTTCACAAATATTATTCATGTTTTGTAGAAAAATAACGCTTTTTTTCTATATAAATGTTTTGCTAAAATTTTTTGCAACAATTTATGAAAGTATAATTTAAAAAGTGATGCAAAAGTTATAAATTCTCTATAAATTTTTTGCAACACTTTATAAAAGTATAATTTAAAAAGTGATGCGAACAAGTTATAAATTTTCTATAAATGTTTTGCAACAATTTATAAAAGTATAATTTAAAAAGTGATGCAAAAGTATGCAAAAGTTATAAATTCTCTATAAATTTTTTGCAACACTTTATAAAAGTATAATTTAAAAAGTGATGCAAAAAGTTATAAATTTTTGCAAATAAATTTATAATTTTTATAAAACCATAAATTATAAAAGTGATGCAAAAAGTCTATAACTTTCTGCATCACTTTTCAAAGTCAAAGTGATGCTAAATAAAACTTAAAACCGTTCAATTGCAGTTGCGATCCCCCACGTAAGAAAAGTGATGCAAAAAGTTATAAATTTTTGCAAATAAATTTATAATTTTTATAAAACCATAAATTATAAAAGTGATGCAAAAAGTCTATAACTTTCTGCATCACTTTTCTTACGTCGGGGATCGCAACTGCAATTGAACGGTTTCAAGTTTTATTTAGCATCACTTTTTTTTCCTTTTAAAATTTCCTCTGGTTTGAGGAACCAAGAGGAAAAATGAATTGGTTAATTCGACTATAAATAATGATAAATTTAAATGGAAATCGTCACGCTACAACCGCAAACTTGTCGCCATAACCATAATTACATTGTAATTACAACATTGTATCAAAACTGACGCTAAAGGCGAGATAAGTAAATCTTTTTTTTTTTTTTTTGGAGGAACGATTTAAATGAATTTGCAAGGTGTTTCCTGAATAATTTTCGGATATTAAAAAAATCCTTTTTCGTCGTCGAATTTTGATTTATAAATTGAAGTCGTAGAAAATGAAGTCATTTTCTTTAACCGATCCTCGATTACAGTAATAACGAACGATTATCATTTATAATAAACATGCGCATGCGTAACAACTCTAAAATCAAATTAAATGGAATCAAGCCGTTAATTTTTCCGCTTCATTCCTTTTTTTTTAAAATGCTGGGGAGGAGCCTTAAGCTAAAAACGTAGATCTGAGACGAATCGTCTATAATCAAATCGAAGAAGGAATCTGAATGTTGACAGAAAATATAAAAGGAAGCATTAAATTAACAATAATGGAATTCAATTTTGGTGAATATTAAAACTTTAATAGAACCGTAAACGAATACCTCGTTAAAAAAAAAAAAAAAAATTAAGCTGTTTTCTAGGTTCCGTTACAAAGGGTCAAGTCGTTGCCATCGCGAGGAAAAAAGAAATGGCCAAATTAAAAAAAAGATGGACCCTCTTAAAAAGTTTTTGTTTTTTTTTTGTTTGTTTATGACTTTAGCCAGCCTGAGGGATTATTAGGGTGACCAAAAAAAAACGTTTTTCCGATTTTGATCTTCACCAAAAATTGGGTTTATTTTAGTGTGAAAACGAGAGAAAAATTTTGGAACTTTTTTTTTAACGATTTAGAGGTGTCGCAGAGCAGAAAAATGGCCTAAGCCACAATTTTTTTTTTTTCTTGGTATTTAATGAAACGAAAATTTCGTGCATTTTTCCGTAATTGAATTTTTCAAAAATGGACTTAATAGAGGCTTTTGACGTTGTTGAAGACGAATTTCACCATCCCAATTTTTTCCGACCGACGCTGTTAGCGCTTTTTTAGCGCTTAAACAAGATTTTTCGGGCTTAATTTTTATTTATGTTCAAATTTGAAGCCCCCGAAATTTTTATTTTTAAAGTTGCTCATGCTTATCGAAAAAAGCCCGAGGAACTTGAATTTTACTATCCCGATTTTCTCCGACCAACGCCTGAGTTCCTGTTAGAGCTAATATTATTACAGAAAGTAATATTTGAAGGCGTTTTTCTTGGGGTCAGTAGTGTTCAAAACTCAACTTTAGGCCCCCATATCTCGTCGAATTTTTGGGGGAAAAACATTCAGGGGATATGAGGTATATCTTTACGTAGAACTACGTCTAGAAGTTTTGGTTGGGGCGTCATTGGTTCATTGTTAATAATCCCCCTAAATTTTCCAAGCCCTGATATATCAGTCCAAGTGGCCCTTTTTTCAATAAAATTTTATCCAAAATCATCATAATCTTTGTTAAAAAAATGTTGATGACCTTTTCCACCAAACATTATCAAAATTTGTAGTAAAAAATTAAAATTATTAAGAATTTTTACCAAAAATCGATATAAATAAATGTGAAAGTGTCTCTGTTCAGGGTTTGTACGCAAGACCGATCGATAAATCGATAAATTAATAAATCGATAAATCGATCGATAAATTGATCGATAAATTGATAAATAAATCGATAAATAGATCAATCGATTGATAAATCGATAAATCGATCGATAAATTGATGAATTGATCGATAAATTGATAAATCAATAAATAAATCGATAAATATATCAATCGATCGATAAATTAATAAATCGATAAATCAATAAATCAATAAATCGATGGATAAATTGATAAATCGATCGATATTAGGTTAGATCGAAGTGAAAGTGTCTCTGTCCACGCAAGATCGATCGATAAATCGATCAATAAGTCGGTAAATAAATGGATAAATCCGTAAATCGATCGATATTAGGTTCGGTCGCTAGGTCGGAAAAGACGCAGTGAGTTTTTAATAAAACACAGCGGCTAATTTTTAATAAAATTCAAAAAATGTTTTTTCAATAAAATTTTCAATAAAGTTTTTCAATAATCAAAAATGATCGAAATGTTTCAAAAAATGTTAATGATCCTCCTAAATTCTCTAAGCCCTAATATTATTCCACGTGGCCCCCTTTTTCAATAAAATTTTATCAAAAATCCTCAAAATCTAAAAAATTTTATTATAAATTGTATTGAAAATTTAAAAAAATTTTAAGGATCATCAAGGATTTTGAATAAAATTTTATTGAAAAATTTCCCTAAAATTTTTTGAAATATTTCGTTTTTTTATATGTTCGGTGTCCAAAACACCAATATAACCGGACATGACAACACCATCATGGTGCGCCCTAAGACGTAGTCCTTCGTCGAAATCAGTGGAAATTTCTCCGAATTGAGGAATTGTGAAAAAAAAGCTTTGGACGGTTAAATTGGACCGAGTTCTCGGCCCTTGGCTGTTTATCGAGTTTTCTAAATTTTTTAAATCTCCAACAAATTTCTAAATTTTCTTTTTTTCAAATCCAAAATCTGATTTTCCGATGTCAAAATCGGTGCAGGATTCAGCTCGTTTGAATTCCTATCGAGATAGCTTCCTTTCAGCAAGCCGGCTCTTGTTTAATTGCGAACCATTAAAGCTTTTTGATTTATTTAAATTTTAACGAGGATTTAACCATGTGTGAAAAAAAAAAAAAAACTTTTTTTTTTTTCTTTAAATTTCATTACTCGGATTGGAGTAAATGAAAAGTAATAAGACTTCCCTCGTAATATATCGATACGTTAAATGCCTCATTTAAAAATATAAAAATATTTTTAATGAGACTTTACTGTTTTATTCATAAATCAGCGATCCTCATAATAGTTTTTATATCGATAAATCATATTTTCTATCTGATCGAAATTTATTATCATTTAAAAATCGTTGTGAAAGAAAAAAAATTATGGAAAACAAAGTGAAATTTAGTTTTTTTTTTTTTTTTTTTTTTGTTTCGAATATGAAATTATCACTTTGTATGGAAAAATAATTTGTTCAGTGAAAAATGCATTTTTTAAGAAAATAACCGATTGTTTCATCGTCGAAGCAAAAAATATAATATAATTAAATGCTATAAGAGCGATGTTTATTACGTGATTTATGGTAAATATGAATAAGAATAAGAGTGAGATTTTTTTTTTTTTTTTATCTTTTCTTTTTGTTAAGGTGTGATAAAATTGAATGATTCAGTAACACAGAGCTCGGGCGTTCAAAAGTTCTTGAACTTGGCGAGGGCGTTTCAATTAATAAAAACGAAAAAGAAAAAAAAAATTAAAATTAGTTTCTTTTTGATGGATTCTAATTATTAAAATTGATAGATCATACGAAAAAAAAGAGTCATGTAATTGTCGCTTTTGAACAAGTCATTATCTCTCTTGACCAAACCTTATAATCATGGTTCCTCGCTGGCCAAATTTGCCACGAAGAAATACGAGAAAAAAAAAATAAGTATTTCGTTTTCTTTATCGTAGAGGGGAATTCCTTTACATAATTTTTTTTTCTGGTAAATAAATATTAAAAAAAAAACGCTCTTTATTTTAAAGAATTAAGATCAAAACTAATTAACACACAATTCAAATAGCCAAGGTCAAAAGCCATAATTTCTCTGATAAGGAGTCGTAAAAACCCACCTACTGGGAAGTTTAATTTGGTACCTATTTGTCGGTAGTACCTCTATACCATGACATACCAACTAACAAATTTTTTTTCTTAGAACACGGTTATGGTTGTATTCAAATTTTTTTTTTCCATTTCGTACGGTCCCTTTTTAAAAGGCGCTTATCGAAGATAATGATTAAATAATCAAATATTGCATGATTTTTTTTTTTCCGTCGGGAGAAAAAAAATCATATTTGAAAAGACATCCGAAACTTTCATTGCCAATTAACGTAGCTGCTTTTAAAATTTTTACTCGCATGCTGCACTTCTTTAAGTGTACTTAACAACGAATAAAGTAATTTTGAAGCTAGCCTGATGGTCAGACAGGAAGATGTTTGGTTTTCACTCCAAATGGCAGTTGCTCGAAATTTGGGAAGGGAGCCTGCAAGTAACACGGAAGACAGGAAGATGTTGACCTCCCCTTTAACTTACGTAAGGTTTTCGCTGCCCCGTTTTTTTCTTTACCGCCAATTTTAAAAATGTCTTACAGAATTTAAAATTGGAGTACAATATTTTCTTTAGAGAAGGTAGCCAATTGAGGGTTGTCCATTTTTTATATTAAATTTGAATTTTTTTGAACAATAAATTATAATAAAAATTCTTACGTAAGATTTTCCGGGCGCCCCCCCCCCTTCTGTCCCCCATGCAAGAAATCGTAAAAATTTTTGCGCCCCTCCCCTCCTTCCGGTCTTAGGGAGCGTTCAAGTATTACTTAAGACCGAAAGGGAGGGGGGATGCTCAAAATTCTTACGATTTCCTACTTGGGAGGGGAGGAGTTTGGCAAATCTTATGTAAGGGGTCGTCCATGTATTACGTAACGCAAAAAAGGCCACTTTTTGACCCCCCCTCCCCCCCTTGTAACACACCCGTAACGCAACCTGTAACCCCCCCTTCGATATTACGTAACACGGGTTCTAACCCCCCCCCCCCCCCCCCATTGAAAAATATTTAAATTTCGTTTTTGAAGTCAAAAAAATTTCAAGCTTTTTGATAAATTTTAATCAGATTTTACCAGTTAAATTTTATTTTTATTTTTTTATTTTGAAGAATAACTGGTAAAAATTTTTATAAAAGAGTGAAATAAAATTGAAATAATTTTAGTATTAAAATTACGTAACGCATGGCCCAGCTCCGCCCCACCCCCCCGTAACAATGCGTAACACCTCCTTCGACCCCCACCCCCCCCTCCAGGCGTTACGTAATACATGGACGACCCCTAAGAAGTTCCATTATAATTTATTGTTCAGAGTTTTTTTTTTAATTTTAAAAAATTAAGTTGTCTTAATTTTTTTTCGAATGTCTAAAGTAGAAAAATTAAATAAAATTTCTTTCAAGAAATTTTGAAAAATAAAAATTTATTTTTCGATGATATTTTGTGCCAGTTGTACCCGTCTTCAGGATATGAGTATGAACTATAAATCAAGATTTAAGAAAAATATACTTCAATTTAAAATTGGCGTTAAAAATGAAAGGGGGGAGGGGGGTCCGCGAAAATCTTACGTAATATAATAGGGGGGTCAAAGAAATCTTACTAATTCTTACGAAGGGGGGAAGGGGAGGGGATCCAAAAACTCGAAAAATAAGTCTTACGTAATACTTGAACGGCCCCTTACGTAACACTTGAATGCTCCCGGCTTAAGTGAAGTAATTCGGAGCGACCGTCGCGTACGTGAAGTCAGCAGTACAATAAAAAGCTCAAATTATAAAAAACTATACCAGGATTTCGAGCTTTCAGGAAAATCAAATTTCAAAATTTTAGAATTTGAGCTTTTAAAGCAGAATGGTTATTTGCATTATCAACTTCGTACTGCTAACTTCCCGGGCAATTCAGTGAAAAGCTCAAATTTTAAAACAGACCCCTTTCTATGCCCCGAAATTTGAGCTTTCTGAAGATATAACGTTTTTGAATTTTTGAATGTTTTTCGGACTTTGATTAAAAAATAAATTATTGAATTACCATTGGGGGACGTCCATAAATAACGTTATCATTATTTTGGCCATTTTTGACCCCCTCTCCCCACCCCCATCTGTAAGTATAAGTTAGCATTTCGGGACCCCCTTTCTTTTAAATTGCGTTATATTTCGGTTATCCCGGCCCCTTAAAAATTAAAAAAAAATATATATTAAACATTTAAAAAAATCTGAAATTCTTTGGAACTTAAATTTTGCAAAGAGAAGGTTTTTTTTTTAAATTCGAGCAAATGCGCGGGTAGTAAAATTGAATTTTTTTTCTAAAGTGGATTAGCTTAAATAATTAAAAATTTAAATTATTTTCATTTTTGCACGTTTATTACATGAGACAAAAGTTAGCAAAAGTTAGCATTTTGAATACCCCCTCATCCCCTAACGTGCTAACCTAAATAATGGACGGCATCTTGCACCGAGTACTGCCAGATTCACATGGGATTCTTTCAAAGCTCGAAATCAAAAATTGCGATAACCAGTGATTGCTAACCCTGGAATATTTAATCAAGGAACATCAGGTGGTGTTCGTTGCTAGAAACAATTAACAAAACCCAGATTGTTATAAGTCGAGTAATGATCCTAAAGCTCCTAAAGATCCCGAAATAATGATCCTTAAGCACACTTTGAAAGGAGAAAATTTTCCTGCTTTAATTTGGCGGATTCTCTTTGACTGTCAGCCTATATCCTTTATTATACGAATTGTCCTTCAGACAAAGTAGTTCCTTCAACACTGTAATTTTTAGTCCTCCAGAGCAACGACTGTGCAAATACTGGTCAAGTTGCTTATTTCAGCAACCATTCAACCAAAGAAATCAAACGCTATTATGCATTATGTCTGCCACATACTGCCCTGACTTTCCAGCTTACGAGGAAACTTATCAATCCTTGAGGAACCCTTTTCACCCTTTAGGAAGTTCTTACTGATCGGGAAGCCGAAGGAATATACCACCCACGACATCCTAGAGACATTCGCAAATTGCAAAGTCTTAAAAGAAGAATCCTACGAATATTGTGCACATATCAAGGTCGTTCACAAATATCGGGTTGACTTGCTCGAGAATCATCGAAAAATTTGCATTACTTAAAAAAATATTTCCTTATATAACGCTCCGACTTAATAAAAATTCCTGTAATTCCAGTTTCAGGTGTATTCCAGTAGTCCAGGTGCATGAAGCAGAATATAATTAACTTTAACAAATAAATCCCCTCCCACACAACAATTTAATAAATCACTTTTTTTTTTTTAATCATCATCTCCTTCTTAAAGGAAATCCCCTCGGGGCGTTTTGCAATTTTCGTAGTATTATAGCTCTGCATTCGAAGCTTTTCAAAATTTCTGATGGACGTACGTCTACCTCGTTAACTTCCCGTCTATGACATGTAGAAAATTGATATAAAACTGATAAGTGATTCCATTCGCGCCCGGCCATACCGTTTCGCCATATGGGAAATCCAAGCTAATAAGGTTAGTCCGTCCGAATCAAAAAAATTCTAATATGACAATTCGGACAGCTTCGGAAAAAAAAAAAAAATTACGCAATTTCTTAACATTGACTTCGGTTCGCCTTTTGGCTATTTTCATGACTGATAAAAACAAACTGACAATCAGATTACTCAACAGTCGTGAAATAATGGGATATCCAAATGGTTGGTTTGCTTTTTTTTTTTTTTTTTTTTTCGATTCATATTTACATTTGAAATGCATGTTATAAATGAGAGCTTAACAAGACCTTGTATTTTTCTTCTCATCACGTTGATGAAATCACGTATTAAATTCCAGGAGCAAGTATACGGGAAATTTAAAAAAAAAATTGAGTCGGGTGCCAAACTTGAAAAAAAAAATCCTTTCTCTCTTTCTAAGAATGCAAGATATGATTATGTGGGAATTTTAGTTTGATTTTGCGTGCGGCAATAATTAAAGAAAAAATCGATAATCATATATTGAACATTTCGATGATCTTGTGGTAAAATGGATCGTGATCGAGATTGTTATATATTTTAATATTTGGTATTTCTCTTGGCTTTCGTGAATCACGGCTTTTTTTTTTTTTTTTGAGATGCCGTGCGTTAAGATCCTTCAACTTGAGGGAAATGCGATGATATTTCTTTACGCCAAAGTACCTGGAGCGGGAAGGCAAAGGTCCTTGTCAACATAAGTTATATTCGGATAACGGTAATTAAATAATTATACGATTTAGTGCACTTACTTATTGCAAACTGTGCCGTTTCCGACAACGAAAAATGCAACATTGAGATTTGTTGAATTTTTATTTAAACAAAATTACGTCGGTTATCGTGTCTTAAGTATCTTGAAAGGTATCGGTTTCAGCATGATTATGTATTGATTTTTTGTAGATTCTTTTATCGTTCCAATGTTTTTAACGATTTTGAGATGCCTTCAGAGTTATTGCCACCACCGTTACCCAGGAAGAAGATGCCCAAGTGGAGCTGATACCAAATCGATATGGCCTCAATATAGTGTCACTATGGTATCATTTTTTAATCATTTTGCTGCCTTTTCAAAGGTATCGTTGTGGTATCGTTCTCATTTCAGCAAGGTATCATAACGGAATCAATTAAGTGTCTTTCTGATGCCCAAATGGTGTATTGAAATTTTTTACCTGGCATAAGTGAGACCATCGTATAGGTTTCAGTACATCATCATTTTACAGTAAATTTGAACTTGTAGAGGAAATCAGTAAAGCAATAACATATACAGTCTAGTCTTAGATTAAATTTTTTTAAATGTTATATGAGTATCGGTGTTGACTAAAATTTGTAAGTCCCTTCATTTTTTCATTAAGGTATCTTTCCATAATCGGTTTATAATCATTTTAATTTCTTTTTGCCATCGTTTTATTGGTGTCACTGATGGTATCGATTTAGTATCGGTTTGTGACCGACTCCACCGGGGCATGACGTCTTGAAGACGGCTGAAGATGTCTTTAAGATGCATCCTGTATGAAGGCGACGATGAAAGATGAAGTTGAAGATGAAGGTGAAGACAAAAAAGAAAGATGAAGATGAAAGATGAAAGATGAAAATGAAGATGAAGATGATAATTAATGATGAAGATGACGAAGATAAAAATATAGAGTGAAAATATGATCATGAAAATGAAGATAAAGTTACCCTTGAATGGTAACTTCCCAGTAAATGGTAACTTCTCATATAACAAGATCCTTAAGAAAGAAAGATAACCATTTCTTTTGATAAAATTGTCTTAACGACATCGAAAAGAGATTATCCCCCTTAAATGCATCTTGCAGGCAGGGCAGGACGTTAGAGGAATATAAGACATCGTTTCTTCATCATCATCATCATCATCATCGTTTCTTCTTCATCATCATCATCGTGTCTTTATCAGCATCATCATCATCATCATCATCGTTTCTTCATCATCATCATCATCATCATCATCGTTCTTCATCATCATCATCGTTTCTTCATCACCATCATCATCATCATCGTTTCTTCTTCATCATCATCATCGTGTCTTTATCAGCATCATCATCATCGTGTCTTTATCAGCATCATCATCATCATCATCGTTTCTTCATCATCGTCATCATCGTTTCTTCATCATCTTTTCATGGTTTGCTCTATTCGTTTTTATGTCTTCATCAACTCGCTTTCATCTTTCTACAACAATACTTTATCGTCTCACGTTCGTGGCCAAAAACTTCTTCAACTACTGTTTATTCTTTTGTGGGGAATACTAAGACCCAAGACTTCAGGAAATTAATCTTCCAGCACTTTGCCCCATGACAGTTTTCCTCCTCGTCGTCTTCAGTTATGAACGAAAAGGAAGCAAAAATATTGGGAAAAAAACTATATTCCGGTTATCTCTATTCTGTCCATTTCAACTTATCTTTTTCAAACCACTCTCTTGTCTTTATCTTTTATCCATCTCTTCACCTCTTCATTTGTTCATGTCTGCAGCTCTTCATCGCTATAGCTTCTTCAGCTTTTCACGTATTCAGCTCTTTAGCACTTCTCCTCTTCAGCAAGGAGAAATCCTTTTCAGCTCTTCATGTTTTCTTTACATGTGTTTAACAGAACTACTCATCGTTCTCCTTATTTTTATCTTCGCTTGTATCTTTCCTTAACTTCGTGATTCCTTTTAATTCCGTCTTCCTCTTCTACAACTTTGCAATGTTCTTTTTAGAAACGACACGGAAGCAACTTCTGTCGCAATCGAAAAAATTCCGTGATGATCATTATCGTCATCACACATGTGTCAAAAAATGATGCGAAGACTAAACGGACCAAAACTTTCCGCGTTTAACTTCACGAGACATGCTCGTGGACAATCGAACACTTGAAAACGGGAGGATGGATCAAGGCCGTTCGGGGAGCCAAATTCCCGAAAAAAAAATTCCAGCCGACGACATTCCTTCTTTTGTCCGACTTTTTTTTTTATCTACGTCTGACAAGTTTTGAAAAGAAAGTTTAAATGCAGCGACGCAAACATGTTCAACGGATTAAACTCCAATGCAAAACAAAAAAGAAAAAAAAAATGAACTGACATTAATCATGTCTTTTGCATTTTCAATCAAGCTTCCGTTTGCAAACCAAAAGAAGAAGTAAAAAAAAAAAATGAATTTTTTAACCGCTCCGTGAACTTTCAAACGAGCGCGTTTAATATTGAATGACTTTATTATTAGGAATTAAGTAATAGTTATCCGCAACTGTTTAAAATGATGATTGACGTTGTCTTTCATTAAATATGATCGTATCTTTATTTTTACAAGTGTATGGCATTTTCAGCTACTGTATTATTTTATTATAATATAATTTTTTTTTTCCTTCCCTTTTATCTTTTTTTTTATTTTATTGTTGGCTGGTATTTTACGAACGTAGGGCTTTAAGGTGTGACCCGATGATTTAACGCCCGGTAGCCTAGTTTCCTGCTCTTAATTGCAATGTGTACAACAAGGGAGTGGAAGGGATTCTTCACTTTGTTTTATGTTTGTTCAATTATCTTTACTTTAAATTACACCGTCATAAGAATCGCCGATCGCACCGTGTAATTCGTGCGACGGCACGATGATTATTATCATCATCAACATATTATTGTTATTAAAAAATAATTATTAATCACGGTCTGTTTTTCCAAGCAGACGATAATCCGCGCACGCAGCGCTCCTGGCGGACGGTTACGTTACATAACCCGTTTTCTCGATAATTAATTTTTTTTTTTCTCTCTTTTGGACTTTCGATTTGTTTGATTTATTAATTAATTGATTTGCCGACATAAGGGATCAACCGGAGTAATTCGATTGCCACTTTCGTTGATTCATTTTCTCCTTTGTATTTTTTTTTTTTTTTTTTTTTAATTAGCACAAAACAAAAGCTAACCTTACATTGTTTTGGGAGATCCACCTAAAAACATTGTGATGTAACCCAAACCGTCGGATCCGAATTTTAATTTTTTTTTTTTTATGTACGTCCAGCATCCTTACGCAGTAATATTTAATAATAATTTGTTCGTTATCCAAGGTCTACGATCGTGATTCTGCATCTTTTTACTTATTAAACTCGCAAATAATACATCATGATTTTTTTTTTCTTCGATAGGTGCATCGTACGATCAACCAGGAGAAGAGGATGGATGATTTTCGAGCGATCGTTAAACGCGAGGTAAGTTTTAAAAAGATTCGGAGGAATTCCCAAGAAATGGTTGTTTGTCCAGAACTAACGTAAGGGGCAAAAAATTAAGATTGGCACTTGGGAGAATTTTTTTTTTTTTCTTTCGTAGATTTTTTTTACTTCTTTTTGTCGGAAGGGATCGTTGGCCCCCGACGAAAATTAACTTAATTGTGCCTTGCTCGGTGGGGCTTTTTCGGCTGGATGAGAAAAAAGAAACCGAAATTACGATACAAAATTTAGGGTCCTCAGCCCCCATAAAAATAATGAATCTTCTATTTTGCGTGCTCAGGGATGTCAGACCGAACCGAACCGAACCTAATAAAAATTAAAAAAACCGAATAGAAAGTTGGTTTTTTTACTACGAAAAGCCAAACCGAACCGAACCGAACTGAACTTTTCAGAAAATTTTAATTAAAAAACGGAACGGAATTTTGGGGCACGGGCAGCAGGTTTTTAATTGCACAAAATATCGAGGCTTTTGACACCTTCATCTTCTTTCTAAATTTCACAGAGGCTTGGGAATGAGTTTTGGCCATTTTTTTTCCGAACCACTGTGCCCCCCCCCACCCACCCCCCACTCGACTCCCACTTTTTGAATGCTGCGATTGCACCTTTTGAATGCTCGAAACTTCCGATTTTTAGCCTCTTATTTCATTTTTTTTTGTTTTCCTTTCTGCAAAATATTTAGTCGTTATTGCGGGATTTTCACATAAATCCTATTTCAAAAAAAAAAAAATTGCTAGATCACTTTTTTTGTCCTTTTTTTGCCCGTGACATTTTTATTGAAGAGGATTGTGTTCAAGTGTTGACAGAGACTGCTTTCCTTAATTAGACAAGATCAAATATTGGATCGTTTCAAAATTTAACAATGACCTACTTAAAGATTCCATTTATTTAATAATTAAAAAAAAGAAAAAAAAAAAAAAAAAAAAAATGAAAACCAATCTTTTTTTTTAAAATTATATGTCTGGGGCTTTTCGAAACGTAACATCTTTGTGACGTTATGCTAATTAAACGACAACAAAAGAGAAATATGCCCTGGCGAAAATGAAATAAAAAAGTTCCGGCGAAAGAATGGATCGTAAATTCTTTTTCAGAAAAAAAAAAAAAAAAAAAAAAAAAAAAAGTCCGTGTGAGTTTTTTTTTCGGATTTCAAATCGTTTATTGCGTGTCGGCCAATCCATGTTTTGCCTGTTTTCGGAAATTAAACAATAAATGTTATTTATGCGTCTATGAGACTTTCGCCGAAATTATATGAGATAATTTTTACTCTTTTTAAACGACGAACCATAAAGTTATATGCGTAATAATCTGGCAGTTTTTGATGAACCAAATCGTTGCTTTTGCTTTGAAAATAATAAAGCCAAAAAAAAAAAAAAAAAAAAAGTGGCTGAGTTATGTAAAAGAATTCTCGGAATATTGATGAAATTCCTTTGCATTTTTTTCTATGGATGTTTCAGTTACTTTCATAAATATGAGTTTTTGATTGCTAATGCGTTCGCTTTGTTGGTCTCGGCTTTTTAGAATCGGTTGTTTTGTTTCGTACGTTCGTATAGGGACCAGTTAAGCAGCTTTGAGGGTTACGGTTACGGTCTAGACGGTTACGGTTTCAACTTCGATTGGGGTTTTCTCTTTACCTGACTTCGGTTCAGCTCTAAACCCTTTTAAATTTGAAATGTACGGAAGCCCAGAAGGGTCACCCCAAATGTCAGTTCCGGAACTGACAGCTTTAGATAATTATTTTATTGCTTGCTAGCACTGTCAGTTCCGGAACTGACATTTGGGGTGACCCTTCTTTTTTTTATTGCTTCCTCACAGCGTCAGTTCCGGAACTGACAATATTTGTTTCGGAACTAACAGTGCTTGTTCCGGAACTGACCAGCTTTAGATAATTTTTTTTTATTCCTCGCTAGGTTCCGGAACGGAACAGACACTGTCAGTTCCGGAACTGACATCTTTTAATGGAAAGATTGATTGTTCCGGGACCGACAGCGTTTGTTCCGGAACCGACAACGTTTGTTTTGGAACCAACAGTGCTAGTTCCGGAACTGACAGCTTTAGAAAACTATCAGCGGATTCGAGATCAGCGACCTCGAAAACCCCTTAGTGCTAATTTTCATGAAAAAAAACCCCTATCCCGTGCAATGCGTAACACTTCCTTCGACCCCCATGGAATCTCCTAAATGAAGTATATATTGTTATTTTCTTTTTTTCAAATTGTAAAAGGGGAAGGTCAAGACTCTTGACCTAATATTGGGGGGATCATGACTTACGTTAGGGAGAGGTTCAAAAATGACTAGAATTGTGCTAAGGTAATAGTGTGATTCCCGGGCTAAGTATTGCGGTCATTTAATTTTTGTTTTGCTTTAATTTTTTCCGTTGATTTGGTTGTGTAAGTAGCAGACATTCGTTCTTTCTTTTATTTGTCGAATCGGCGTCAATGAAAACTATACCAATCCTAATATTAACTATACTAAACTATACTAATAGTTTATGGAATTAATATGGGCTTTCTTGTCGCACCATATAATTTTTTTTTAACTTATAAAAAAAAAAAAAAAAAAAAAAAAAATCCATGTAATCCTTACATGTTTACTTCTGTAAAACTGTTATCAGAAGCTGCGTGTCTCTCTAAATCTTACTTTTTTTTTAAAGTCACAATTTAGTTTAAATTATTCCACTTGTCCAATATTCAAATGTTCGAATATTATTTTCATTGAGACTAGATTTTTGAGTTAGATTTTTTTTTTCTTTTTTAACTTTGTCATTACAATGGGACCCCTAAAGAGAAAATATAACCCAGACCTTAGAAAACATGGGCGAGGCCATCCCATTTCGATTCTTCGGTTGCTACACCTTTCGGCGACATGTGTCTATACATGTATTTTTTTTTTTTTTTTTATCATTGTAAAACCGAATCAGAAAACGGTAAATTTTTTTTTTTTTTTATTTTCGAATCTCCCGCGAATTCACACAAAATATTTTTCTAATGAGCCCCCCACCCCCCAAAGAATAACAGGTGTCTGATTTCAGACACATTCTTAACGTCGCATCGTGTGTTAGCTAATAATTAAAAAAAAAAAAGAAAATATTTGAATAAAAAATGCATTAATCATTCACTTTAGTACCACCTAAAGGAAGGTCACCAACCCTTTAAACAAAACAAACAAAAAAAAAAAAAAAAATTATTACAGGCAATCGAACAACAGTAAGGATTAATTTTTTTTTCAGGGAGCTCATGTAACACTAAAGAACTCGCACTCACCAAAAAAAAAAAAGTACAAGTGTTTTTTTTTTTACGTTTCTGACTTTTAAAATATGGCACTACAATTTTTATATTTTTTAAACGTCGGGGTTTAATTTTTTATACATATAATTTTTTTTTTTTTTACATGTATAAACAAAAAGAATCATTTCCTGACTGTTGCATTAATTTTTCGGGCCCCCCAAAGCAGCAAATCACGACAATGCCAGTTCATTTTCTATTCAAATTCACTCATGCATAAGTACCGCGTGGTCAGGAATTTTTGTAATTTCCGTTTTGTGAAAAAAAAGAAAAAAAAAAAAAACTTTTTTTGTTATTCCAAAAAAAAGATGTAAAACGACGAAGAAGCTTTCTTTCAAACTTTTTTTTTTTAGTACTTGTAGAAAAAAAAAAAAAATCTCGGTAGTCGAAGAAGGAAATCGTGAACCCGCGACGTCGGGTTGTCATTACAAATGTCTGTATACCACCACCATTCCGATCCTCTTTGGTACTCATGCAGACCGTCCAGTGGTATCAGTGCGAGTTCAAACAAGCAACTGTGCGCGCGCGGTGTGGATTAGTATAGTTTTCATTGACGCCGATTCGATCACGTATTTCGTGCGGTTATTTATTAAAAACCCTTTTTTTTTATTCTTATATTTATTTGATTTGTGTGAGTTCCTGTGGTTCTTTAAGATTTTTTTTTTATCGTCTTTACTTAGAGCTTTTTTTTTTTTTTTTTTTAATGAAGTGCAGGTTCACGTTAAAATTTGTTAGAATGGAGAAAAAAAAATTAGCCATGGTCGGTGATCTGATTGATGAATGCTAGTAATTTGCATATGTAGTGAAAAAAAATGTATTAGTAAAAGTGTTTGGAGGAAGAAAATTTTTGCATTTGAAGGAAAGAAAAAAAATTTCTTAATAAGTGATATTTCGCTCAGATTGGATATTCGAATTTATTTTTTTGAAGAAAAGTAAGACTTTTTATTATTTTCTTGATCTGTTTGAAGATATTATTACGATTTTTTTTTATAACCGTGATGAAAGTATGTTAAGATGGGATTTGGCATTGATATTGAAATATTAACACTTAAAAAATGACTGATGAGAGGAGAGACTCAATCATTTTTTTAGATTTAGCTTAGGTTTTCGAAATCTTAGATACCCATCCCATGATTTGAGTGCAGTTTTTTTTTTTTTTTAATTCTCAGGATTACTTACAAACCGAACGAATGACATTTATTTAAATAAATTTCAATTTCAATATTTGTGCAATATTTATGATAGTTAGTTGCTTCCCTTTAAAAATTTTTTTTAAACAAAAATTAAGGAAAAAAGTTAGAGATTTTGATTCATAGATGCGAATTCTAGACATTTTTTTAAATTGTTTTTCTCATCAGAAAAGATGAAAAATTATTTTATTCCTCAATATTTTTTTTTTTTCACCCACTGAAAAAAAAAAATGTTAACGTCAAAAACGTGTGTGAAACTTTATTTACTTTTTTTAAATTTACTTAAGCCTATCTTAAATTTGGTCTGGTAATTATTAAACTTATTCATGTGAAAACACGGGTCTACGTCTGTCGAAGGGAATTAAGAAAATTTTCGCACTTAAACAGGTTTTTCACTCATTACTATGGAAATTGCACTTATCCAGGTTCGACCTTATTATTCAGTTTAAATTATGTAAGAATCGTTTTTCTGCCTTCTTGATTAATTTTAAATCAAATTAATTCGGGTTGGAAGGAATACTTCGTACGAAAATTTTTTATTTTTAGGCCCTAGAATTTTTTTTTTTTTCTTTTTTTTCACGTAGGACTACGTCTTAGGGCTCGTTCCTGGGGAAATCTGTCGGTCTGTTCGCACCATAAATTAATATTTAATTATTTTAATATTAAAATTTTAACTTTGAATACTTTCATTAAAATTTTGACTAACTTTTTTCAACTTTTGACCTTTTTTTTATCAAAAATTTTAAGTTATTTTCGTGCCAGGAAAAAAAAATCATATTTTCATCAAAAAATTCGAATTTTTTGATTAAAAACGAGCAAAAAAAATGCCTTAGAAATTTTAATTGTTTCATTGTTTTAATTCAGCATTATTAGGACAGTACCCCAATGATGTAGTCCTATGTAGGAATATGCCTCCATGTCCCAGTCTGATTTTTAATAATAAATTCTTGCCTTGAGGATTCGAAAAATCTCATAATTTGAGATTGCACCGAGAGAATTACACCCCCCCCCCTCCCATGCCCCCTACCTTAAAGTAGGAAAACTATGATTCGATATCAATTTGAGTTATGCATTTGGATTTGAATGCTTATTTGATTATGCATTAGAATAAAATTTAGTCGACTCGTGCTTTTGGATGTCGAAAAATTGCCTAAACACTATTGCAATGATCAGTATAGTCAGTATATTAAATTTTTAGTTAATCTTCCACACTCGTCTTGGATAGCCTTGCAGTCAGTTATGCAACCAGCAGTGTCCGTTCTACAATTGAAAGTAGCGATTCGTCAAATCAGTTGACAGCAGGGCTAGTAGTACAATGGACACTGCCATGACAATTGACTCTGCTTTAGTTGTATAATTGCAACAACTGGTTGTATGACTAAAAAGAGCCAGCTGTACAAGTGACACAATTTGTTGTACTACCGAACTGGCAGTTCAGTGGATCTGCTAACTGATCAGACGTCTGGTTGTTCAACCGACGCTGTTAGTTGTGCAGTTTACACTGCTGGTTCTACAGCTAACGACTTGTGAAAGACTCATCCTCCTGAGCCTCCGTAAAATGAAAGCATGAAAGCAATAAAAGCAATGAAAGCTGAATATTGATTTCAATCCCGAAAAAACTGTCTCAGGTCATTCCGGTCGGTAGTTCCATTTGTCATGCTGTAGGACCATTTTTTAAACTTCTGGTGTGTCCATTGCTGATCCAAGAGCGTCTTTCGAATCTTCTAACCTTTCTCTATTTTCCCATCTACCCAGCCCAGATGTATTTTCTTCTGGTTGTCATGCCGAGGAGTGTTTAGTCTACGTTCCACGCGATCTCAAATGCGAAATATTCTTCTTCCACCTTCACCTCTTGTCCTGAGGATTCTTAAGAGGCGCTATTTAAAAGCTTCTGTTCGCTCTTTAAAGTTTTTTTTTTTTATGCATTTTCAGGCAGTTGCTGAAGGCAGAAAAACAATACTGTTTCAGTTCCGATCTCATTTTTTTTTTCAATTTGCATACTCTACGTTAGTTCAAACCAGTTGAAACTTGCATTTAAAAAAAAGTCGTAAATATACGAAGAGATTGAGTACAGTTGGGAGGTAAAAGTTTGATTTTTATCTCCTTATTCCAGTTTTTTTTTTTTTTTTATTTTTTTTTTTTTTTTTTTGTTTTACAAAATTGCCATTTTTTGCTGAGGTGTCTTCTTTAAATAATTGTTCCACGCAGTCATTAGTTTGGTTTGCTGTAGGTCAGTAGCATTATCTTAAGAGGCCTTTCAAATGTTGTGTCATCGTTTTAAGGTATGGGCGGACCTAAAATTTTTTTCTAGGAGGGCTAACAATTGGGGGAAAAATTTTCTGGGGGGGGGGGAGGCTGACCCTATTCAGGCCATATAATTTTCAAAATTCTAGGGGGGCTATTCAGCTTCCAGGGGAGGACTAAGCCCCCTGTGCCCCCCTAGATCCATCCATGTTTAAAGGGAAGGGGAAGGGTCACCCCCCCAATGGCACTAATGCGCACTACGGAAAAATGATGCAAAAAGTGTATAAAAACTTTGTAAAATAAATGCAAAAAATTTATGTAAAAATAGTACTATTTTTGTATAATTTGTACAAAAGTTTGGACATGCATAATTTTTGTAAAATTTATGCATAATTTTTTTAAGTATAAAAATCCGGATATGCATAATTTATGCATAATATCTTTTCTAATCACAAAGCAATAAAAATGCGAATATTGTGTTTAACGGTATTTTGCATTTTATGCATACTTATTTATGCATAATTATATTGAAGGATGAAAAAAGAATTTCTACATAATTTATACATGATTTTCATATAATTTATGCATTTCCTTTTCGTACTGGTATAATCACTCCCAAAAAAGTGCACACCTAAATGCAAAATAATGCAAAGTAAAGCGGCGAGATTGCACCTAATGAAGTGATGCTATATCTAATGCGAAGGTAATGCAATCTTTAACTCACTGGAAATGCAAGTGCATCAGTAACGCAAAATGCAAGTAATGCCTAGGTAATGCAATGTAATGCAAAGTCAAGTATACATCGAAATGAATGAGTATGTCCCGTACAAAAAAGTGATGCATAAATTATGTAAAAATCCTTTATAAATTATGCAATATTGGACGTACATAAAAAATGCATAAATTATGTTTAAACTTCTTAACTTTTTTTACCGGAATAATTTGTTTTTACTCCAACATAATTATGTATAAATAAGTGAACGTAAAATAAAAAAAAAAGTTGAATCAGCATAATATTTTCAAAAAAAACGGCTTTGTAATTTAAAAAAATTTTATGCATAAAATATGCAGAAATGATATATATCCAGATTCTTATGCTCAAAAAAATTATGCATAAATGTTGTAAAAATTATGCATGACCAAATCTTTGTATAAATGATGCAAAAACAATACATTTTTTATATAAATTTTTTGCAAAAATTTTATTCATTTTTTTTTTACGGGTCTCTCGCACTAATATTAAACGTCCATAATAATAACCGATTTTCTGATGACGGAAAAGGATTCAAAACAATGCATTAAAAAAATGACGTAATATTTGAGGGGCCCTAAATTCTCGCCCACTAAAAAAATTTCGAAGCTCTCAAAAATTAAGGTATTACTTTCGAAAACTTGGCAGTCTTCATTCTAACAAATATAACTCCTGTGAACCTAAATAAAAAAAATTATCTCCTAAGATACTCAGTGTGTGTATTTTATAAAATCTCGTTTCAGCTTTTTTTTTTCTAATGAATATAACCAGATGCAATACATACATACTTAGTGACATGATTGAACTTTCGTTATATGAATATTGATTAATAACTGTATTTAAAACGTCAAAAAGGAAAAAAAAAAAAGTCTTACAATTATATGGCAACACGTTTTTTTTTTCTCTCTCTCTCTCTTTTTAATAATTGAGATGGATCAACTATAAAAATGGATCCTCATAGATCTTTTAGGCCTTCAGCACAATTATTACACACCTGAGGTAAGTCTAATAAGTCCGCATTTACTTGTAATTACCCGTTAATTTTTTTATAAAAACATAAAGTCGACTGGGTCGCGAGGTTAAATTGGAGGACGACCGGTGTGGTATCAATATTAATAACAAACTAGATGACAATTTGCACTTCGCGCGCGTGGATCCCTCTTCTGCATTAAAAAAAAAAAAAAAAAAAAATTACAGGATGCGTAAAAATGGGAGTGACCATAAAATGCATGAGAGAAATTAAACGTAAGATTTAATTCAGGTTTACGGACAAAGAGGAAAAACTTTTTTTTTTTTCTTCTTTGGAAGATGTTTTTAATTCACATTTAATCTCGTCGTTCGGTAATTAAAAACCGCTCTCGGGGATGGATACTCTCAAAGAAGACGTGTTTAACACCCCCCCTTTAGTAATTTCAATCTTAATTATCTGCCCTTGGGAGGAATAACTTCTTTGACCGCGGTGCATCGTGATGTGTTGGAGAAAGAAAAAGTTTAAAAAAAAAAAAAAATTTTATGTCATCGGATTTTTTTTTTTTTTTTTTTTTTTTTTTTTTTTTTTTTTTGCTAACGAGATTTTTAACCACATAAAAAAAAACCTCATAAGCACCCATTTGTTCAGGATGGTTGATGTCAAACAACAATGGCTTATCTTGTTTGCACTACCTGGAATTATGACATCCACTTTAAATATCTTCCCGATAACTTCTAAGAAAGTAAACAAATTTTCATTCTTCTTCGATATAAAAAAAAATGTAAAACACTTGTTTAAATTAATTTTTCGCTCGTATCAACAACGCTTCTTTTAAATTAGGACCGTTATCTATTCCAGACTTCGTTTTTAAGGTAAAAACTGAGGTTTTTTTTATTCTTTGTTTTTTAATGAGGAGGACGATGATGATGATGATTGCATGAAAAATAATAATAAAAATCGGAGAAAAAAGTAATTAGGGCACGTACAAAGCATTTTTTTTTTTTTTTTTTTCTGGAATTGAAAAAGAGAAGATAATGACAATTTCGGACTCAGAATGCACACATCACGAGTATTCAAATTATTATAAGTCTTTTTTTTTTTTACTGTACCAAAAGGTAACCTTGAAGAATGTCACGCATATTTGGACGGAGTGAATGCTCATTTTTATACTTTCGCGATACGTGACAATAACGTTCGGACAGAAATTATACATTATTTAATTTTTTTTTCTTTTTTTACACTACATACATGTCAGGGTTTTATAAAAGTGAAACAAAAAAAAAAGTAAAACTGAAAAGGATATCAGATGGCGAAGAAAATTATATTACTTAAGTTTGATTTCTTGAAATTCAGATTGTCGTAGATTGATATTCATTATTCAAAAAAGCATTTTTCTTTTTATGTTCGTCGCAGTGGCTGCCCAGGCTGATTGGGAAAAGTGAACACCAAGTTCTTTCGGGAGAGTTTCAAATGCTCCCCCGTAGGGTGGCTTTTTGGAAGAGGGGAAAATTTTTCTTTTTAAATTTTGGTGATTTTGTTTCAATGCCTGTACGATTACCCCACAAAAAATTTTAGGTCAATCGGCCATCATTAAGGGGTGTCCCAGGGGCCCGAAAATTTTCAAAAAGCCGTTGTAAGGGCCGAAAATGAAATTTTTCTTGGCATAAAAGACCATCGATTCCTATCGGAAATTTTGCGTGGATTACGAATTTGAAGTTCAAAATTAGTTTTGGTGCCTGGTTTTTGAGCTCCTGGCCTGGCCTTTTGCCTGTGTAAAAAGTAAAAATTTATTTTTTGATACTTATGAGCTTTTGAGCTTTTAAGCCTCTTGAGGCACCCTTTCCCTTCTACGAAAAAATTTTTTAAAAAATTCAGGGACTGTTTCTAGGCGGAATGAAATACTTTGAGGGGCGGCAGTCACCAATTTCAAAACTTGACAAAATAAGGGCCACCCTACTGAATTCCAACCTTCCACCCTTTTCTTCGCTGAAGATTTACTAAAATTGAGTCTCTGATCGATCCCCTACCGCTTTATTGCATAGCCTGTATTTATTCCATTTTTCTTTTTTTTTTTTCATCTTCAATAAATGCTGTAAATCCTATTTAGCCTTCGATGTGTTTGATCGTGAAAACGAATACAAATATCGAGATCATTTCCTGGATTTACTGCTTTCCTGACAGAGCAATCATAATTTAAACTCGATATGATGTCACTTTTCTTCACCTTTATTGATTCAATTATTCGTTCATTTATTTTCAAGGTCGAGAAAAGAACCCGCCTTTCAATATTTTTAACATTTTAACGACGGAAACCTACTTTCAAAAATCACCCCCCTTGGACGGAAACTCTTTTGAAGTTTGACTTGTATAAATAAATCTTAAGCTCTTAAAACAAAAGAAAGTAACATTCGAATTTAAAAGCGCCTTAGTCAAGTTAAGTATGCAATCTGTGTTACACCTAAATTGAAAATTTAATATATTGAAAGAATTTCCAAAAAAAATGCATTAAAACCAGTTTTTACTGACGTAGAACAGATATTTTAAAGGAAATAAATCAAAATTTAGGGAGGTTTAACTTACACAAGTTCCAGCTAAGCAAAACAAATGTAATTGTGAGTTCTGATTTTCAGTTCCATAAGCTAAACATAGGCGATATTCGAACCGCCATATTTGTTTACTAATGAATCGTCAAATGTATGCCTATTAATTAGACTTCAGGATACTCGGACAGGGGAAGCTTTTGCATCTTCACAAGACATAATGAGCAAGTAATTTAACTTAACTTAAGTAATTTAATTCAACTTCCTCCGCCATCTTGGATTGCGCGATAGAAATTTTTTTTCCCGTTAGGTTTGAAATCAGCGACCCCGGAAACGCCTTGGTAGTGAATGTGAGTCGTATCAGAAATTGTTTTGATCAGAGCTTCCTATACTGGCATCAAATTTGATGCCATCGTCCCAGAAATGCATTTTGTTGGCATCAGATGTTCTTAGCCCCTTGCGGGTGGATGCATCCATATGGATACATATACATTATGGGTTTTCTGTAAAATTATTCGACAATAAATCGACTTGGGCTTGTACGTAAATGGCCGGAAAAATAAAATTTTAAAATTTTAAATTTTTGACGAAAATGTAAATCCCATGTTTAGCTTATGGAAGTGTTATTACTTAATTAGAATATTAATTAATGGCATTAAAATTGTATTTGATGTTAATGTAAGTAAAAGAATTACAAGCTATCGTGATTATGGCCAAAATTAAAAATTGTGAGCTGACATGTGGATTATATGACGAATTTTTTCCTCCCATACTTAGCTTATGGAGCTAAGATAAAATCAAACTTTCAGAAGCGAAAGATGGCAAAAAAATTTCATAAGCTATAAATTTTGATATCAATATAGATTCTGAGACTTGTTATCTTGATTTTACTGCATTTTATACTTCAGCTATTAGTTTTTAGCGATTTTTGTAAGATTTCACTTAAATTATTTTTCCCATAATCTAAACATAGGCGGCACATATTTTTCATTACTCATAGTAGGAAAGAACTACTTTCCGCTTCGTACACCATTGCGGAAAGTGAATTTTTCCGAATAGGGCAAAACAATGTTAAACCTGTTTATAGAAGACTTTGTTTACAATTTATCAAATAATTTTCTCTGATTTTTCTGAATAATTAATCACTGATTCGTAATGAAAAGTACCTTGTTTAACCTAGGAAGAAAAATGAATATCCCCGTTGAGGTTTTTTTCAACCCTCGCGCTTCGCGCTCGGGTTTAAACAAACCTCAACGGGAAAATTCATTTTCCTCCCTAGGTTAACAATCTACTATTTTTTTTGTTTTATTTGTTTAGCTTTACTAACTCCCGGTATGGATCATACTGTATCAAAATATTGCCGAAAAAGACCAAACAGCATCTAAGCCCCTAACACTTCAAAGAAAAAAATAAATCATTTTTTTTTTTTTTTTTTTGAATGCGATGAGTTTTAGCTAATTTTCACGTGGAGAGATAGGAAAAGAGAGAAAAAAAAACATAAGAGGCTCTTGTACGATATTTACATTGAAAATAATCCGATGGTAAAAAGAGATCCGCCTAAACTCATTAATGCCTAATTTTTTTTAATATCACTTGGGCGCGAGAAGAAAAATTAAGCCTTTGGTCGCGTTTTTATACACGATCTAAATCTTTTTTTCTTAAAAAACCGAATAGATTTAAAAAAAAAGGAAATAAAAAAAAAATTCTAGACTAGAAAAAGTTTTAAAAGAGAGAAATGATATAGAATTTAAATGACAGATTATTAAAACATTATGGGTATAATTTTAGAGAACACCGTACCGAGTATAATTGACCCTGATTTTGGTCAAGGTCAAAAAGAAATTCATTTCAGAAAATCTTTTTTATGTAAGTTTCATGCGTTTTGTTGTACCTTTTCGTCCGTGATTGCGATAAAGGAAATTTCTCAAAAAAAAAAAATAAATAAATAAAAGCGTTAATCAGTCACTTACATTCAGGCACGAATTTCCGGTTGTACAACCTTTGCTTAAATTAATTAAAAAATAATTCAAATGACTTTTTTTTATTGGTGCATTTTTTTTTTCTCTCGTAGAATTTTTTTAATACATGGAGCTTGCTTATCATTCATCAACTATAAAGTTTATTGCTAATGCTAATTTAATTATGATTTAACCGTGTTAGAAATCTTTGTCATGATCATCCTTAAGGGCTATTGGTATAACGACCTTTTTCTTGAAACTCATCCAAAAAATACGGTTTCTGATTTTTTTTCTCTTCCCATTAAAACCGCTTAAATCTCTTGGATATGAGCTCTCGAGGTATTTTATTAATAGGATATTGACATCGCAGCGATGCAATGACTGAAAAAAAAAAAAAAAAAAAAATAAGAATGATTTTAATATGTAGACGCATACAATGGAATCGTAGTTTCTTGGTTTTTTTGATTAATGTTCTTCGCTAGACTTATTTGTTAAGCATTGCTTCCTTAAAGAAAGTCATTTTTATTTTATTTTATGAATTCGTATATAGGAATTCGAATTTTAATTACGAAGTGAAATATTATTAATTTACATTATTCATTTGTTTTATAACATATGGATTGAATAAAATGTGCAAATGTATTTTTTTTTTTTTTGTTGTTGTGGAGGATGGGAAATATACTGTGCGATCCTGTTTCGTAAATCGCGGAATTTTTATCGCATAAATTTTTGGTTGCGTATCATGCGGAAAAGATTATTTTTTCGTTCAACCTGTTCGGAGGAGATGTAAAACCGAAGAATATTTTCCTGTTACAAAAAGATGAGAAAGTTGGTAAAAAAAAAAAAATTTAGAGCACCCAATTGGTTAGGGTAAAGCAGAAACGGAATTTTTTACGTCCGTGAAGTTGGCAGGACCCAGTCAACGGATTTGATCGAAAATAGTCCTATATAGAGGCTTTTCATTGTTCTTTAATAGTTCCATGATTGTTCCAATTTATCCTCTAACCTGAAAAAAACTGAAGCCAAAAGTTGGTGGGTCCCTTACTTCACGCGAACAGGACCCAATTTGAATTTATCAAAAATTTTTGCCTTTGTCGGTTGCTTTTGATTTGTTCTTCATTGTTCCGGCCAATTCAACGTTTGTTCTGCAACAGGTATGACAGTATTAGGAGGAGTAAGGGCACTGCCAACTTCACGGAAATAAAATAAAGTCAAATTCAGATGTTTAAATAGCTTGAATCGATTTTATTTTGTTTGTTTTCCGAGAAAAAGGTTTGTTCTTGTACGAAAAATACTATCAGGTTGAATTTTTCATTTTTGGAAAGACATTCTGGGTATGAAAAAATCATGGCCTATTTGTAATATTTAGGACTTGTCTATCGATGTCTTTTTGATTGTTCTGAAATGTTCTACAAATATTTCGGTACTCCATCTTCTCAAATCCTGGAAATACAGACTTTTGAGGTCTGCATGCAGCAGGACCCATTTTTTCCCCCCAATAGAGCGCGCCATCTTTCTGGTTTGTTATTCAATCTGCTGCCACGTCGGGTTTACAGTGTTCTTTTTTTTTGTCCATTATTGATCAGACATCGTTTGTTCTCGATTGTTCTAGTCAGAAAAACGTTTTAGTTTATTTGTGGCTGAAAGTTCTGATCAAAAGTCGTTCGTTCGTTCAGTCGTTTGTCAGGGAAGAACAATCGAGAACAAACGATTTCTGATCAATACAATAATGCAAGGTATTCCAAATTATCTTGTTAATACCAGAACAAGCAAGAACAAACGACTTTTTGATCACAACTTCCAGCCACAAATGAAGTTAAACGTTTTCCTGACGAGAACAAACGAGAACAATCGAGAACAAAAAAGTTGGTAAGGGAGGTGGTATAGAAAGGTGGTAATGAAAGGTGGTATAGGGAGTTTAATAACAGACGGTTTTGGCTCTTAAATAAAAAATGGCTTCAATTTCTGTAAAACCGTTCTCATTTTTAAAATTTCCGATAGAAAATGAACTCTTAAACACGAAAATATGGCTCTAATTTTTTCGGCCCTTATGAGACTTTGAAAAACTTTAAACCTCTGGAGGCAGCAGAAATCGGCCTCCAAAAATCTGGAAAAAATTAGGGTTAATAGTGATGGCAAAAGGCACCCATTCCACTATCAGGAGTTTTTAAATTCCAAAATTCGGCTGTTTTGATCCACTTTATTCTACTGCTTAACAGTTTTTCAAAAAAAAATTTTGTGGATTAATAAATCAACCATTCCTAACGCATTGTGAGCTTTGAAAAATTTTTTCCCTTGGAAAATTCAGACATGTTTAATTAATCGAGGAAAAATAATGTTAAACGGTCCTCTATATCCTTGGTTGTACCAAAACCCATGAGCTCTTGAGCTTTTCTAATGTAAGCAGCAAAGTTGCACTTTAGGTCTTGGGCCCCCCTGTGCTTTCTGAGGTTAATTTTTTTTAAATATACTGGAAAGTAGAAAAAACACCGAAACTATTTGGAAGAAAAAAGTTTTATTTAACTTTATTTTCCTTAGTTCTGGGTGACAAACGACAAAATGCAGTGCCCATTTCTCCCGGGAATCTCTGCCACCCCATATCCGTGCATTGAAGCCAGAAGGCCTACGTGTGATCTTCATCGGAACATTTTATGATTCCCTACCATTTTTCCTAATCCATTGTTCCTAAAAAAATTCCTAATCCATTTTGTCTAAGAAAAATTTCTAATCCATTTTTTCTGACAAAAATTCCTAATCCGTTTTTTCTAAAAAAAAAAAATCGTAATCCATTTTTTGTAAAAAACAATTCCTAATCCGTTTTTTCTGAAAAAATCCTAATCCATTTTTTCTAAAAAAAATCCTAATCCGTTTTTTCTAAAATAAATTCCTAATCCACTTTTTCTAAAAAAAATTCCTAATCCATATTTTCTAAAAAAAATCCTAATCCATTTGTTCTAAAAAACTTTCCTAATCCATTTTTTTTAAAGAAATAAATTCCTAACTTATTTTTCCTGTAAAAAAATCGTAATTCATTTTTTCTAAAAAAAATTCCTAATCCATTTTTTCTATAAAACTTTCCTAATCCATTTTTTTTAAAGAAATAAATTCCTAACTTATTTTTCCTGTAAAAAAAATGAATAATTAATTAATTAAATAAATCCCTAATCCATTTTTTCTAAAAATTTTGGCTCCTGAAATTGTCTTCCTAACTATTTTTTTATTTATTTTTTTTTTTTTTTAATAATTTTTAATTTTCCTAAAATTTTTTGATTCCTATAATAAAATTTCTAAAAAATTAGGAAAAACATTCATTTTAGGAAATTTTATTTTATGAATTTAACATTTTTAGAAAATTTGAAAATAAGGGAAAAAAATGGTTTAGGAAAAGAATTTTAGGAACCAAAATCTTTAGGAAAAACTTAGAAATTTCTTTTTTTTAGAAAAAATGGTCGGGAACGACATTTTATCATTAGTGCTTTGCGTTAAATAAACCCTCAAGCAAAAACCCCTGCGTTTTCATTTTTAATAACATTTCCAAGTGTTAAAAAATCCTAAAATTAAAAAATCAAATCATCGAACCAAATAAGTTAAGTCTAATACCGGCTAACATTACCAAATGTAACCACATTTAATTGGAGCGTGACATGCTAATGTACCTTGGCTGCATCAGGCTATTTCTAATATTTTTTTTCGTTTTCAATTTATTGATTTACTTAAGGTGGGTACTTTTGTTTTTAACGAGATATGGGAAGGGGGGAGACCTAACCCATTTCACATGAGAGATGAGTTACATAAACGTTCGTAATGATAATAATAAAAAAAAATAAATGATAATGAAGAAGGAAGATTCTCAGAGAGTTTTGTGGTAATTGTACGAGGTGCTTATTTCCTTACAATATTGATAATTTTCATGAAGGAAATCCACTAAATTACTTATAACTCCCTGTGGGTGTTATGCCATACATCATGTTGGTTCAAAGATGATACGGGAACGATCTTTTTTTTTTTCGAAAGTTAATTTCGACATAGTGCTCGTTACGGTTACTTTAAAAAAAATGAAAAAAAAAGGTTAATATGCAAATAAATATTAGTAACGTTAATATGTTGATTAATAACCTTTGAGTAGCATTTCGTCGCCTCGGAATTTTATTTCGCTGCCCGAAAATATTTCTACGTGTTTAGCTTATGAGAGTTAAAAAAAAGAGGAGATAGCACAAAACGTAATACTAGGGCAAACGATTTCCCTACTGAAATCGAGCCCGAAGCTTTTTTTTTTTTTTCTTAGTAGGTTAGGCGGATTCATTTTTTTTTTTTTTTTTAATATATTGCGGGATCTGTAATTAAAAAACATTTCGCATGTGATATTTAAGAAAAATATTTGTCACGCATGAAATAAATGTTAATGTTAATGGGGTGATAATTGCATGTGACAGATGCTTTAAACTAGGTTAGAAAAAAAATTTTTTTTTTCTTTCCTTCTGATGAGCCGATTGTCATTTTATTAATAGAATTTTTTTTTCGAACGAATAAAATTAAATCGTGATGTATATGTGATAAAACGTGACTTACAAACATGACCGCGAGTTAAACTTTTATAATAAAAAAAAAAGCAACCTTCAACTTACTCTTGATTTTTTTTTTTCTTAAATGGAACTGCATAATCGATTGTGATCTCTGACATAATGTTTTTTAAACGTATTCATTTCGTTTTTTTTTCCCCCGTCTGGCCCGGTGTCTGGGTACCTTATACATATGTGTTATTTATATCAAAGAACCCACAAAACTCGTGTTTGTGTTTTGAATGAATTTATTAAACTGACCACAACTACTTTTATACCGCGTAATTTTTTTTTTTTTTTTTTTTTTTTTTTGAATTAAAAAAAAAAAAAGATGGTATAATAAAAAACAATTACTCCGAAAAAACGTAACAATAAATCAAAAAAACTGAAAGTTCCAACCACGAAAACCTTGTCGTAACACCTAAAATAGAAAAAAAAAAACCTGTCAGTGAAAACATATCTTAAGGTACATAACCCGTAGTTTATTTTGTCAAAATCTTTTTTTTTTTTTTTTTTTTTAATAATAAAACATAAATAATGACATTTCTTTTTAATTAATTGTTCGACTTCTAATGACCTTGAAAAAATTATCGTGCCCCCTTGTTCAACCGTACAACTAATTAATCAACCTTAAAAAAAAAAAAAAATTATAACATCCATCCATAATGACAATACGTATTGCTTCATTTTTTTTTTTTCTCTCGAAAGGTTGGCTTCCCCGACTTTCTTCCTTCTTAATCTTCTATGATTCATAATCCTTATCCATCATTCGACCGGTTTCTGAGATTTCTTATTAACATAATTAAAAAAAATAAGATGGAAGAAGAAGTACTGAGAAATAATTAAAGAAAGCAAACATGGGGGCATTGGGAAAAGAAAAGAAGGCAACCAAAAAAAAAGAAGAAAAAAAAACCAACTTCATTGTTCACTCATTTATCTTTAGATTTCTGTATTAAAATAATTAGTCATGTCAATACCGTCTCGCCTGTTTTTCTGTTCTAATCTCATCTTGATTTTTTTTTTTTTTTTTAATCTGGTTTTATAACCAGAGAGGAGATAACTGGACTTTAAGATTATGGAAGAATTAAAATGTTAAACTTGTTTGCCAAAGTGGTAGCTCTTCACGGTTAAGTTAAATGGCAAAATATTCCGATATTATTTTTTTTTTTTTTTTTTTTTTTTTTGCGGTTTAATTAAAGAAAACCTTTTTATTAATTTATATACAGCCCTATTTAGTAGCTTTGCAAATGACTCAATTACTTTGTAATAATTTGCTTTTTGTGCGACTAATTTTGTTAGTATAAGGATTTCATTTCCGTCGTTGGTCAGAAATTCAGAGCAGTTGTTAACATGTCCACTCTTGTCTGTCTTTCTTGTTCGGCTATTTCCGGATCACAGGTAGCACTCCATCCTGTCCGATCCTGTCAGGCTCCGGTACGAAAAAGAGATGCATAAATTATATAAAAATTACACAGTAAAAAATTTTATGTCAAAATCAACATAATTCAACATAAGCAGGCCCACATAATTTTTATGTTGCTTTTGTTTTATGTTTGCCTTATGGGAGAAACAACATAAAAAATTTATGTTGACCTAACATATTTACATAATATTTTTTACTGTGTATGTATAAATGATACTTAAAATTTAACTTACATAAAAAATGCATAAATCGTGTATAAAAAACTTGAACTTTTTTACCGGGAAATTTTTTTTTCATCCTCTAATATAATTATACATAAAATGGAAAAGAAAAGTTGAATGAGCATAAAAATATTTGCAAATTTTTCCTGTTTTATGACTTTAAAAAAATTGTTAATTAAAGAAAACCTTTTTATTTTATCCATATATTTTTATGCATAAATTATGCATATCCAGATTTTCATGCTTAAAAATGGTGTGCATAAATCTTATAAAAATTATGCATATTCAAATTTTTGGTTTTTAGAAAAATATTTTACTTTTTATTTTTTAAAAAAATCATTTTACTAAGTTAGCATTTTTACATGAGAAAAATTGCATAAAAATTTTATTTATTATTTAAATTTTATTTTGTAATTTTTTTTTTTTTTTATGCATTTGCTGATTTATCTTACTTTGCTCTTTTCTCCCTATAAAGATTAAAATATTCCACTTTTATGCCGAATTTTAGGGGCGAAAGTTCTAGAAAATATCGACTTTTGATATTGGGAAAAAATATGAATAACTATCGATATTTTTAGGTTCGATATAATCGAAATATCGATATTTTATCGCTATCACAATTCTTCGACCCACCTCTAAAAGCACTAGACGCGCCCATAAGTCGGAATAAGTTATCGATGCGAGTATCGATAAAAAATATCGATCTATCGATAAATTGACCGAGAAGTTATCGGTCTGCCAATATATCGGCCAAAAAGTTATCGATAAATTCTGTCGGTTTTTTTAGGTAGAGCAAAAAAACTTTTTTTTACTCTTTGTCTGAAATTCCGTCATATCTGAAGAATTTACTTTGCAAAATCGTGGAAAAATTCTAGGCGCGCATAAAATATTCTTTGGCGAAATTCTCCCAAAAAGTGTCTTTCCCCTCCGACAATATCGAAAAATTTATCGACTAAAAATGATCGATACATCAAAAATTGCTATCGATACTTTAAAAATGCTATAGTGTTGCCGGTATTTTATCGATAACTTCGATACACCTATAAATCGGCCCAAAAATTTTCGATAGTTTTTCGATAATTAAAATTTTATCGATACGGTGAATTGATAAATTTTTGGGCGATAATATGAATGATATTTTCGGGAAAAAACTGTCTTTTCGAGGATTTCGGAGACTATATTTTATAATATGTAGGAAAAAAGCAGTAGCAACAATATTTTCAAAACCTTTTTGGCCCAAAAATCTTTTTATTTTTTGTTTTTCTGAAATATTGGGCTCAATTTATCGATAATTTAGGGTCTAGGTACATAATTCATTATCGATAGCTTTTCAATCGATATATCGATAGGTCGATATCTTTTCATACTAATGTCGATAACTTTTTTCGATTTATCGGCAACACTATAATGTTATCGATGCGTCTGAAAATTTTAAATATCGGAAAAGTATCGATTTTTGGCCTCGATTTATTGATAAATGGAAATGATCGATTTACCACTAAAAAGCACCACTAAATTTCGTTAAAATAAAATTTTAACGCTCATGAAGAGTAGACAGTGCGGGAATTGAAATATTTGATGAAAAAGTAACCATTTTTAAAAAAATGCAACTGCATAAAATCATTAGGATTAATCAAAACATTCCGATAATCCTTCTTTATTGAAATTCATATTAAATTCTGTATTGTGGCACAATATGACAATCATATTCACCGCTATTTCCTGATAGGGTGTGACAATTTGTCTAGGTACATAACAAAGGCAACGAGTCTATACACCTCTTCTTGTCTTTTGTTCGATTTACAAACCACATGTTAACCACTTTTTTTTTTCTTTTTTAATTTCATAACCGTTTTAAAATTCAGCCAGTGATCAGCCAGTGTCGTTAACACCCCTTTTTCACTGATTTTTTAATCTGATATACCCAAAAACTTTTATTCAATCATTCCAGTCGTACCTCCACACGCTGATGACAGTATTTTGATAACATCATGTTTCTTCTTTTTTTTTTTTTTTGTGAAGTTTAAAGCGTGACTGGAGTTCAACATTTTTCAAAAAAGGAAGTCTATTATTATCACATATCGAAGCGAAATAAAAAAAAAATTTTAAAAATGAAATTTTCGTTTTATTTTAAATGTTCGTTTTTTATCGCCTGTGTGGTATGACATATCGAGATCTTTTAAGAAGAAAAATGAAATTAGAAGTGGGCCTATCTATTAATGAACAAGTTTATTGCTTTTTAATTTCTTTTGTTTATATCTTAAAGCCGAACACACCCGAACCGTGTATAACGGTTTAATAATGTTAACATTTTAACATTCTTTCCTTACATAGATGATAATCGCTTGTTTCCGAAACGCTAAAATGTTATTGTGTTAACAACTCTGTTAATGAAATGATACCCCGCGTTTTTTTGCGATTTCGATACGGTTTTCAAATGTCTTTTTTTTTTTGCTGGAGTCATAAAAAGTTATTACGAGTTTACGAAAATGGAAAGAATTTCAGTAACGCAGTATTTTAACTTAAAGTTAAAGCTTCTAATTCACTTGCTGCAAGTCTTTGATTTACAGCCTTCAATATTTTTTACTCATTTTTCTTCTGCTCTGACAGCAGAAGTGCAAAAAAGTGATGCAAGTGGATAAAATGTTTGTGAAATATGTGCCAAAAAGTTTTACAAAAATTTCGTATTTTTGTTTTATTTATACAAGAATTTAGACATGAATCATTTTTGCAAAGTTTATGTATTTTTTTTTTTTTTTTTTTTTTTTTTTTTTTTTGAGTGCCTAATTTGAGTACCTATGCATAATTTTTAAAATGCAAAATTTGTGTACAGTTTCTTTAAGCATGAAAATTTATATATATGCATAATTTTTGCATAATTCATTCATATAATTTTTTTAAAATCATAGCAGGAAAATTTTCAAATATTATGCGTATTCAACTTCTTTTTCTGTTTTATGCATACTTGTTTATGCATATTTAAATCGGAGGATGAAGAAAAAATTTTCCGGTAAAAAAAAATTAGATTAGGATAGGATAGGATAGGTAGGTGCTGGCAGCGATGCTGGAATCAGCTCCGACACCATCACCAGCGGCAAAAATTTTGCTAACCTGGTGCCAGCTCCAGCACTTTGGTTATTTCGGCGCCAATGCCGCCTTTGGACCCCTGATTTGGATATGCAGAATCTTCGCTTTATTTATGCATATAATTTTTTCAAAATTACAAAGCATGCAAATATTCTGCTTAATCAGTTTTTTATTTTTTTATTTTATGCATAATTATATTGGAAGATGAAAAACGGTTTCTCCGGTAATAAAGTTTTTTTTTTTTCACAATTTATGCATTTTTTATGTACGCCCAATTTTTTGTATAATTTATGCATCATCTCTTTTTCATACGGGCCTATCGCGGGCCTACAAGTATTCCTTCTTGGCACATTGCCTCAGTAATCAGAAACTACTCTCAACGTATTATCATCAGAGCACAGTTATCCTCTCATTAAAATCGAGGCCTTCCTTGAGGTCTGGAGCTCGTCGGTCAAACATCCAGGCTGGTCTGATGGGTACATATCGACGGCGCCGAGTCAATGACACATCTGGTCTATTAAAGCCTTCGAGACTTGACCACACTCTACTAGACGCCACGATCAACAATCAAACAACCAACCAACCAGAAATATTATTGGAGACAGACTGACGAACTACAAACAATGTCAATTACGATTCGCGAATCGGGAAGATTACTAATTACTTACACGTTTGTCGCCGAAATTTCAACTTTCAGTGATTTGGAAACAAATTGTCGTCTCTTTCTTTATATTTAACCTCCCCAGTACCCCAGAATGGAGTGTTTACGATTGTTCAAATGTTTGGGAATGTCAATCTGGCTCCAGGACCTCAACCAACATATCAACAGTAAAGCCAAGCAGCTCTAGGGTCTCATATACACATCAACATATCAACAGTAGTTCCAGCAGCCACAGGACCTTAAGATCCACGAATCCTTGGTGCTCCCATTCGTTTGACAGCCAACTCAGGCTTTAAGATTCTGTTATGGTCACTAGTACGAGAAAGACATGCATAAACTATATAAAAATCATGTACAAATTGTGCAAAAAATTGGACATACATAAAAAATGCATAGATTATGTAAAAACGCTGAACTTTTTTACCGGAAATATTTTTTTATCCTCCAATATAATTATGCATAAATAAGTATGCATAAAATGGAAAGAAGTTAAACAAGCAAAATATTTGTAAATTTTCTTGCTTATCATTATCTAAAAAGTTTGTACGCATAAATGATGCATACTCAAATTTTCATGCTTAAAAAAATTATGCATATTTAAATTTTAATTCTCAAAAAAATGTGCATAAACTTTGGAAAAATTATGCATGTTCAAATTTTGGCATAAACAATAAAGCATGTTTTATATAAATATTTTGCATTTATATTACAAAAATTTTATACACCTTTTGCATCACGTTAGCATTAGCCAAACGGATGAAGTTCGGAATCACCGATAGGATCGGGAGCCGGATTACTCACTACTTAAGCATTGCCATGTAGACTCGAATCGGCATTATAATGCATTTCGCATTACGAATGCACCAGCATTGCCACTGCCACTGCATTATAGATAGCATTACATTTGCATTCGATTTAGTGCCTTTTCACTAAATGCAACCTCGCCTGCATTACCACTGCATTAGCACCACTTTTCATTACCACTTTCTTGGAAATAGATATGCAGTTTGCAGTTGCTATTTACAAAATAAAAAAATAAAAAATAAGCCTTGCGGTGGAGCCATATCAGTTCATTAAGCGTCATAAATTCCACTTCTATTTTTTTTTTTTTTTTCCTCGGGAAGGTTAAGACCTTCATGCATTCTTGCACATGCAGGGTGACAAATAAAATTAAACGAGATATGGATTTTCTTTTTAGGAGAGCGGAAATAATTTTCTGCAAATTCCCAGGTCAAAAAAAATATATATATATATTTTTTTTTTTTTTTTTTTTTTTTTTTTCAAAGTCACGCCAACAGATTTTACCCGATCCCCGTGTGGTCAATCCACCATGGAAATCGCACCATAATCTTTTCATCAAAGATCAATGGACGAACATATAAGGAAAAACCCTATAAACGCTCCTGATGCAAAAAGATTCACGACATAGATGACAAGCCAGTAAAAAAAAACGACAAGGAACTCAAATAAATACAATAGATATTACAGAATGTATCCAGCCTTTGTAGTTATGTCATGCTGATCTGCCCTGGGTTATTCTTCTTTCATTTTTTTTTCTTCTTCTTCTTCTTCTTCTTCTTCTTACACAATTGGTATTGACCTTTCCTTGTCAAATAGTAAAAAAAAAAAAAAAAAAAAAAAAAAAAAAAAAAAAAAAAAGAAAACAAAATCACTTTTATAAATCACGAAATATTCATTACAATAAAGATAGGATGACTTAGTCCAATCCTTTTGGGATTGGACAAAAGGGAGATAGGTCATTGGCAACGACGATATTTCACGCAGCATCCGAAGAAGGTGTACCCAGAAGAGGAGAAAAGAAAAGAGTTTAAAAAAAAAACAAGAGGCTGCTTGAAAAATGATACGACGTTTACTATTTGTCAGTGTCTTGTAAAAATGGAATTTTGGTTGATGTGACGCAGACGTGCAGAATTATATATAATTTATATAAATTATATATAATTATATATAATTTATATATAAAATATATATAATTATATATAATTATATATAATTTATATATAATTATATATATTTTATATATAAATTATATATAACCATGTATAATTTATATATAATTATATATAATTATATATAATCATATATAATTATATATAAGTAAATTTTATCTATAATTTTAAATTTTTTTGTGTTCCCAAAATGATATGTATAATTATATATATTATATATATTATATATAAACTGGTCTCCCAAAAGAGTGGAATTTAATAGCGGTAACAAAAAATTATATATAAATTATATATCATTTATGTATAATTTTCTTCGAGCTGAAAGGTATAAAGTGCAGTGCCAGGGGTCCGAAGCTTGGTAAACTTGACCGACGCCGATGCTAGCATCGGCGTCGGATTCTTTTTTTACAGTCGAAATGGCATCGGCGTCGGCATCGGCATCGCAAAATTGATAGTGCCAGCATCGGCGTCAGTGTCGGCATCGGCGTCGACGCCGGCATCGGTGCCGACATTGACTTTATCACCGGCATCGGCAGTGGCGTCGGCGTCGGCTTCGCACCCTTGTTATACAAACACTGATGGCTTGATGATTCATAAAAATGACATTTTAAGAAACATATAGAATAACTCTGATTTTATCCTCAAAATCGGAATCCGATGCCGGCATCGGATGTAATCGATGCTTGGTAGCTTCGGCGCTAGCATCGGATGGCCGATGCTGGCATCGGCATCGGCACCGGGAGTTAAACAGATATAATGGCATCGGCTTCGGCGTCGGCATCGACCCGAGACTTTAGCTGGCCACGGCCGGCATCGGCGTCGGCTTCGGACCCCTGGTGCAGTCCCCTTCAAAGAGCTAAATCATTTTATTTTTTAGTAAGATTTGAATTTAGCTTTACACTTTTATGCAACGGCCTTTTTTAAAATATTAATATTTTTAAGATCTTTTTACGCATCGCCTTTCTGAAGAAAAATTAATTTTTAGTTCATCCAAGAAAAGAATTAACATTTTTTTAAAAGAAAATGTCAGTACTTGTTCTGGAATATTATCTACTGTAGGGGCTGTACAAGTATTACGTAAGAACCTTAGGGAGGGGAGGGGGTCCTTCAAATGCTTACGCCAATGTTAAACCTCCATAAGAGGAAGCCTATTTTTGCTTATTGGGGGGGAGGGAGTCAAAAATCACCAAAATCATGCTTACGTAATACTTGTACAGCCCCTAATTTGAAATTCAAAGTCTCGGCATTGCCTTCTTTATCATTGTTTCCGAATGATTTAAAGGATTTAAAAAATGGAGAAAAACGTAGGGAAGCCCTGGAAGATCAAGTATTTTATTGAGTGATATGCATAAAAAGTAGTAATTGCTTTTACTTGAAGTAGAACCTTTTACTTCGAAGCAAATACTTTTGCTCGGAAAGCAAATGCTTTTACTCGGAAAGCAAATGCTTCTGCTTTTACTTTTGACCATTTACTAAACACCTTTTACTGGGGATTTCCGACGCAAAATTATTCCGCTAGAGGCGCTGGATGTCTTTAACGGTTTTTAATTTTATTGCATGTCAACAATTAAAACAAAAGAAAGTTATCCAATCAATCTACGAACCGTTAAAGACATCCAGAGCCTCTAGCGGAATAATGTTGCGTCGGAAATCCCCCTTAGAAGCTTTTACTTAACACCTTTTACTTAGGAGCTTTTGCTTAGGACCTTTTACTTAGGAGATTTTGCTTAGGAGGACCTTTTACTAAGCACCTTTTACTTAGGAGCTTATTACTTAGGACCTTTTACTAAGGACCTTTTACTAGGATACCTTTTATTAAGATATCGTTTTTCTCGTCCTATTATGGTTCTTCGCCCTTCGGGCTCATCACGATGTATTTAGGCTCTTGGCTGAATGAGACAGTGGACCCCGACGAGGAAATCCAAACTTGAATTGACCGGATAGTTTTAAAGACCGATAACATAACACATTCCATATACGCATAAATGCCGATCTGGCTATTTCAATTCAAGTTCGGATTTCCTCGTCGGGGTCCGCTGTCTCATTCAGCCAAGATCCTAAATACATCGTGATGAGCCCGAAGGGCGAAGAACCATAATACGACGAGAAAAACCATATTGTAATAAAAAGTTCTTAGTAAAAGGTCCTAAGCAAAAGGCTCTAAGCCAAAGGTACTTAGTAAAAGGTCCTAAGCAAAAGGTCCTAAGTGAAAGGTGCTTAATAAATGGTCCCAAGCAAAATGTCCTAAGCAAAAGGTGCAAAGCAAAAGATTCTTAGTAAAAGATCCTAAGCAAAAGTTTTTAAGTAAAAGGTGCTTAGTAAAAGGTCCTAAGTAAAAAGCTCCTAAGTAAAAGGTACTTAGTAAAAGGTCTTAAACAAAAGCTCCTAAGCAAAAGGTCCCAAGCAAAAGTTGCTAAAAAAAGGTGCTTAGTAAAAGGTTCTAAGTAAAAAGCTCCTGAGTAAAGGGTGCTTAGTAAAATATCCTTAGTAAAATGTCCTAAGTAAAAGGTCCTTAGTAAAAGGTCTTAAGCAAAAGCTCCTAAGTAAAAGGTGTTAAGTAAAAGGTGTTTAGTAAATGGTCAAAAGTAAAAGCAGAAGCATTTGCTTTCCGAGTAAAAGCATTTGCTTTCCGAGCAAAAGTATTTGCTTCGAAGTAAAAGGTTCTACTTCAAGTAAAAGCAATTACTACTTTTTATGCATATCACTCAATAAAAATACTTGATCTTCCAGGGCTTCCCTACGTTTTTCTCCATTTTTTAAATCATTCGGAAACAATGATAAAGAAGGCAATGCCGAGACTTTTGAATTTCAAATTACAGTAGATAACATTCCAGAACAAGTACTGACTTTTTTTTTAAAAAAAGTTAATTCTTTTCCTGGATGAACTAAAAGTTAATTTTTCTTCAGAAAGGCGATGCGTAAAAAGATCTTAAAAATATTAATATTTTAAAAAAGGCCGTTGCATAAAACGTGTAAAGCTAAATTCAAATCTTACTAAAAAATAAAATGATTTAGCTCTTTGAAGGGGACTGCACTTTATGCCTTTCAGCTCGAAGAAAAATTATACATAAATGATATATAATTTATATATAATTTATATATAATTTTTTGTTACCGCTATTAAATTCCAACTCTTTTGGGAGACCAGTTTATATATAATTATATATAATTATATATAATTATACATATCAATTTTGGGAACGCAAAAAAATTTAAAATTATACATAAAATCTACTTATATATAATTATATATGATTATATATAAATTATATATGATTATATATAAATTATATATAATTATATATAAATTATACATGGTTATATATAATTTATATATAAAATATATATAATCATATATAAGTTATATATAATTTATATATAATTATATATATTTTATATATAAATTATATATAATTTATATATAATTTATATATAAATTATATATAATTCTGCACGTCTGCGTCACATCAACCGGAATTTTAAATAAGATAGGCACGCGCCGGCACATGGAAGTTGCGAAGCATGTGGGTCGGATATGAAGGATTTGCAGCACGTGGACCGGCAGTTAGAGGCATCACTTTAAGAGAAACAGTCGTGAATGCACGTCAAAAAATGGTCAATTAAGTGTTGTTAAGAAGAAAAAAAAAATTTCCGCTAAACTCGAGAAGAAAAATGGTGGTGTCAAGATTTCTTGAAAAAGGAAAAACGGGATTGGTTACCTTTTTTTTTTTTTTCGTTTGGTTTGACGGTTGACGACCCTATGTCTTATTTTGATACGTTTATCTAAGATCTTTTGACCCCCACGTTTATTATTAAATGTAATTTGAGTAATTCGCCAATTTTGTTTGATGGGATTCAGAACGTCGCTATTGTTTTAAACATGGTTAAAATAAATCTTTATTCCTTGTGCTTTTCATCTTGGGATTATTATTCAAATATTCAATTTCAGTCGGTGGCTTGATTTTTTTTTTTAGCCCTTTGTCGAAAAAGAGATGCATGAAATATATAAAAATCATATATATACGGCAACAAAAAATAAGACATATATAAAAAATGCATAAATTATGTATAAGTAACTTAACCTAAACTTACCTAGTAGGGTGGATCGAAAAACACGAATTTTTGAATTTGAAAATGCCACAGCGCGGAAAATTCGCATTTTAGCCTCCATATTAACCCTAATTTTTTCCAGATTTTTGGGAGACCGATTTCTGGTGCCCATAGAGGTCTGAAGCTTTACAAAGTCTCATAAAGACCGAAAAAATTAGAGTCGTATTTTGGTGCGAAAGAGTTCATTTTCTATCAGTCCGGAAATTTCAAAAATGAAAACGGTTTGAAAAGACGGCCCCTGATCCAGATTTTCATGCTTAAAAAATTATGCATATTTAACCTTTTGCTGTCGGAAGTCTATTTTTTCTTTAGAAGCGTTAGGGGCGTAGATTCTGTTCGGTCTTTTTCGGCAATATTTTGATATAGTATGATCCATAGAGGCAGTTAGGAAAGCTAAAAAAATATTTGGCCGCCTATGTTTAGCTTATGGAAAAAAAATATTTTTAATTAAATCTTACAAAGATCGCTCAAAACTAATAGCTGAAGTATAAAATGCAGTAAAATCAAGATAACAAGTCTCAGAATCTATATTGATATCAAAATTTATAGCTTATGAAATTTTTTTGTCATATTTCGCTTCTGAAAGTTTGATTTTATCTTAGCTCCATAAGCTAAGTATGGGAGGAATAAATTCGTCATATGATAAACATGTCAGCTCACAATTTTTAATTTTGGCCATATTGCAGTAGTTTGTATCATATTTATTTGCATTATTATCAAAAATATAATTTTAATGCCATTAACGAATATTCTAATTAACTAATAATACTCCCATAAGCTAAACATAGGAACTTAATTTTTACTAAAATTTTAAAATTTGATTGTTTTGACCTCATACCAACAGAAATAAGTCAATATAGCATCGTTGAATTAATTATTTTACATTAAATCGTTACCGTATCAAATATGATACACCCGCCCGATAGGTTTAATTTTTTGCTGTATCAAATATGATACACCCGCCCGCAAGAGGTTAAATTTTGACGCTAAAAAATATGCATAAGCTTTGTAAAAATTATGCATCTCCAAATTTTTTTATAAATCCGAGCGTCGGAGGTGAACTAACGTATCGCCATCGTAAGCAGATTGGAGTTAGTCTGTTTCAACGTTTCGTGGGAATGTCACGTGACCTCAAGTTTACGTCAACATGAGCGTGTAAACTTGCAGTCGCATGATCACGTGATTTTCATAAACACTCGAAACAGACTATCTCCAATCATATTTACGATGGAGATACGCTAATTTACCTCCGACGCACGGAAACGATACAAAAATATTCTTCATATAATTTTTTTGCATTTTATTTTGCAAAAATTTTAGACGCTTTTTTGCATCATTTTTTCGGACGGGCAGACGCTGTACAAGACTCTCTATGTGTGCAATTTATTTTTACGTACATTCGCAATAAGTACTCGATATCCGCTTTTCATATTATTCATTCTTATGCAAATTTAACAGACTTTATAAAAAATGGACATTACTATTGTTGTACTAACAAAAAGACTCGTGGCTTTTGCATCCGTCGTCATGAAAAAATCACGTCTGATCAATTATCATTTAGCAATCTGATTTTTCTTTTAAAAAAAAAAAAATATATATACTTTTAAGTGATGGAAGACCTTGAAAATCATCGATCGTGACATTTCAAAATAAGAAAAAGAACGGATTAAAAGCACTTCGGGATCGCTTCTTTTCATGGGTTCCCCCCCGAAATTCCATTGCCTAAAAACCTGAGGAACGAAATGCTCATATGGTCCATCAGGTTTTAGGCCAACGAACAAAAACCAACCGACAGGCACCCGATAAGGAATTAAATGATATATTCATTTGTCATAATTATGAATACGTGCCGTAAGACGTGATTTAGTTTAACGCTCTTAAATCAAAATAGCCGATCTCGATTTCTTTTAGAAATTTCCTATTGTCGCGTCTTTTAAAATAAGAAATGATGGCTTCACGATGGATATTTCAAGGTTTAAAAAAAAAAAACGAAAGACGATTTCCGACGAGACCAAAATATCAACTACCGTCATCTTTTTTTTTTTTTTTTTTTTCTTTTTGTCTTCGAATGTGACAGTGAGCGACATATATGACATCTGAAGACAAGTTTAGAGGATTAATACATTAAAATGGCAACATATTTTGAATGTTTGAATCAATTGAAACGAGAAAATGTGCGGGCGGCTATTTCTTTGTGATTTAAAATGGAAAATTTTCGGTTTGAATGAGCGAGAAAAATGAGAATAGAAATCTTGTTTTTTTTTTTCACGATATTTGCGTGCTAAATTCTTTGTTTTTTCTTTTTGCTTTTCGTTTTGATCAGGTCCGTTATGAAGTAAAGTGGCCTTTACTTTCCCTGAGGAAAAGTTTGAGCTTTCTTTTAAAAATTTCTTTGGTCGGTGCTTTTCCTCTGTTTTTCGTGTTTCTAGGGGTCATTTCGAGCCTCTTTTAGTGATTGACCACAAGAGCAAGAATGCGAAGGAGGAGTCTTGCGTTTTTTAAGTTGTTAATATTGTTTATACGTAACAGTTTGCTTACAATAGAACACCCAAACTTTGACCGGTTTTGGATGTTTTAGTCAGAGCCTAAAATTGTGTGTACTAGCCCACACTTTGTGTAGTTGGAAATCTAAAGTGTGTAGTATCAATTTGACAAAATGTGTAGTACAATTTTAGCTCATTTATATTATTCGCAAAAACTGTTTAGTAAAATTAGTCTTTAAAAATTTTATTTTTCTAAACACATGAATATTTATTTATTTAATTATGGCCTTTCTGTCGCCAATTACAACAGTTAAAACTACAATCATACGGTATATCACAGATTAAAAAAAAAAAAAAAAAAAAAAAAAAAAAAAAAAAAAAAGGTATCTGAAATTAGCCCATGGAGCTGCGTCAAAAACGTGAAGAAAGAGAAGAAAAAAAAAAAAAAAAAAAAAAGTTATAGCTGATTATTTTTATTATATAGACTGGTAGTAGATATAATTTTCCAAATTCTGAAACTTTTGTTATTTCCCTTTGCTTTATTTTTTTATTTTTTAATTTTTTTTTTTTTTTTTTTTTTTTTTTGTAAATTTAAAAAGACAAAAATACTTTTTGGGTTTTCTTAAGATTGGGGGGGGGGGGGGGGGGGTAATTTAATGATGGAATATTATTATTTGAAAAGTGTGTAGTAGCTTTTTGAAATCATTTTAGGCTCTGTTTTAGATAATTAAATATAAAGACGGCAGACAATTAACTTTGATAATTTTCAGTTTTCTTAATTACTATTAAATATTACTCGAAAATAATCGGTAATAATCGGTATAATTATGGAGATATCTTGTTTTGGGGATCAACTGGTTCTAAAAGTTTTCAAACCCCAACCCTAATTCTTAAATGACTTCCAGCGATCGGTTTTTGTTGATGATATTCTTGTCGAATGAAAACTTCGTTGAGGCTATCAATCTATCAATTTGAATGGTCCCATCCATGTGTTTGGAAAATAGCAAAAACAAGAGGCAGTCCACAGATCGACAGCCAAGCACTACTGAACGTTACCTATGATCGGTTGATCATAAGGTAACTATCTCCTACCTAAAATAACAAAACATGAGCTAACCTAACCTTAGGGATGATTGTTTTAAAAAAAATTGGTTTAAAACACGGTGTTTTAAAACATTTGAATAAAAAACACCGTTTTAAAACACTGACGTTTTAAAACACTGTTTTAAACACCGTATTTTATTAAGTGAATAAAATACGCTTTAAAATGCATTTTTAAGAGGCCTGAGCCCGCAATTTGTCACGCACGACTCATTTTATACAATCTATGTTATGAACCATACCATAGATTGTATGAGCCGCTCATATTCATAATGGTTGCTTATTCGCAGGGCTGATTGTTTTAAAACAAATTGGTTTAAAACACGGTGTTTTAAAACGTTTTAAAACATTTGAATAAAAAACACCGTTTTAAAAATTTGAATAAAAATAGAAACGAATTTAAAACATTTTGAACGTGTTTTAAAACATGTTTTAAAACGTTTTAAAACATGGGAAAATAATATAAAACGTTTTAAACTGTTTTTTATTAAAAAATGTTTTAAGCAGCAACCCTGCCTAACCTAACCGAAAACCTAACAACATATAACCTAACCTAGCCCAAACCCAACCTAACCTAACCTAAAAAAAATTTCCACATTCTAAAGAAAAAATACCAAGAAATGGCAATCCCACAGTTTCCCGTGGCAATTTCCACGGTGGGGCGTGGAAAGCGGTGCATTCCCTAATCGGGAAAATAAATTAAGAAATTAAGAGCCATAAAAAGTCAGAAGCAATAAAGGATTCGAATTAAACAAAACGATCAAATTACTCAATTTTTAACTTGTTCAAAATCGAGCTCGTTGAACTTCTTAAAACGGGAGGGGAAAAAAAATAATAATAAAATAAAATAAACAAGTGAATAAATTGGCATCAGAACCTTTATTTAATACCAAAACAGTCTGGAATTGAATCAATCCACGTAGAACGCGTCATTTCATCGCGTCTGCCACGCATTTCTATAACCCTTGTTAATAGCAAAGTTGTAAAGAAAGGATGTAAACGTTTTATTTAACGCCCAAGGCATGCAATTACTAACTTTAAAAAAATAATCGCTTAAACAATAACTTTTTATTGCAGGAAAATTAACAACATACAGGGGAGGCGGGGGGGCGGGGGTAAGAATTTTTGCTCCTTTGGCTTTCGTCAATTAACTGATCAGATTTATCTTTCACAGTCCACTATACATATAAGAAATTGATTATTAGCGTCAGTAGAAACAATAATTATTAAATCAAAAAAAAAAAAAAAAAAAAAAAAAAATCGAAAAAAAAATTTATGATTGTCGGGAGAATCGCAATAAACTTGTGTTGTATTTAAACACTCATTAGTTGTGTTTGTTTGTAATTAAGAATTGTTTAATTAACAATTTTTTTTTATTGCTACTCGAATCGATTTAAATGTTTTTTTTTTTTTTTTTTTTCGAAAAGAAACAGCGGACAACTTTGTTAGCACTTCATTATTACTGTTCATATACAAGATTATTTCTGTCATAAGATGGCGTTATCTCAAGAAACGACATTTTTAAATCCAGATCACGTATACAACTTTTTTTTTTTTTTTTTTTTTTTTTTTTATGGTGCTAATTCCGTGTTTTAAATGAAAATGATTAAATTCAAGACAAGTTTAGTTTATTCCGAACGAATTAACATTTGTAAGGGATTTTTTTTTTTTTTTTTTTTTTTTTTTTTTTTTTTTTTTTGGGCAATAAAAGCATAATTTTAATTAGTATTCGTTATGGGGAACGATTCTTATTATCATTTTTTTTAAAGGTTGATTTTTCAATAACAGTATAATTGGCTTTGTGTTTGTAAATTGATTTCAGGTCGCGAAAAAAAAAGAAAGAAAGAGAGAAAAAAATAGATTAATTAGTCATGGTGTAATTTTAATATTTCTAAAGGGTTTTTTTTTTTCGTTGTAGTTGGTTTAATGGGTCTTGACCTTCATGCAGATTTTTAGTCGAGGTTTTATAGCAAAAATTATGCACTTTTTAACATGTCCGGAGGCTCTCTATGATTGTGTTTGTATCAGAACAGAGGATATATCCCATGAATTCGAATTCGAATTTTTTTTTTCGGTTGAAATTCGGAGTGTTGGAATTTATCCTGTGTTCTGATGCACTTTTTGGTCTTTCACTTTCTAGTCGATGTGGGGGAGAAACGTATCGAGAGACTGGAGAAATGGGAAGTTTCAGTTTTCCAGTTTGCGTTTTCGGCCTAAGAAAAAACAGAAATTTTAAGACTTAGGTTATATTAGGTTAGAGAGAGTTACCAAAAAAAAAATCGACCAGAGATAAATGGCCAGAAAAAAATCGACCTTCTCGGATTTTCGTTTCCTAGCAAAAAATGGGTTCTTTAGGGTCTTGGAACGCTTGTGAATTTTTTTTTCAGATTTTTAAAAAAATTTTTAGTGGTGGCGCCCGAATTTTTTTTTTTTTTTTTTTACTTTTGCCGAAGGCCATAATAGGGTATTTTCAGGCATTTTTATTTTTGAAAAATTTTGTGCAAAAATATAGCACATATATGCAAAATAAAAGCGCCAGAAATGAAAAAAAAAAAGTTAAATAAAAATTTCAAGAAATTTTTAAGCCCTTGCTTCAGCAACTTTAAGTTTCTTGAAAGTTTACAAAAATTTTCTAAGTCCATGTTTTCGTTCATGTCGTCTAATTTTACAATTTAAAAAGGCCAAAAGCTAAAAAAAATGGTCAAAATATTTTTTAAAATTTTGAAGGTTACAATTTTAATATTAAAATAATTAAATAATTATTAATGCGAACAGACCGACACCCGGACAGACAGATTTCCCCAGGACCGAGCCCCAAGACGTAGTCCTACGTCAACAATCCGGCTAATTAAAAGAAGACGCAGTTAAGAACTAAGAACCAACATTAGCCCTTTTTTTGCAAATTAGCTAGCATCACTTTCATTCATGAGAATAATCCTCTAAATTTGCATCTTCCACGAAATCATGCGACAAAAAAACTAAATTATAATTGTTACCTGTTAAAACGGATAATTCACTTTCTTTTACGGAAAATAAAAGGGGAAAAAAAAAAGAAATAGAATAATGAAAAGATAAGTTTCATTTTCATTTCTCATGATTACCTTCGCATATGCAAATTTATATTTATTCATAACTATTGTTGTGGTTGAATTCACATGGAACGCAATGACTCCTCACTTAGTGAGAGTGGTTACATTGTTATTGTGTAAACTCTTCCATTACCGAACTTTTATATGCATTTTTTATTTTTATTTTTCAGTTTCATTTAAAAAGAAAGCATGCGAATAATGATCATTATCATTTTTATTAATTATTTTTAAAAAAACCAGGTTAGCGCGCATTCTTGACAATGTAAATTATTCAAGTTTCTAATTTTTCGTGGTTTATCGCGTTGATTTAATTTAATTTTTTTTTTTAGATCTATAAATTCAGATTGTAAATTAAGTGGAGTTAAGGAAATCTTTTTTTAGTGTGGTAAGGTAAATAAAGGCATTTACAGGTGACTTATTTTACCGATCATGAAAACATGTTATGTCAACATGTTGAACGAAATATATGACTTTGAGAAGCTCGCAAACAGGTCAGGTGAACATATTGAACCAACATATCGGGGAAAATGTTCAACGTTGATGAAATTATCAGTGCGGCTTTGGGCTCAAATTCAAACTTGACATGTTGGGTGGAAATGTTTCAACATGCTTGACTTCCTTTCTTGGGGCGCAATTTCACGCTGAACATGTTGGGTGAACATGTTTGGTGAACATGCTCACCAAACATGTTGGAAACATTTTTACCGAACATGTTCTTTTCGAAGGTTAGGTCAGGTTGGTTTAGGTTAGGTTTTAGGTTAGGTTAGGTTTTAGGTTAGGTTAGGTTAGGTTTAGGTTAGGTTAGGTTAGGTAGGTTTTAGGTTAGGTTAGGTTTTAGGTTAGGTTAGGTTAGGTTTTAGGTTAGGTTAGGTTAGGTTAGGTTAGGTTAGGTTAGGTTAGGTTAGGTTTTAGGTTAGGTTAGGTTTTAGGTTAGGTTAGGTTAGGTTTTAGGTTAGGTTAGGTTAGGTTTTAGGTTAGGTTAGGTTAGGTTAGGTTAGGTTTTAGGTTAGGTTAGGTTTTAGGTTAGGTTAGGTTAGGTTAGGTTAGGTTTTAGGTTAGGTTAGGTTAGGTTAGGTTAGGTTAGGTTTTAGGTTAGGTTAGGTTTTAGGTTAGGTTAGGTTAGGTTTTAGGTTAGGTTAGGTTAGGTTTTAGACTAGGGTAGATTTTAGGCTAGGTTATGTTAAGTTAAGTTATGTTTAGCCTTCTTACACATCAAGGAAAATGTTGGGAAGCAGTTTTACCCAACAAGTTCGTTGAACAGGTAGGTATTAATGATATGTTTGGTGAACATGTTGGAAGAACATTAATACCCAAAATTTGTAGGGGACGCTCTACATAAGCAATGAGGCTTTTTTCAACATGTTCCGTGAAAATGTATCCTACATGTTGGTGAACATGTTCGGCGTAAAATTGCGCTCTTGGGCGAAAAGGTTTGTTTAACATGTTTACCGAACTTATCCGCAATTTTTTTCCAACAAAAACTTGTTCGCCGGACATATGTTGGGTTAACATGTTCAGCGTTAAATTTCACTCCAGACGTGACTTGCAGATTTTTTGAACATGTTAGACAAACTGCTTTGTTCACCAACAACAAAACAGGTGCATTGCTTACCTAGGTCTTCCATGAGCATTTTGAAGAAAATGGTATTGAATCATGTTCACCTGTTAGACATGCTTATCAAATTTGACCATGTTCAATTTCTGCCCTAAAGAGCTACACTGCTTGACTTGAATTAGCTTTTCTGAGCAAGTGGGATGAACAGGTTGAATCAACATGTTGAACAAAGATCATGTTCATCGAACATGTAACCCGAACGTTTTTACCAAATATGTTTATAGAGCATTGCGCTCTACTGATGACAAGCTTTATTGCTTTGCCCATCATCAACATGTTTGTTTAACATGTTGGACAATCAGAGTAAGACCGCAATTTCACGATGAAACATGTTGCCAACATGTTGCAGCATAGAAACAAGTTATCAACATTTTTTGGACATTTTTCGGACGTTTTTCGGGCAATTTTAGGACGTTTTTGGACTTTTTTAAATGTTTTCAACGCTTTTAAAATTTTTGGAGGTTTATTTGGACTTTTTTTGGAGGTTATTTTAGATGTTTTTGGACGTTTTTTTGTAATTTTTCGGTCGTTTTTTTGGACGTAACATGTTACTGAAATATGTTACATTGTGGAAATGCACGGATAAAACACTATTAGTAATTATTACTCATATTAAGGGTAGATGTATAATTACTAATAGGTTAGGGTTAATTTTTATACATATTATTAGTAATTTTTACCATAATCAATTTTATTATGGTAAAAATTACTAATAATATGTATAAAAATTAACCCTAACCTATTAGTAATTATACATCTACCCTTAATATGAGTAATAATTACTAATAGCGTTTTATCAGTGTGCGCTTTGAAAGTGCGTTTTAACGGTTGAACCACCTGAAGATAAAAAATATGTATATACAGATAGCTGATGAGGTTTACGGTACCTAAGAGAGCGGACGCAGCAATGCATCATCCATGAAGTGATAGTGACCACAAAGGTCAGTTTTACAACAATGGAAAAAATCATTAATGTTAATGACTCGTTCATTGACTCAGTCGCATCATCCAAACGATATTTATCGGATGGAAAACGATTCCGTCGTTATTGTTTTTATGACTGGTTATGTATTCCATAGTCATTTTGCCCTGCTGAGAATAAAATTTATTATGCTCCGGCCCCGAGACGGGCGCGTTCTCCAAAAAGATGATGGTGGAGAATTCGAATTCTTTTTTTTTTTTTTTTCTTTCTCTCTCTCTCTCCAAGAACAAAAAAGAATAAAAAAAAATTAATCGGGTTAAAAATTATTTTTAATGCATCTATTATAGAAGAAAATGTATAACTAGTTTCGACTTTCGAGTGTTTATCCATGCGAGATTTTATAATAAAATATAATAAAAAAAAAGAGGCTATGACCCTTAAGAGAAAATGTAAATAAAAGTTAACAGACAGTTTTGAAGTTGCCTTGGCGAGGTCAATGTTTAATCAATAAATAATAATAAAAAGTGGTAGCGATATTGCGAAAAATTTAGAGCATAAATTATACACAGATTTTTTTAACATAAATTACTTATTGTAACGACACTTATTACGATTTATTTATTTCGTTTCGAATTACTTTATCGAAAAATCATTTCAGGAAGGAAAAAAAAAGGAAAGAAAAGATTAGTCGTAATCGAATTTTGGCAATTTAATGAACTGTGGGAGATAACAAGGAAAAATGATGCAGGTCGGATCAGTTGGCGGGAGAAACTCAAACCTTGGGGTCTGAGCCCGGATTTGTTCTCCTCGTGTTGCCCAGGGAAATGTTAGTAATTTTCTCTGCCATTTTTGATAATATCTATTCCCATATTTATAAAAATGTCTTCGGTTAAAGATTTGGGAAGAAGCAGAAAAGGATGGCGAAATATTAATCATTTTGGTTAGGCCTTACGAAAAAGTGATGCAAGTGATGCTGATCCATTTTTCCTAAAAAAAAAAAAATGAATTCCTGATCCATTTTTCCTAAAAAAAAAAAATGAATTCCTGATCCATTTTTCCTAAAAAAAAATGAATTCCTGATCCATTTTTCCTAAAAAAAAAAATGAATTCCTGATCCATTTTTCCTAAAAAAAAAAACAAAAACCAATTCCTGATCCATTTTTCCTGAAAAAAATAAATTCCTAATCCATTTTTCCTAAAAAGAAAATTCCTAACCCATTTTTCCTAAAGAAAACGAAATTCCTGATCCATTTTTCCTAAAAAAAAAATGAATTCCTGATCCATTTTTCCTGAAAAAAATAAATTCCTAATCCATTTTTCCTAAAAAGAAAATTCCTAACCCATTTTTCCTAAAGAAAACGAAATTCCTGATCCATTTTTCCTAAAAAAGTAAATTCCTAATCCGTTTTTCCTAAAAAAAATATTCCTAATCCATTTTTTCTGAAAAAAAAAATTCCTAAACCATTTTTCCTGAAAAAAAATTCCTAATCCATTTTTTTAACATAAATTCCTAATCCATTGTTTCTAAAAAAAATAAATTCCTAATCCATTTTTCCTAAAAAGAAAATTCCTAATCCATTTTTCCTAAAGAAAACGAAATTCCTGATCCATTTTTCCTGAAAAAAAAAATTCCTAATCCATTTTTTTAACATAAATTCCTAATCAAAAAAAAAAAAAAATCCTGATCCGTTTTTCCTAAAAAAAAAAATTCCTATTCCATTTTTCCTGAAAAAAAAAAAAAAAATTCCTAATCCATTTTTTTAACATAAATTCCTAATCCGCTTTTCCTTAAAAAAAAAAAAAAATTCCTAATCCGTTTTTCCTAAATAAATAAATTCCTAATCCGCTTTTTCTAAAAAAAAATAAATTCCTGATCCATTTTTTCTAAAAAAAAAAAAAAATAAATCCCTGATCCATTTTTCCTAAAAAAATAAATTCCTAATTCATTTTTCCAAAAAAAAAATTGTAATCTATTTTTCCTAAAACAATAAAATCCGTTTTTTCTAAAAAAAAAAAAAGTTCCTGACACGTTTTTCCTGAATAAATAAATAAATTCCTAATCCATTTTTCCTGAATAAATAAATTCCTAATCCGTATTTCCTAAAAATGAAATAAATTCCTAATCCGCTTTTCCTAAAATCTTTGGTTTTTAAAATAAAACTTCAAAAAAAAGAAAAAAAAGAAAAATAAAAATGAAAATGAAAAGAAAAGCCGAAATTTTGCAGCTTTGCCTAGTAAATTATTACAAAAATTTTAGACATTTAAAAAATTAGGAAAAATATTAATTTTAGGAAATTTGATTTTAGGAATCAAAAAAAATTTAGAAAAATTGAAAATTAGGGGGGAAAAAATGGTTAGGAATAAAATTTTAGCAACCAAAATTATTAGGAACATGGATTAGGAATTTATTTTTTTAGGAAAAACGGATTAGGAAAACCGGTTGGGAAACGCTGCACCACGTTTTACCCTATCCTCCGATTAATCCGGAAGTGGATTATTGACAATCGCCAAAAATTTAGGGAAACTGCGAGAAATTTTGAAAAAGACGGGGGAAAAAATATATGATTGTGACGTATTTGGTCTTCCACCTTCGGTCCATATTCGTTTTTCACCTTACCAATTTTTGTTTTTCTTTTCGTTTTAGGTAACGGAGAAAAAAATGGAGGACCCTAACGATGTGAGCTGACGACGAAGATCATCTCAACGGTCAAACAAAACCCCCATGGCGGCAAAGGTACTCTGGCCGCAATGGCAACTCATCCTCTTCACCCTCATCACCCTTTCCTTCGCGGAGGACATCAAAAGTGAAATAGTGAAAAGTACGCGATTTAAATCACGGACGCAGCCCCGACCGGAAATGACAACCGAATTTTTCATAATCCCTTCGAAAATCGAAAAAAGCACGATCCGGCCCCCGCCGGAAATGACAAGTACAAACACCGCAGCCGTCGTCGTCGTCACCCGGAAAACTCCGACCTGCTCATCACCGGAAGATCCGAGTTGCGGTTATAAAAACCGGACGATGAATCCGACGTACACGTCTTTGCACGAGCCGAATTTGCTCAGGAGGGAAGGTTGGGTCATTCCCCTGTTGGTTTTCTCCGCGCTCACGATGCTCCTCATCGCCGGATTCGAAGTTTTCGTTTTGTGCAAAGCCTGGCGGACGATCCCGTCCCGGAGGCATTTGTTCCTCGGGCAAATGTTGCTTTTGGGTTTGTTTTTGTGCGCGGGGCTCGGGGCGGTCGTGACCATGTCCCCCTCGGCCGCGTCTTGTGCCACCGTCCGGTTCGGCGTGGGACTGTCCTTTGCCATCGTGTTCTCAACTCTTCTCGTCAAAAACGTTTTTTTAATAAGTTTGAACAGCGGGGTGTATTTGCCCGCTCCGTATCAAGCCCTTTTGCTCCTGTTCGCGGTGCTCATACAATTGGTCGTGGGGATTCAGTGGTTGGTGAATTCCCCGCCGAGGGTGGACAGTTACAAAACGGAAGACGGACTTCAGTACAGGAGGAGACTCGTAGTTACCGCTGATGATCTCTTATACGATTTTACAATTTCAATATGCCACACGCCATATACGGAAGTTTTAATGTCTTTGTTATACGTCGTATTTTTAATAGTTTTCGTAGCGATTTTAGCCATTAAATCGAGGGGGATTCGGGACAATTACCGGGAGGCCACGTACATCGGTTTGTCCGTCGGATGCGTCATACCGATGTGGATGGTTTGGGCGGTGACCGGTCTCGTTTTGGCCGAGCGACACAAGGATGCTTGCATCGGTTTCGGTCTCGTATCCACCTCCGCCGTTGTTTTTTTAATTATGTTCATGCCGAAGGGGCGTCAATTGGCTGCCATGGGTAAGGACGGGGTGTACGTCGAGGATAGGGAGGATCGCTTCAGCTCTTTGACCCCTGCCGGAAGCGGATATTCACCGTCCTTTTTTCATTTTAAACCGGTTAAATACGGAGTCGTGGGGGATAATTTGGCCCCGACGACCACCACTCATAAGACTAATCCTTCTGGTGTTACCACGATCGGAGGTAATTATGATTCTTTTTTTTTTCGGTTAATTTTATAATAAAATTAGACGGATTTCGCTCTTGTTTTTATTGACCGTTTCCACGCTTTGGTAAACTGCACGCGCCACATGTTTATGGAGCGTAGGAATGATATCGGTTATGTTTTTTTTTTTTTCTTTTAATTTTATGATAGGAAGAAACACCGATTGGAAATATTATTAACGGGAGGAAATTAAACGTAATTTTTTTTTGTTCTTCGTTCGCAGCATATATTTAAATCATTAGGAGTTACAATTAGTACCGCGTAAAAACGTTACTTAATTACAAAGAAAGCAGCAATAAAAAATCGATTTTTTTTTTTAAATTATAGAAAAATTTATGAGGATTGAGCTAAGTTCAATTGTTAGGACTAGGTTAGGTCTTTTAAGCAGGTGATTTTTTTTTTTTTTTTCCAAATTTCTGGGATATGACTAAAGTTTGGTCAGCAGGAAACGTTTAGCGATCTTAATCCGGGTATAATAATTCGAATTATATTTTTTTAAGCTGTAAATTGATTTCTTTGGTCAGTAATTTTTTAATCGTTTCTCAGTATTTTTATTTTTATTTGGTCAGTATTTTTACGGTCATTAACAAATGGTCAGTATAATTATACTTTTGGCCAGTATATTACGGTCAGTGACAAATGGTCTTTATTTTCTGGCCAAGGGGGTATATGTGGAGGATGTAAAGGGGAAACATCCATTAGGGACTTTTGTTACCTTTTTTTGATTAATTTTGGTAGTCTTTAGTTTTAGGTGACATTCCAGGATTTTTTTTTTTTTTTTTTTTTCTTTTTTTTTCGGTGAAATTAGGAAATTTTTTAGTTGATTTTTGGGAATTGTTTTGGTGGTTTTCTTAGTGACTTAAAGGGACTTATCTAGTGAGTTTTAGTGATTTTTTAATTTTTGTTTGCTTTTTCGGACAAAATTAAAAATGGTGAAAAACAAAAAAAATCGTAAAGCATAAAAGTGTAAAGATTAGTTAGGTTAGGTTAGGTTAGGTTAGGTTAGGTTAGGTTAGGTTAGGTTAGGTTAGGTTAGGTTAGGTTAGGTTAGGTTAGGTTAGGTTAGGTTAGGTTAGGTTAGGTTAGGTTAGGTTAGGTTAGATTAGGTTAGGTTAGGTTAGGTTAGGTTAGGTTAGGTTAGGTTAGGTTGGGTTAGGTTAGGTTAGGTTAGGTTAGGTTAGGTTAAATTAGGTTAGTTTAGTTTAGGTTAGATTAGGTAAGGTCTAAATTTGCTAAATTCTCTGCTTCCTCTTTTAAACGAAATTCTTCGTAAGATATTATTTTACACTATTTTCCTACTCATTCATTTACTGTATGAACTGAACATGCCAGATAAACTTTTCTGCAATAGAATTTTTTTTTCTTTAAATTAATTAAAGAATAATAATTTTTGCTAGGCTATCTATTATTCTTTTGCTATTCTCGAAAATTAATTAAAGGATAATTTGGCAAAAAGAAAACCTCGCCAGTTCTTCGTCGTTCAACTCTGACTACTGCGCTGCCAGTCAAATGTTTTTTTTTTCTTTTCTTACTCACGAGTAAGTGTATATAATTTTTGACATCCCATCTATCTCCTACTCAACCCGAGTGGTAAACTTGGCCGCCGTGGCGCAAATTTTTGAAAAAATATATTTTTCAGTAAATTATTACAATTTGGGGAGCCAGTCAAATGTTAGGTCAATATAATGAAAATTTTTGACCTCCTTCCCCCTTCGACGATACTTAACGTAATGAGCTTTTTAAAAATTTCAAGGTTAATGCGCGACCTCAAGACGCCATTTTAAAAATCTGGGAAAAAAAAATTTGGGTTAATAATAACTGCAAAAAGGCACCGATTCCAGTATCGGGTATTTCAAATTCGAAAATTCCTTTACTAAATAGGTCCGAATATCTTAGACCAGTGCTCCCCCAGAGAGTTGAAATCTTAAGCCTGACTATAGCTCCGCTACCATTTGGTGTTAACCTTCTAAAACTGATTTATTCCAACGTTCGAGGACCTTTTAAGGTTAATTAGAAAAAGAAAAAAAAAACCTGCAGCCAACTTTCTAGTTTTAAGTCCTCTGGACTTTTTTACTTGTAAAAAAAAATTCCGACATTTCATACATTCACTAACTCGTAAATAATCAATAAGTTAAATCGACATTGACAGTCGGACAACAAGTTAAAACCGCCCCCGCAGCTTCTTTTTATTCTCGCGGTCCCGCCAATTCAAACAGGATCGTCTATAGGAGGAAAAAGAATGGCTTTGCCCATGTTAAAGCGTGAAACGATAAAGTAAACAAAAATTGGATGTCTAAGCCCTTGCTTCTGTCCGATGTAAATAGATATTATTAATTATACGATACATAGTAAACTTTCTGCATCAAGAAAAAAGTGACGTACGGTCGTTATTTATGAATCGACATCGGCCATTAATTTTATTTTTACTGGAGCATAAAATTCATTAATCAATAAAAAAAAAAAAAAAGAAAATATTGCACCTCGCCCAGGAAAATACGATTTTGTAAAAATTTTGTAGATATTTTCACATAAAAAAAAATATCGTCGGCACTTTATTTTTCAGATCGGGTGGCTTTGGTCGCAGCGCCTCCTAGTTACACAAGGATGTATCACTACTACCCTCCAGCACCAACTCCGTATTATCCAAGTTTCTACCCGCCGAGGTACCCAGGTGGGCTTGAATTCTACCCAAAGAGTACTTTCACTGCCACAAGATATCACAATCAGTATTTTGCAACATCCATCAATTCTCTTAAATGCTAGCTGTAGCCATCATCCTTTTTTTTCCACCACTTTTTCATTTTTTGTATTTAGTATCTTACACATCGAGGTGGGTTTCAATTTTCCGTAGATTTATTTAATTTTTTTTTTTTTAAATCTATTTTCATATAACAATTCTGCATGTATCATATTAAATAAACAATCATTATAATTTTAAATGAATGCACTTTGACCAAGGAATTATTGTAAATACATAGCTTGAAAACGCCTTACTTTTAGTGTTTAGATTATCGTGTAACATCCGACGTTTCATAAAAATCTATACGATTTTTTAATATTTGGTTTTTATTTTTCTTTCATTTTCAGACATGTATGCCAAACCTGAAGACGCGTATTTTGGAGGGGCGCACGAGCCGACGTTGTCCAACAATCCAAACGTGTTTTTCCAAAGGAACGGAGTACATCCTGGATTGATGTACTAAGAAAAAAACCCTTAAATACAAGCTCAAATAAACAAATTTTTTTTTATACTACAAAAATCAATCAATATAATTTATATTTATATTTATAAGTGTTTCATGATTTTTAATTTCTAAAATTTATAAATAACAAAGCATGGGAAATTGAAAAAAATTAAGCTCCTTGTTGTCCCAAAGGGGTGGAGCTTTCTCACCCTGGAGTTTAGGGGTTTTTCCCTTTTCTTAAAAAATTATGAGTCCCATTAAAACGAACCCGAATTGGTGAGAATATATGGGTGTATTCGGGGAGCTCAGCAAAACCGGCTCCAGCCGTCTTGAACCGTCCATGACCGGTATTTGCCACAGCAAAACGTGCAACGTTGTTGAAGCCATTTTTCGCCATGGCAAAAGCCGGTCATGGACGTTTCAAAATGGCTCGAGCCGGTTTTGCCGCGAGCTCCCCGAATACACCCTATGCTTCATGTTAGTTTCAGTGCATTTTTAAAATGAATGATTTTAATTTGTTGTAAGGGAAATTCAGAAAGCTTATTTTACTTCTTAAGTTGAGAAAATTGAGAACGATTAGGTGTCTTTATTTTTAACCTTTTAATCTCTCGTTTATTCCATTACCAGAAAAATGTTTAAAAAAATCATAGTTTTGCGGTAAGATTGTAACACGCACTGCCATCAGTTGGACGCTATTGTAACTAAAAAAAAGGGTTGGCGACATGTCGCCATTTAAATTTTAAAATCCAATATGGCGTTGGTCAGATTCACGTCGATTCACGTATATCATCACAGCTCAAGCATCATTAAGTGTTTTTAATCGTTTATTCATTTATATAAGATAATTATTACTTTTAGCTATTAGTATTTGTGCAATTATGAGAAGATTAAATTTTCTTTTTGCCGCCGACTGAACGATCAAAGCTGTGGTAGTTTTATGATTCGTTTAAACTTGGATGTGTTGGTTGGTGATTAAGATTGGGATAATTTGCAACGAAAGATCAATTTCTTGCAAATTGAAATAAATAATTAAATCATGCAATATTGTTAATGATTAACAGAGGATCGCTTCAGTTGAATATGGGATTGTGTTGTTCATCATAAAATGAGCTTATGATTCATATTGGAGCTTGGCATGTGGATATTCGAAGTGAAATTGCTCATTGCTTGTTGTGCTCACTATAATTCTTTTCAAAGCAGCAAGAATGAGACAGGTATTGTAATTTACATTACTTCTTACCTATGAGGATAGCAATAGAAATAGAATGGAGCGCAATGAAATATTATTGTCTCGTCTATAGCTTTGTACTTTTTACTTGGAATGTTTTAAAAAGAGGCGAGATTCCTAAAATTACAAATTCATGTTGAATTTACATGTAGTTTACTTACTTGACTGTGCTAAAAATCTGATATTTTTGAATGATATGATTTTACTTGGCCTATTTGATGGAAGTGATCACCTTTTATGTCAATTTATGTTTAATGAAATGTGTTTGTTATTTTTGCAGGTTTGTTGATTTGTTGAAGGCTGGATATATGCATGGATAGGTCAAGAAACATAGTCAAGAAGATAGATTTACTCTTGGAATAAGCAACTTAAAAGCAAGCTACTGATGGAGAGAGAAGAAGAGTGCCTGCCTGGCTTGATGAAAACTGTTGCGACTTTGAAGAAGAATGATGAAATTCTCATTTATAAGGTAAATTTCTTTAACATTTGAAATGTAAGAATCAACTTTTTTTTTTTCTTTTTTCATTAAGAGACAAATTCTGTGGTTAAATATCAGTAATCGATATACAAAAAACCCTGATGTTTGATTGGCAAACTTTAAGAATAAGATGTTAAAAATTTTTTATTAGAAGCAGAAAGGAATGTTTCAGCTTTAACAAACAGTCCAATTCCAGTTCATTAAACAGTCAGGAGCTTTTAGATTGGATTTGAAAACCTTTTTTTTTTTACTTTTTAGGTGCATTTTGCTTTCATCTCATTCAGCTTTTTTTAAAGTTTTAATAGACATTTTAATTTTTTTTCTTTTTATTTGTTTCAGTATATTAGCATGTGTAAACCTATTACATATGATAGAAACTTCAAAGTCTACATCCTTTTCAATTGTTTTTGGGGTTCCTTACAGTCATTGTTATGGGATCTGGGCCTTATGCGTTGTTGAATGATGAGTAAAGGAACTTGAAGATGTATTGAGTGGATAAACACTGGGTATCTTAAGAGTTTGTTGTCCCTTGGTTTTTATGGTAAGTAAAAATTTACAAGTTTTTCAGCATTTGCTTTGCTTTTGTTCATTGTTGATAAATCCAAAACTCATTATACCAACAAGAATTTGGGGATTCCACCCTTAAAAATTCTGAGATTTTCGGAATAGTTGCAAAATAGGTTTCTAGAGACAATGTATTGTAGCATTTGTCAGTGAAACTTAAATAAACTTGTTGAGCTTTTCAACGGTTCTATAATGGAGTGACTTTAACTTGCATCTAACTGAGAGAATTTCTTATGTATTATTAAAATTGTAAAATTCTACAATAAATTTTAAGATTTTAATAATGTTTTTTCCTCCCCACAGGTATGAATAAGCTCTTTTGTGTGGTCAATAACATCATTTGAAAATGCACATTGGTAAGATTCTACTGATATTATGATTATCAGTCTTGTTCAAAGAGCTGACCCGTGAAACAAAAAGGTAAATACTATGGTTTTATACAGTTTTTTTTTCTCTTTTTTTAAATATTTAAAGAAAAAGAGGTTAAAGTTTGGACCTGGCCAAATTTTAGCCATTATTATACCATACAAAATAGTTTTTTATCACTGGAGAAACAAGTGAGAGCAAGATAAATAAACTTCAATTTTTCACTGAATTTCATATTTTCAAGTTTTTAATTTAAAAATTTAGTAGAAATTGTGATTTACTAAAAGGGAAACATTATTTATTAGAATAACTGAATATGTTTTGTAATGTTAATTAATAAATGTTCTCTTTGCTTTTGTTAAGGATTTGAAGATGCAATTTAAAATGTAAAAGGAAATTCAAGCAGAGATTTTTATGCAAGAGCCAGAGCTACATAATTAATCGTCAAAGTGCTACCACATCTAGTACAGCCAAGATCTTCAGAATGACTGTGTTATTGTTATTGTAAGTTGCTTTGCTTTATGAATAATTAAGTTTTAATTAAACTTCGGAAATTTTTTAAAGTATTTTAATATTCCAAGGTAAAGCTAAAAATGTCTTAATTCATGGTTTAAAAATACAGTTGCTGGGATTTTAGTTTAGATTTTATAAGTTTTGTTTAGCTGTTTAAAATCTATTCGTTTGTAGGAAAGTGAAATCTCCAGTTCTTGAATAAACACAAAAATATGCTTTTGTCAAATCTGAGGTCCATTTTTTTCATGATAAACTTGTTAAATTTTTTCAAATATTTTTTTAAAATTGTAATGTCTTACGGTTGGTATCATTTTAAAAGCTAATGTTTGTCCTGAAATAATTTAGTTGTACCAAATTAAGGTGTTCTTGACATTTTTTTCTTTGAAAGAAATTCAGTAGTTTATTAAAATCCAATGAGAATTTTAAAAAATTTTTAATTTTTCAGATCAGTTGTGAGCATCAAGTCTTAGCAGTCTACAGTCTGGCCTCAGTTAAGAAGTATCGAAGATTGGCCAAGGCTTGCATCGATACTACCCTTACCATCGATTTATATGGTTGTTGTTGCTTGTACATTCGTCCCCGAAAATCTCAAACAGGTGTGATGACTTTCAGTTTTCCATAATTTTTTTTTCAAAAATGTAATTCTCTTTTGGGATCGGATTTTTCACAAATTATATTACCTTAAAATATTCTAATTTCAAAATTTAAAAAACGGTTATTTATATTTATAATAATATCGTACACGAACCGAACTCTAAGACGGTCACTAAGGAAGTCGAGATTTAGAAACAATTTAGCTATTATGGATCTGCCTCCATTGTAAATTGGTTCCATTTTGGACCTCATTCTGCGCTTTCTCCATTTCTCCCAACTATTTATCGTATTTAATTTTGTCCTTTTAAAACCCCACATTTACCAACTGCACTATGGTAAAAGGTTTCATGTCGTTAACCGGGAAAATTATGTTTTCTACTAACCTAACTTTGTTTTAAAAATGTCGAAATTTTACCGGTAAAATAAGTGATTTTTTTTTTTTTCGAAAACAATAAAAGTAAGGGCTTTACCGCTGAAAGCCACATTTTTTTTTTTGTTTTTTCGAGAAAAGATCTTGGGTTCAAAACTTTCAGTAGAAATTTGGCTTTTCAATTCAATTTGTTTTGATTTTAACCTTTCGTAAATTAACGATGAAGATTTTTCTGACGTAAAATTTTTTTTGTACGAGAAGTTTTAATGGAAAATGAATTAATCTCGTATTCTTTTTCTTCTTAAATAATAATAGGTCACTCCATTAGAAGACAACATGAAGACTCTTAGCATTTCATCTGATGCCCCGGTGTATTAAACATTGGAATGTCCGTCGTCGTTTCTCTTTACACGGCCGTAGGATTTTTTGGATATTTGAAATGTGGATCGGGGACCGTGGCTGCTATCGCTTTAAATTTACCCACCCACGATATCTGTAAGTGCACAAGTATATTTTGATTACGTTGAAAGATTGAAGAGGAAAATGTATTGTTTATTTAACGATTTGCCCTGCTGAGTGACAATTGTTTTGCCTCTATTTTAAAAATATTTTGTATAAACTTCTTTAACCTTTTGGATGCAATGTTTGTTCATAAGTAGGGGTCGTCCATAAAACACGTGAGCACGTTAGTGGGGGAGAGGGTATTCAAAATGCTAACTTTTGCTAACAAGGGGGGGAAGGGGTTTTACAAATTTAACGTGAGCATTTATCTCATGTAATAAACGTGCCAAAATGAAAATAATTTAATTTTCTTACATTATGTAACCTAACTCACTTTTAAAAAAAATTTCAATTATACCGGCGCATTTGCTCTAAGTTAAAAAAAAAAAAAAAAAAACCTGTTTTTTGCTAAATTTAAGTTCCGAAAAACTTCAGATTTTTAAAATGTTTAATGTTAATTTTTTTTTTAATTTAGGGGGGGGGGTCCCCCCTTAAACGTAATTGGGGGGGGGGGTCCTGAAATGCTAACCTTTGCTAACAGGGGGGGAGGGGGTCGAAAATGGCCAAAATAATGCTCACGTGTTTTATGGACGACCCCTAAGTGGGGTATTCAGAACGATGGGCTCCCTAACACCACTGGTCCTGTGGGCCCGTTAGTTACGCCACTGGTCCAGTGGCAAATTCTAAGCCCCCCTTTTCAACTATTCCAATTGGATATACAGGCCTTCCTCTCCTGCATTCTTTCTTCATTTTGTTTGTATACCATGTTTTATTTTTATTTTCAGAGAACACGAATACGAACCCATCAACCCACCCCCACAATTGACACTGAAGAAAACGCTGGGTAGGATCAAAAGCGAGTAAATCCAGTGTCTAGCATTCCAAAAACCGGCAAACATTTACGAATACCTCTCGACGACGAATTAGTCAAAAAAGATGTCGAAGAAGGGGAGGAGGAGGATAAGACGTCGCCATGTCCGAAGAAGTCGAATCCCCCGAAAACGTTGAAGTCAGAAGAAAGAGTGGCCGCGGCTCAAGATCTTTAAGATAATTTAGAGAATCGATTTTTAATCCGCGACACCAACCACACGTTGACACGTCGCTTCGATCCTATGATCCTAAAAAACTGGAGAGCGAACCGTCTCGCGCGATTATTAAAAAACGTATCCGCCTTGTAGTCCGAAGTAGGTCGAAAGGAACCGGCGAAACTCAGCCGAGGTATGAAAACAAAGTTTTGGGGAATGGGAGTCGGTACGAAAACGTCGGTCAGGATCTTGAAGATAACGTGAGCGGATATTGCAAATCCCCGGGTTCGGTTAAAGAATACCAAAATTATAAAGTGCAAGAGCGGATGCTACGACGGTGCAGCCGACGCCGACGAGGAGGAAATCTTCCTCCAAAAATAGGATATCGAATAAATATAAACGCGAAGGTTGGGGGATATTGAAATTGAGACGTCCGTTGAAGAAATCAAACAAGAGCCCCCGCCTCGACCGTCGACGAGGCGAAAAAGTCGAAAACAGCGATGGATGGAAGAATGGACTTCAAGTGCGGTGCAAGATGAAGTAAGTTTAGCCATTTTTTTAATTCTTAATTTAATTCATGAGGGGTCGTGCATAAATTACGTAAACAAGGGTTAGACCCTTTTTGCACGCTTTATCCCATTTCGCCTATGCTTAGCTTATGAGTAAGATGTCAATTTTGGACCCCCTCCCCCCCTAAATGTGCTTACGTAATTTATGTACGACCCCTAAAGCCGTATATCGGCTGATTTAATATGAAAGAGTGGAAATGGCAACAAAAGTAAAAAAAAACCAGACAACAATTTACAAAATTTAGTAAGATTCAGCAAAAAATATTCCAGTGCAGCTAAATTTTGTTTAAAGTTTGTGATTATAGCAAATCTCATACATAATTCAGGGATATAGCACCTTAAAAAGATTTTTTTCATTTGCGATCATAACTAGGTCATAGGATCCTTATCATTAAAATTTAATAAAGGTAAAAAAAAATTTAGAAGGCAAATTTTATATTTCAGCTTTTGGTTTTTGTACATAGGGTGTAGTCAGACATTTCGATAATCTGTTTTCTTGCTTGTTATCATTAAAATTGAACTTTTTTGGACAAATCGTAATCTCTATAGTTTAATAATCAAAATTAAAAAAATCATAGGAGTAGACTTTGTTGGAAAGCATGCAAAGAAAACAGTAATTACAATTCTGAACAGGGATGTAGTAAAATTTTTTTCAGACTTTTTAAAATTATTTATAATTAAATCAGAAATAGATTTCTTTAATAGACATAATTTTTATGCAAAATTTGAATTTGGTGTATGTTAAGTCTTATTTTTTCTTATTTGTAGTAAAAATAAACTTCTTACCTCTCGAGAAAGTGAAGGACGTTGGAATTGGATGTGATGAGATGAGCAGACTATTCTTTCATTGGAGATGCATCTATTTTGTTTGAAACATTTATGGATTTAATTGAAACCACAGGTAAGAAATTGAACTCTTGTTATTATATATTTTCTTTAAAAATTAAAAAATTTTTTTTGATAAAATAACATTATGCTCTGCAATTAAATGTGTATTAAAAATACAGCAGCACATCTACAAAAGTTTTGCTCTAAGTATAGAGCACCACTTTTGTGCTGATTCCACTGTGCAGAGTTAGTGGAAAACCTCATCTCTTTTCTGTCAGAATTTGTGAGCAACTTGGCCGTCTCCGTCCCTTTAAATGCCCTGTTTGGCTTCGGGTCTATAAAAGCCCATAAAAGAATTTTTTTTTTAAAGGCATTGTTGACTGACGTGGATTAATTTATTAATTAAAATCATTAGACGAACGAAAAGGATTTAGTCTTTGTATATAAAGTTAGTAGGTCATTTTACACGGGCAATGAAAATTCTATTATTTGTTGTTCCAGAGTTTTTGATTACACTGCAATAAAAATTAAAATATTATGAAAAAAAGAATGAGCGTCGTATTTTTGTTTAAATGTAATCATGCGCGGATAAGTGTTGTAAAAATTAATTTCTGACAAAAACTGTCTTTCTAACTTCTGGCTAATTTGTGGTCGCCAAAAACCGTTCAGGCGAATAAATTTGCTTAAAAAAAAGCACAATTCCATTTTTTATTAATTTTAAAAATTACTGAAAAACTAATTAAATAATTAATTAATTCAATAAATTCAAATTCAATTCAAATTCAAATAATTCAATTCAAATTAATTAATTCATTAATTAAGTTCGATTAAAGTTCTTTCAATTCTTACCAATGTTAATTTCTTTTTTCTTTTTTCAGAGCTTTTTCCTTTGACAGCCTGGTCGACGCTAATGAGGCTCGATTTATTATATTCGCCAACGTGACATCGAAGTTGACCCTTCAGGAAGAAAGAAAAACTACCCGGATCAACGCTTCTGCTGCCAAGACACCGAAGACATTTCAAATTCCAAGACAAGGATAGTTCACCTATCGACGACGTTCACGACAATTTTTTTTTCTCTAAAAGATTATTGTAATATGTAAATAGGGTAGGGACACCTATTATTTCGGACGAGCCAGCGAGGTTGTTTTCCGTTTTACAGAATCGCTTGGCGAGTAAGATTTTATTAGTTTTTTAATTCGTTTTGCAAAGTTAATTAAAGTCCGATTTTTCCGAGAGGAATAAAATTATTTTTGGCTTTCATCTGCCAGCGTGGCATTGGAATTTATGAACCTTTAAAAAAAGTTTATTTTATTGGTAACTAACAATTTTCATTAATAACGAGCAATGTTCCAAAAAAAAAAAAAAAAAAAAAAAAAAAAAAAAAAAAAAAAAAAAAACTATTATCCTTTGAATAATATTTAATTATGTAAGCGATTCACTAATTGAAAACATAAACTCAGTTCCCTGGCTCTCCGATAAGCAAGTAAACCTCTCCTCCCTTTTGATAAACTAGGACACTGAACTCATAATTTTTGATCTCGTGGTTTTTTTTTTGGAAAACAATTTTTATGTGGAAATGAAAAGAAAAAAAAAATCAAAGTTTTTAAAATTTCTTAGCTTTTTCGAGAGGTGTTCATAAGCTTTCTAAGTTCTCGTAAAATTTCGTAAGCTTTTTAAAAATTTTACATTTTTTTTAATCGTTTTTACTTTGATGCCCCTTTCTATATGTTCTTAATTGGGATTATCTAAAAGAATTTTAAAATTACAATTGTGCTGATATTAAATATTTATTACTGATTAATTATTATTACAAGAGTCGTTTACTGGTATTTCGATAGTTCATGTTGAGTTCAGTGTTACAGTATATGTAATTGTAATGTAATGTAAATGTGTATCACTGATAAAAATCGAGTGATACGGATTTTTTACGATTTTTTGATGCCTTTAAAAGGCTATTCAACACAAAGGTTAATTCAATGACTAATAAGTTTCCAGAAATTTAATGCTGAAATCATATTTTCAAGAGGAAACTTTCCGAAGAGTGCTTCTGCCCGTTCGAATTATTCAAATTCTGCGTATCGTAGAGTTTAAATAACACGAACAAACGAGATACATATAGAAATGATACGGAAAGTTTCGTGTTAAAAATAAGACTTTTTCAAACAAAAGATTTGTAAAGCACAATACGCATTGAATTAACAGCATTTTTGAATTCCCATTTAAAGCCATTGAAAAGTCGAAAATAATCCAAAGTCGTTCGACTTTCACAATAAAAAAATACTATTGTAATTGTAATTGTAATTGTAATTGTAATAATAAAATATATATTTCAAATAAAAAACTTTAAACGATATGCAGTGTATTTATTTTAACCTTTACCTCACACATCACTTGAAAAAAAATGTGGTGACGTCATCACTTTTTTTACTTCATCGTAGAGAGTTGCAGTTAGGCTCATTCGATTCGTCTCAAGGCGAACAATTTTTCCAATGGGAACAACAGTTCGACGCACCTAGTCGAGAGGGTCAAAATTCGGTTTCGAGCGGCCCCCTAGCCCCCACCGTTTCGGAGATAATCACGTTTAAAGATTTTTTTCCTGACAAAATCTATGGAGACATTGTCTCCACTTTTCATATGCTCCGATCGCGACGCCGATTGGCAGGTGGATGCGTCTCGTCGAGGGGGTCAAAATTCCGTTTCGCACGGCCCCCTAGCCCCATCCGTTCCGGAGATATTCCCCGTTAAAGTCTTCCAAAATTGATTTTTTTTTAAAATTTTAACCGTGAATAACTCCAGAACGGATTAAGCTACAGGGCCGTGCGAAACGGAATTTTGACCCCCTCGACGAGACGCATCCACCTGTCAAACGGCGTCCCGATCGGACGATATAAAAAAAACTGATGACGTCACCTTACTTTTATTTTTACAAAATCTATGGAGACATTGTCTCCACTTTTCATATGCTCCGATCGCGACGCCGATTGGCAGGTGGATGCGTCTCGTCGAGGGGGTCAAAATTCCGTTTCGCGCGCCTCCCTAGCCCAATCCGTTACGGAGATATTCACGGTTAAAGTTTTAAAAAAAAATCAATTTTCGAAGACTTTAACCGGGAATATCTCCAGAACGGATGGGGCTAGGGAGGCGCGCGAAACGGATTTTAGACCCCCTCGACGAGACGCATCCACCTGCAAATCGGCGTCGCGATCGGAGCATATGAAAAGTGGAGACAATGTCTCCATGGATTTTGTCAAAAAAAAAGTAACGTGACGTCATCAGTTTTTTTATATAGTTCGATCGCGACGCCGTTTGACAGGTGGATGCGTCTCGTCGAGGGGGTCAAAATTCCGTTTCGCACGGTCCTCTAGCCCAATCCGTTACGGAGATATTCACGGTTAAAGTTTTAAAAAAAAATCAATTTTGGAAGACTTTAACCGGGAATATCTCCAGAACGGATGGGGCTAGGGAGGCGCGCGAAACGGATTTTAGACCCCCTCGACGAGACGCATCCACCTGCCAATCGGCGTCGCGATCGGAGCATATGAAAAGTGGAGACAATGTCTCCATGGATTTTGTAAAAATAAAAGTAAGGTGACGTCATCAGTTTTTTTTATATCGTCCGATCGGGACGCCGTTTGACAGGTGGATGCGTCTCGTTGAGGGGGTCAAAATTCCGTTTCGCACGGTCCTCTAGCCAATCCGTACGGAGATATTCACGGTTAAAATTTAAAAAAAAATCAATTTTGGAAGACTTAAACGGGAATATCTCCAGAACGGATGGGGCTAGGGGGCCGTGCGAAACGGAATTTTGACCCCCTCGACGACACGCATCGACCTGCCAATCGGCGTCGCGATCGAACTATATAAAAAAAACGGAGGCCGTCACGTTACTTTTTTTTTGACAAAATCCATGGAGACATTGTCTCCACTTTTCATATGCTCCGATCGGGACGCCGTTTGACAGGTGGATGCGTCTCGTCGAGGGGGTCAAAATTCCGTTTCGCGCGCCCCCCTAGCCCAATCCGTTACGGAGATATTCACGGTTAAAGTTTTAAAAAAAAATCAATTTTCGAAGACTTTAACCGGGAATATCTCCAGAACGGATGGGGCTAGGGAGGCGCGCGAAACGGATTTTAGACCCCCTCGACGAGACGCATCCACCTGCAAATCGGCGTCCCGATCGGAGCATATGAAAAGTGGAGACAATGTCTCCATGGATTTTGTCAAAAAAAAAGTAACGTGACGTCATCAGTTTTTTTTATATAGTTCGATCGCGACGCCGTTTGACAGGTGGATGCGTCTCGTTGAGGGGGTCAAAATTCCGTTTCGCACGGCCCTGTAGCTTAATCCGTTCTGGAGTTATTCACGGTTAAAATTTAAAAAAAAAAATCAATTTTGGAAGACTTTAACGGGGAATATCTCCGGAACGGATGGGGCTAGGGGGCCGTGCGAAACGGAATTTTGACCCCCTCGACGACACGCATCGACCTGCCAATCGGCGTCGCGATCGAACTATATAAAAAAAACTGAGGACGTCACGTTACTTTTTTTTTTGACAAAATCCATGGAGACATTGTCTCCACTTTTCATATGCTCCGATCGGGACGCCGTTTGACAGGTGGATGCGTCTCGTCGAGGGGGTCAAAATTCCGTTTCGCACGGTCCTCTAGCCCAATCCGTTCCGAAGATATTCGCGGTCAAAATCTTCCAAAATTGATTTTTTTTTTAAACTTTACCCGTGAATAACTCCAGAACGGATTAAGCTACAGGGCCGTGCGAAACGGAATTTTGACCTCCTCAACGAGACGCATCCACCTGTCAAACGGCGTCGCGATCGAACTATATAAAAAAAACTGATGACGTCACGTTACTTTTTTTTTTGACAAAATCCATGGAGACATTGTCTCCACTTTTCATATGCTCCGATCGGGACGCGATTTGCAGGTGGATGCGTCTCGTCGAGGGGGCTAAAATCCGTTTCGCGCGCCTCCCTAGCCCCATCCGTTCTGGAGATATTCCGGTTAAAGTCTTCGAAAATGATGATTTTTTTTAAAACTTTAACCGTGAATATCTCCGTAACGGATTGGGCTAGGGGGGCGCGCGAAACGGAATTTTGACCCCCTCGACGAGACGCATCCACCTGTCAACGGCGTCCCGATCGGAGCATATGAAAAGTGGAGACAATGTCTCCATGGATTTTGTCAAAAAAAAAGTAACGTGACGGCCTCCGTTTTTTTTATATAGTTCGATCGCGACGCCGATTGGCAGGTCGATGCGTGTCGTCGAGGGGGTCAAAAATCCGTTTCGCACGGCCCCCTAGCCCCATCCGTTCCGGAGATATTCGCGGTTAAAGTCTTCCAAAATTGATTTTTTTTTTAAATTTAACCGTGAATAACTCCAGAACGGATTAAGCTACAGGGCCGTGCGAAACGGAATTTTGACCCCCTCAACGAGACGCATCACCTGTCAAAACGGGCGTCCCGATCGGACGATATAAAAAAAACTGATGACGTCACCTTACTTTTATTTTTACAAAATCCATGGAGACATTGTCTCCACTTTTCATATGCTCCGATCGCGACGCCGATTGGCAGGTGGATGCGTCTCGTCGAGGGGGTCTAAAATCCGTTTCGCGCGCCTCCCTAGCCCCATCCGTTCTGGAGATATTCCCGGTTAAAGTCTTCCAAAATTGATTTTTTTTTAAAACTTTAACCGTGAATATCTCCGTAACGGATTGGGCTAGAGGACCGTGCGAAACGGAATTTTGACCCCCTCGACGAGACGCATCCACCTGTCAAACGGCGTCGCGATCGAACTATATAAAAAAAACTGATGACGTCACGTTACTTTTTTTTTGACAAAATCCATGGAGACATTGTCTCCACTTTTCATATGCTCCGATCGCGACGCCGATTTGCAGGTGGATGCGTCTCGTCGAGGGGGTCTAAAATCCGTTTCGCGCGCCTCCCTAGCCCCATCCGTTCTGGAGATATTCCCGGTTAAAGTCTTCGAAAATTGATTTTTTTTTAAAACTTTAACCGTGAATATCTCCGTAACGGATTGGCTAGGGAGGCGCGCGAAACGGAATTTGACCCCCTCGACGAGACGCATCCACCTGCCAATCGGCGTCGCGATCGGAGCATATGAAAAGTGGAGACAATGTCTCCATAGATTTTGTAAAAATAAAAGTAAGGTGACGTCATCAGTTTTTTTTATATCGTCCGATCGGGACGCCGTTTGACAGGTGGATGCGTCTCGTCGAGGGGGTCAAAATTCCGTTTCGCACGGCCCTGTAGCTTAATCCGTTCTGGAGTTATTCACGGTTAAAATTTTAAAAAAAAATCAATTTTGGAAGACTTTAACGGGGAATATCTCCGGAACGGATGGGGCTAGGGGGCCGTGCGAAACGGAATTTTGACCCCCTCGACGAGACGCATCCACCTGCCAATCGGCGTCGCGATCGGAGCATATGAAAAGTGGAGACAATGTCTCCATAGATTTTGTCAGGAAAAAAATCTTTAAACGTGATTATCTCCGAAACGGTGGGGGCTAGGGGGCCGCTCGAAACCGAATTTTGACCCTCTCGACTAGGTGCGTCGAACTGTTGTTCCCATTGGAAAAATTGTTCGCCTTGAGACGAATCGAATGAGCCTAACTGCAACTCTCTACGATGAAGTAAAAAAAGTGATGACGTCACCACATTTTTTTTCAAGTGATGTGTGAGGTAAAGGTTAAAATAAATACACTGCATATCGTTTAAAGTTTTTTATTTGAAATATATATTTTATATTACAATTACAATTACAATTACAATTACAATAGTATTTTTTATTGTGAAAGTCGAACGACTTTGGATTATTTTCGACTTTTCAATGGCTTTAAATGGGAATTCAAAATGCTGTTAATTCAATGCGTATTGTGCTTTACAAATCTTTTGTTTGAAAAAGTCTTTTTTTAACACGAAACTTTCCGTATCATTTCTATATGTATCTCGTTTGTTCGTGTTATTTAAACTCTACGATACGCAGAATTTGAATAATTCGAACGGGCAGAAGCACTCTTCGGAAAGTTTCCTCTTGAAAATATGATTTCAGCATTAAATTTCTGGAAACTTATTAGTCATTGAATTAACTTTGTGTTGAATAGCCTTTTAAAGGCATCAAAAAATCGTAAAAAATCCGTATCACTCGATTTTTATCAGTGATACACATTACATTACATTACAATTACATATACTGTAACACTGAACTCAACATGAACTATCGAAATACCAGTAAACGACTCTTGTAATAATAATTAATCAGTAATAAATATTAATATCAGCACAATTGTAATTTTAAAATTCTTTTAGATAATCCCAATTAAGAACATATAGAAAGGGGCATCAAAGTAAAAACGATTAAAAAAAATGTAAAATTTTTAAAAAGCTTACGAAATTTTACGAGAACTTAGAAAGCTTATGAACACCTCTCGAAAAAGCTAAGAAATTTTAAAAACTTTGATTTTTTTTTTCTTTTCATTTCCACATAAAAATTGTTTTCAAAAAAAAACCACGAGATCAAAAAATATGAGTTCAGTGTCCTAGTTTATCAAAAGGGAGGAGAGGTTTACTTGCTTATCGGAGAGCCAGGGAACTGAGTTTATGTTTTCAATTAGTGAATCGCTTACATAATTAAATATTATTCAAAGGATAATAGTTTTTTTTTTTTTTTTTTTTTTTTTTTTTTTTTTTTTTTTTGGAACATTGCTCGTTATTAATGAAAATTGTTAGTTACCAATAAAATAAACTTTTTTTAAAGGTTCATAAATTCCAATGCCACGCTGGCAGATGAAAGCCAAAAATAATTTTATTCCTCTCGGAAAAATCGGACTTTAATTAACTTTGCAAAACGAATTAAAAAACTAATAAAATCTTACTCGCCAAAGCGATTCTGTAAAACCGGAAAACAAAACCTCGCTGGCTCGTCCGAAATAATAGGTGTCCCTACCCTATTTACATATTACAATAATCTTTTAGAGAAAAAAAAATTGTCGTGAACGTCGTCGATAGGTGAACTATCCTTGTCTTGGAATTTGAAATGTCTTCGGTGTCTTGGCAGCAGAAGCGTTGATCCGGGTAGTTTTTCTTTCTTCCTGAAGGGTCAACTTCGATGTCACGTTGGCGAATATAATAAATCGAGCCTCATTAGCGTCGACCAGGCTGTCAAAGGAAAAAGCTCTGAAAAAAGAAAAAAGAAATTAACATTGGTAAGAATTGAAAGAACTTTAATCGAACTTAATTAATGAATTAATTAATTTGAATTGAATTATTTGAATTTGAATTGAATTTGAATTTATGAATTAATTAATTATTTAATTAGTTTTTCAGTAATTTTTAAAATTAATAAAAAATGGAATTGTGCTTTTTTTTAAGCAAATTTATTCGCCTGAACGGTTTTTGGCGACCACAAATTAGCCAGAAGTTAGAAAGACAGTTTTTGTCAGAAATTAATTTTTACAACACTTATCCGCGCATGATTACATTTAAACAAAAATACGACGCTCATTCTTTTTTTCATAATATTTTAATTTTATTGCAGTGTAATCAAAAACTCTGGAACAACAAATAATAGAATTTTCATTGCCCGTGTAAATGACCTACTAACTTTATATACAAAGACTAAATCCTTTTCGTTCGTCTAATGATTTTAATTAATAAATTAATCCACGTCAGTCAACAATGCCTTTAAAAAAAAAATTCTTTTATGGGCTTTTATAGACCCGAAGCCAAACAGGGCATTTAAGGGACGGAGACGGCCAAGTTGCTCACAAATTCTGACAGAAAAGAGATGAGGTTTTCCACTAACTCTGCACAGTGGAATCAGCACAAAAGTGTGCTCTATACTTAGAGCAAAACTTTTGTAGATGTGCTGCTGTATTTTTAATACACATTTAATTGCAGAGCATAATGTTATTTTCAAAAAAAATTTTTAATTTTAAAGAAAATATATAATAACAAGAGTTCAATTTCTTACCTGTGGTTTCAATTAAATCCATAAATGTTTCAACAAAATAGATGCATCTCCAATGAAAGAATAGTCTGCTCATCTCATCACATCCAATTCCAACGTCCTTCACTTTCTCGAGAGGTAAGAAGTTTATTTTTACTACAAATAAGAAAAAATAAGACTTAACATACACCAAATTCAAATTTTGCATAAAAATTATGTCTATTAAAGAAATCTATTTCTGATTTAATTATAAATAATTTTAAAAAGTCTGAAAAAAATTTTACTACATCCCTGTTCAGAATTGTAATTACTGTTTTCTTTGCATGCTTTCCAACAAAGTCTACTCCTATGATTTTTTTAATTTTGATTATTAAACTATAGAGATTACGATTTGTCCAAAAAAGTTCAATTTTAATGATAACAAGCAAGAAAACAGATTATCGAATGTCTGACTACACCCTATGTACAAAAACCAAAAGCTGAAATAAAATTTGCCTTCTAAATTTTTTTTTACCTTATTAAATTTAATGATAAGGATCCTATGACCTAGTTATGATCGCAAATGAAAAAAATCTTTTTAAGGTGCTATATCCCTGAATTATGTATGAGATTTGCTATAATCACAAACTTTAAACAAAATTTAGCTGCACTGGAATATTTTTTGCTGAATCTTACTAAATTTTGTAAATTGTTGTCTGGTTTTTTTTTACTTTTGTTGCCATTTCCACTCTTTCATATTAAATCAGCCGATATACGGCTTTAGGGGTCGTACATAAATTACGTAAGCACATTTAGGGGGGGAGGGGGTCCAAAATTGACATCTTACTCATAAGCTAAGCATAGGCGAAATGGGATAAAGCGTGCAAAAAGGGTCTAACCCTTGTTTACGTAATTTATGCACGACCCCTCATGAATTAAATTAAGAATTAAAAAAATGGCTAAACTTACTTCATCTTGCACCGCACTTGAAGTCCATTCTTCCATCCATCGCTGTTTTCGACTTTTTCGCCTCGTCGACGGTCGAGGCGGGGGCTCTTGTTTGATTTCTTCAACGGACGTCTCAATTTCAATATCCACCCAACCTTCGCGTTTATATTTATTCGATATCCTATTTTTGGAGGAAGATTTCCTCCTCGTCGGCGTCGGCTGCACCGTCGTAGCATCCGCTCTTGCACTTTATAATTTTGGTATTCTTTAACCGAACCCGGGGATTTGCAATATCCGCTCACGTTATCTTCAAGATCCTGACCGACGTTTTCGTACCGACTCCCATTCCCCAAAACTTTGTTTTCATACCTCGGCTGAGTTTCGCCGGTTCCTTTCGACCTACTTCGGACTACAAGGCGGATACGTTTTTTAATAATCGCGCGAGACGGTTCGCTCTCCAGTTTTTTAGGATCATAGGATCGAAGCGACGTGTCAACGTGTGGTTGGTGTCGCGGATTAAAAATCGATTCTCTAAATTATCTTAAAGATCTTGAGCCGCGGCCACTCTTTCTTCTGACTTCAACGTTTTCGGGGGATTCGACTTCTTCGGACATGGCGACGTCTTATCCTCCTCCTCCCCTTCTTCGACATCTTTTTTGACTAATTCGTCGTCGAGAGGTATTCGTAAATGTTTGCCGGTTTTTGGAATGCTAGACACTGGATTTACTCGCTTTTGATCCTACCCAGCGTTTTCTTCAGTGTCAATTGTGGGGGTGGGTTGATGGGTTCGTATTCGTGTTCTCTGAAAATAAAAATAAAACATGGTATACAAACAAAATGAAGAAAGAATGCAGGAGAGGAAGGCCTGTATATCCAATTGGAATAGTTGAAAAGGGGGGCCACTGGACCAGTGGCGTAACTAACGGGCCCACAGGACCAGTGGTGTTAGGGAGCCCATCGTTCTGAATACCCCACTTAGGGGTCGTCCATAAAACACGTGAGCATTATTTTGGCCATTTTCGACCCCTTCCCCCCCTGTTAGCAAAGGTTAGCATTTCAGGACCCCCCCCCAATTACGTTTAAGGGGGGACCCCCCCCCTTAAATTAAAAAAAAAATTAACATTAAACATTTTAAAAATCTGAAGTTTTTCGGAACTTAAATTTAGCAAAAAACAGGTTTTTTTTTTTTTTTTTTTTAACTTAGAGCAAATGCGCCGGTATAATTGAAATTTTTTTTAAAAGTGAGTTAGGTTACATAATGTAAGAAAATTAAATTATTTTCATTTTGGCACGTTATTACATGAGATAAATGCTCACGTTAAATTTGTAAAACCCTTCCCCCCTTGTTAGCAAAAGTTAGCATTTTGAATACCCTCTCCCCCACTAACGTGCTCACGTGTTTTATGGACGACCCCTACTTATGAACAAACATTGCATCCAAAAGGTTAAAGAAGTTTATACAAAATATTTTTAAAATAGAGGCAAAACAATTGTCACTCAGCAGGGCAAATCGTTAAATAAACAATACATTTTCCTCTTCAATCTTTCAACGTAATCAAAATATACTTGTGCACTTACAGATATCGTGGGTGGGTAAATTTAAAGCGATAGCAGCCACGGTCCCCGATCCACATTTCAAATATCCAAAAAATCCTACGGCCGTGTAAAGAGAAACGACGACGGACATTCCAATGTTTAATACACCGGGGCATCAGATGAAATGCTAAGAGTCTTCATGTTGTCTTCTAATGGAGTGACCTATTATTATTTAAGAAGAAAAAAAATACGAGATTAATTCATTTTCCATTAAAACTTCTCGTACAAAAAAAATTTTACGTCAGAAAAATCTTCATCATTAATTTACGAAAGGTTAAAATCAAAACAAATTGAATTGAAAAGCCAAATTTCTACTGAAAGTTTTGAACCCAAGATCTTTTCTCGAAAAAACAAAAAAAAAATTTGGCTTTCAGCGGTAAAGCCCTTACTTTTATTGTTTTCGAAAAAAAAAAAAAAAAATCACCTATTTTACCGGTAAAATTTCGACATTTTTAAAACAAAGTTAGGTTAGTAGAAAACATAATTTTCCCGGTTAACGACATGAAACCTTTTACCATAGTGCAGTTGGTAAATGTGGGGTTTTAAAAGGACAAAATTAAATACGATAAATAGTTGGGAGAAATGGAGAAAGCGCAGAATGAGGTCCAAAATGGAACCAATTTACAATGGAGGCAGATCCATAATAGCTAAATTGTTTCTAAATCTCGACTTCCTTACTGACCGTCTTAGAGTTCGGTTCGTGTACGATATTATTATAAATAACCGTTTTTTGAACTTTGAAATTAGAATATTTTAAGGTAATATAATTTGTGAAAAATCCGATCCCAAAAGAGAATTACATTTTTGAAAAAAAAATTATGAAAAACTGAAAGTCATCACACCTGTTTGAGATTTTCGGGGACGAATGTACAAGCAACAACAACCATATAAATCGATGGTAAGGGTAGTATCGATGCAAGCCTTGGCCAATCTTCGATACTTCTTAACTGAGGCCAGACTGTAGACTGCTAAGACTTGATGCTCACAACTGATCTGAAAAATTAAAAATTTTTTAAAATTCTCATTGGATTTTAATAAACTACTAAATTCCGTTTTAGCATCGTTCTGAATACCCCACTTAGGGGTCGTCCATAAAACACGTGAGCATTATTTTGGCCATTTTCGATATACTTACGATCGATTACTTACTTACGATATACTTACAATCTTAATCTCAGCTCCAATATTAAACACTGCATTAACTTTGCAAACATCAAGAACTGACAACTGGGGCACCATTTTTAATTTTATTCATATTAGTAGACATACCTCTGAAAATGTAAATCATATATTTATTAGTATAAATATACCAAAAAATTTCAAACATTAAAAAAATCCTTACTCAATGTTTAGTGCGAGCCCAAACTTTAAAATCTCTTCAAATGACGGATGAAGAGATACACATATGCTCGCAAGCAGACCGGAGTACATATACACCCAACATCATGTAGAAGAAACTATTGTTTATGATTTCTCAGGGTTTGTTGATTGTAAACCTATAAAATAATGGGAAAATAAAAAAGATTATATGTTGTATTGTATGAAGATGTATATATATAAAAAAAAATTAAAAAAAAAAAAACTTACCGTAAAATACAGCATGCCATATTTCAATTGTCTCTTCAGGTGACTAGAAGAAGAGACCTCAGCTTTCTCCTCTTAGGGGGAAAATCGAACACCTGAGAGAGATCCTATTTTGTTTTCGATTCCCGGCTATTGGATCAGGGAAGGGGAAACGACTCTAGGACCCCGCTCAGATTTTTTCGATGAATCCAAGCCCCCAGAAGAGAGGCGTACCGCCTGTGGAAAAAAAAAATGAATTTTCTTTCAAAATCATCATTTTAACGATAAAAAGAGAAAAAATAATTCCTTACTCTGTACTATAATACGCCATAACCTAATCACACGTATAGTCGACCTTCCGAAGATAGGCTCCTGACGAAGGTCTAGGAAAAGGATAGCCGACCTTCCGAAGATAGGCTCCTGAGGAAGGTCTAGGTAAAGGTTAGCCCTCACAAGACAGGCCCTCAGAAGACAGGTTCCTGCCAGGGCGGGATGGACAGAGCTTATAGAGCTTCAGCCTGAAAAGAAAAAAGAAAAATATTATTTATTACTCTTGAGCCATTTTTGTAAGCAGCCCCTAACCATGTATAATGAAACCGCTAATTGGATTTAAATTTTAAACACCAATTTTCTTTTTAACAACTTTTTCTTAAAATCAATTCAAATAAAAAATTATCAAGGCCTAGCTGCTATACTTACAGTGTACTGAATCTCCACTTTTGCATTCAGAAATGCTCATTTGATATTTTGGAAAATACAAACTGACAACTGAGTATTTTTGATTTTCCGTACTGCAATCCAAATACTGATCTGAAAATATGAAAGTCATTTACAATACTGAATACGCATAAACAAACATAAAAATAAAATATAATAAGATGATATATAATGTATAATTTTGTTTTCTTGAGCCCACTCTGCGAGTGCCTCTGGTGTATTCTTTTACTAAACATTTTCCCGGTTCCCTTTTTGATCAAGTGTACCTAAAAAAACCCCAACCAAGAGAACTACACCCCAATGCCCAAAAAGGCTAAAAATTTAGGTTCTGTTGGAAATTTAAATAATTTTGTTACTTCTGCAGTCCTACATGTTTGGTGGCGTCCCTCAATAAAAATAAAAATCCTGCTCTACTCTGAAACAACTCGAACACAATATATTTCTTCTCCACAATAAATCATACAGTAAAAAAAAAAAGACACTGAGTTTTTCTGACAACCTGCAAGATCTGAATTCCAATGATACATGCACCCAAAAGGTTGGAAATTTACTACACTTCGCAACATATTATTTATTTAACCTTAATAACAAATTTGAGAATTTTAAATGCAAAATTAAATCTTGCAATGCCTCAAAATGTTGGTATGTAAAAATAAATAACTTAACAAAAATACCAAAAGGTAAAAGGGTAAATTAAAATTGAATCGTTTATTGCAAAAAGGAGTCTGGTCCACCATTTTAGAAAATGGAAAAAGTTTGTTTTGCTTTGATAACGTATATTTGTTTACATTCTGAAATATCAAAACAAACTATTTCCTTTTATAAAAATGGTGGACAAGACTCCTTTTTGCAATAAACGATTCAATTAAAAGTTAAAACAAACCTATTATATTCATACTTCAACATCACTAGAATTCTTTAAACTATTCCATTTGATATTTTTTATCTTATTGACTTTTTGCTGCAAAATTGAACATGATACTGAAATAGTCTATCCCGAACATAAATTTCCTTTTTTGAAAGAAATAACCTTTTTTGTATATGGCCCTTTGTAACGACTATAAAAACAGCATGATAGTCATAGCCTAATTCTTTGCTAATGTTAATGTTCAATATGTAATTAGACAATTTTAATTTTAAAAGGCATTATTTTTAAATGATGAGTGAAATCTTTCCAAGACTTTATCAATTCCAATAATGCAATTTTTAGCAACAAAAGGTTGAGTGAAATTGAGTCAAATCATTAATTGTATCTGAAGTAAAATCAAATTAAAGCTTTGACTTGATGCGGAGAGTGGATTGCAATTTAAATTTTCTCTGCTGTTAAATCTTCCAATCACTGCATTCTCGAATTCAATTTTTAATTGTAATATAAATAAAGAGAAAAAAAAAACTTTTAATTTTTATTCTTTGCAAACATCCCTAATTTTGTGATACCAGAGTAGTTTAAAAATTCAAATTGTAACATCAAGAGATTTTAAAAACAATGTATGAACAAGGGATATACTTTTATTTGGCAAACTGATATGGAATTGAGAAAATACTGTGTTACGTTGAAATTCAGGCATAGTAGAGTCTAAACTGTTCGGCCATGCTTGTTATTTCCATGATATAATCTCAGATTTTCAAGATTTCACTTCCTGTCTAAAAAATGATGAAAAGCAAACTTACAATAATTATCACAAAAAAAATGGCGGTCGACTTAATGTAGGTGTTGCATTGTTTTAACTAAGATTATGCTTTTAAGATTTAATACCTTAATGCCTTTAATTGCTCGTGGGAAAAAAAAGAAGGTACCTAAGAGTTAAGCTCGAAAATAAAAAAAGAAAGATTACTTACAAGAAATTACATTGTCCGAGCAAGTTTCATCCCTATTCTACTGCGAAAGCACCCATTGTAATGTGTCAAGATGATCCCTTTCATTTAATATAAAAATGAGACCGTCACCTATTTCGGAAACATCGCAAAGCAGACCACTGGACTAGTAATGATAATTACTAATTAAAAAACCTTTTGACATCCATTGCAAAAGCTAGAAATAAAATTTTATTCGACAAGTGTATCCCCTTGTACTCATCAGATCGTGCCTCGTGGACTGATGCATTATGGGAATGAGCATAGTGGGACTGAAGAAAATCGGAACTACCAACTGTAAATATGAATTTTTTCCTGCCGATAGCTCAAAGGGTGAATTTAATTTTTAAAGGGATTAAAGGTAATTAACGAAATAAAAAATAAATAATACAAAAAGGAAAAAATCTTTATAGATTGATTTGTTTATTAATTTTTTTAAATATAATGTTTACATGTAAATTATCTGTAGATCGGTGGTCTTGCGAAAATGTATAAAGCCGAGTATTAAAAACTCGTCGTGTGATAGCTTTCTATAAAGCAGTTGTAATACCGCACATCCCTTTTTAATTTTATTATATGGCTAACATTTAAATTTCTTTTTTTTTAATTTTTTTAAATTAAAAACAACAAATATTTCAAAATCTCAGCTATGTTTTTTTTTTATGTACAATTCTTCTCCCTAAATCGTAGTATTTTGTCCCCTGCCTGGTAAAAAGTTTTTTTTTCCCTTCAATAAAAAATCTTTTAAAAAATCAATTTTAAAATAAAACATTTCGAACAAGGTAAAAATGTCCCATTTTAAATCGAAAAAAAAAAAAATAATTTATCTAAAGAAAAAAAAATGAATGAAAATCTTGACTCGTGTAACTGATGTCTAAAGTTAGCTAAGAGAAAGTAACATTTAGTTGTGTTAACTTAAAAAAAAAAAAAAAAAAAAACTTCGTAATATAAAAAATCGATAATAGGAAAAAGAATTTGAAAAAAAATGATATAGAGAAATTATATAAAAATTAGTATAGAGCGCGTTAGTGTTGTCGTGCGGTATAAGGGAGCGCTATTTTTAAAACTTTTTTTTTTTTTTTAAATTTTTTTTTAAAGATGTTGACTAATGGATTGTGTAGGCGGATTATAGCTCTCTATCTGGGTGCAGATCGAACCTAGGCGGGAACGACAACCCGTCTAACTGTGGCCTAGCTTGTGGCCGATGATGCTGAAAAACAAAAAAAAAAGATCTCGTTAGTATATTTAAAAATTAAAAAGAAAAAAAAAATTAAATCAAGGGGCCCAAGCATCAATATTACTCAGCCTACAACTAGCAAAAAAAAAAAAAAAAAAAAAAAAAAAAAAATTAAAAAAAAAATTAAAAAAAAAATAAAAATAAAAGTCATTCTCCCTGCTATTTCTACCGATAAAAAAGCTCATACCGAGATTGCTCCGTTATGTAGGATACAATTATGCTTCTTGCGCAATTTCTCTTGCGTTTGAGCGTGGTCTTGTTGGGCTCTAAGTTCGTCGGCTAACCTGGCGGCATCCACCATGGCCTTCTTGGCCTTTTCTTCGGAGTTCTTGGCTTCGTTTAGAAGTGCGTCCAAGTTATACTAAAAAAGAAAAAAGCGCTCAAAATTAGAAAGGGAAAAATCAAGAATTTTTTAAATTTTTGGTTAAATTTGCTAAATTTTTGTTTAACTTACATGTAGAGTCTGGAGCTCAGATTTGAGTTTCCTCTTGACAGCGCTAATAGAAGTATTCTGTGCAGATAATTCATTAAGTTGTTCGTGAGCATCAGATAATTCTTGTTTGGCTTGTCTTCGGCCGCGGTCGGCTTGTTCCAAAAGTGTTCTACTTTCTTCCAATTCGTTTTGGAGGGCGTTGGATCGTCTTTCGGAAATACCAAGTTCTCCCTGGCATCATTCCTAGCTCTTTGTTCCTCTTTGAGGGCAGTCTGGGCGTCTTTAAGTTGCTGTTGGTAGCGTTTGATGTTCTTTTGAGCTTCAGCGTTGGCTTTGTTGGCATGGTCCAAAGCTATTTCGAGTTCGTTGATGTCGGCTTCCAATTTCTTCTTCATGCGAAACGCCTCAGCCGTTCCTTTGGCTTCGGCTTTGAGGGAGGCTTGCATCGAGTCCAATGCTCTTTGGTGATTTTTCCTTGTGTTTTCGAATTCTTCTTCTTTCTCTTGGATCCTTCTGTCGATTTCTTGGCGGACCTGGGACAATTCGAGTTGGGAGCGTAAAACTTTGTTTTCTTCTTGTTCCAATGCGGCTTCGGCTTCCTCGAGGGCGGCTTGGAGTTCGTCCTTTTCGATTTCCAATCGTTTCCTGGCTTTTTCGACTTCACGAATGTTCCTACCACCTTCTCCAATTTAATCCAACAAGTCCTTGACTTCATCTGAAGGGGGAAAAAGAGCTATTAATGTTTAGTTGGATTTTTTTTTTAAATATAAAATTTGGTTACTTACCAGCCAAGTTCTTGTTCTCATGCCTAACAGCTTCCAATTGTTCCTGACCTTCTTCGTAAGCACCCTTAAGTCTGAACAATTCCGTGGAATAATTCCTACAATTCTTCTGGCTGGCGTCCAATTCATCATCTATGCATCAATGCATCATCTAAATGATCATGACTAAATGCATACCTTGTGGTTAGCCTGTGGACGACAGCCTGTTTATACCATTACATCCAACTCCGACATACAATGGAACCATTATTTGATCAATGTTTATCTTTACTAAAAACTGAAAAAAGAAAAAAAATAGTTAAAAATAGTTAGGGCCGACATAAACAAAATTTAAAATTTGAATAAAAACTAATTCCAGCAAGAAAAAACAAAATAATTTTCTCATTCATTTTTTAATTCAAGATTAAACAGTTTTAGATAAATCAACGGTCTTAAATTATCAGTTTAAAATCACTTTTACTACATGCTTGTTCAGAGAATCAATTTGTAAGACTTATTACCTTTTAGATCTAACAAGAAATACACAGATCAAAAGCTTTTTAAGGTGCTGCATAATGAGAATGTAGCATAAACTAAATGGATTATACCGATTAACAATCAAAGCTAATTAAGTTTACCTTTTTAAGTCACAAGTAGATAAATGGCCATTTATAAAAATTAACCCTAAAACAGTTGTGTTTTCAGATCATGTTTTTATCTTTCAATCAAAATACTAAACATTCATTTTAAAACAACTTTACAGATTTTATTAAAATTGGTAATTTACTTTTAAAAAATCAACTTACCACACAATTATTTTGATGACCTTGGCTGTACTAATACTTCATCGATAATTCAACTATGTTGCTTAGCTGCTACGATTGTTGCAGTATCTACTCATGTAATGTATCCACTCATGTATCCACTCATGTATCCACTCATTCTCAGCTTGTATCCACTCATGTAAACTGCTCATGCTCTTGTAACTCTATTATAATTGATTGTTTCTTTCTTCAAACCCTTCATCTTTATGAAGGTCCTGAAAGAAAGAACAAGGAAAAATCTGATTAGAATTGTAAACAAAAAATTATATATAATTCAGGTTAAATCGGACATTTGAGTATAATTAAATACTCAACCTGAAAGCCAATCAAACATTTTGACGAATTACCAATCATGTTTCAATTCATTTCATACGATACAATAAAAAATATCCTCGACATTTAAAAACTGTGACTTCAGCATATAACACGAACAGCAGTTGCCTAAATTCCAGTGTTATAGTCCATGAGCTATCTACTTTGAGACAAAAATTTGGGGGGGCTAATTTTCCATGCCGGAATTTATTAATTTGGGTCATTCTGAGTATAAAAATCCATGCTTGCCATTTGAGAACGGGAGCGTTACAAAATGGCGGACGATTCAAAATGGCGTCGGGCCGATTTGCTTTTCGCCTCATAACTCTGTTCTCGTTCGTCCGATTTTAATGATTTTTTTTTTAAACGGAAGGTGACAACTTTGTCTTTCATTTTTGTTCTTACCGATTTCTTTTAACCCTTTCGGTTTTGCCGCCAAATTCGAAAATTCAAAAAAACGATTTTTCGGTACTGGTCTTTTTTGTGTACTCCGATCATTCTAAAACTCTGATCGAGAAATTTTTCAAATAAACATTTTAGTGAATTTTTCCAGCTTTAAAATGAGACCCTCAGATTTCTGATACCTACAACAGTACCGAGGATAGCAAAACTTTTCTGTCGGCGCGCGGGAGTTTTACCATTAAGAAGCAGTTACGAAAGGATATACAACTTGTCTATTATTACTGAAAATCGACTATCGCGTTTTATTTGGCTTATTTAAATAATAAAAACTGGTATAAAATATGCATTTGCACTACTGCTGCCGCTGCTGTTGGTGCTGTCTGTGTGCAGCAGAGAGTCAAAATTTTATTTATTTATTTAACAACAATCGTATTATTTGGCTTATTCAACTAGTAAAAACAAGTAAAATTTTTGACCAGTGGTATTGTTTTGCTTCCACACCAGCAGGAGCAGCAGCAGCAGCAGCAGCTTAAAGCATTTTGAAAAAGTAACTTACCATTTTATCTGATATATGCAATTGGTAGATAACTAAGTAATATAAACTTTGATTTCGGTCTATAATCTAGTTGTCGTTCTCGCTGTAGCTGTAGCTGTCGTAGTCGTCGCTATCGCTATCGTTTTCATAGTCGTAGTAGCTGTCACTGTCGTCCGTATTGTTGTCGTTGCTTTGTGCAAATTCATCCGATGGTGTTCCACACTGAAACTACTCGCTATCTTCAACATTGTCACAATTTTTATTTTTATAAGTCGCAGTAAACTTCAAATTATTTGTGAAACTACCGCATTTGGGGCCGTTACATTTATCTTGCATTTACTTGTAAGGTAGGGTGGCGCTTAATAAGTCAACCTTTGATTTTGGTCGTGCCACCCTCGAATTTTATTCCACTATTCAATATAACAGATTGAACGAATTAAAATGTCAGATCGACCGATCATACTTAAGGGGTAGCTCAATCAGCCCTCATTTTATAATAATTTACATTTGGCCAAGCACCACTAAACAAGATCAGGCTTTTCCCGTTTTCCAAAAAAAAGCAGCACATTATGCTTAAATATTTTGACCCGCTGAATTCAGATGTGGAATCAAAATTGTTATAGCCTGTACCGGTACTGCTTTCCATTTATTTGGTGGCTAAAATGTAGCTAAACCCCACTTTTAGCCTAAATTGGCTATTGAATAGGTCAAAAGCGGTAAAAGCTGGAAACTTTTTGATTAAGCCGAATTACACACGGCTAGTGTACTAGCTCGTCTCCTATATTTAACTTTTGTACAAACTACTCGCTAGCTAGTAGGAGCGAGTAGCTTATACTTAAGTTAAATATAGGAGACGAGCTAGTACACTAGCCGTGTGTAATTCGGCCTTTACAGATTTGAATTCAGCGAGTCCAAATGTGTGAAACACATTTGCTGGTTTATTTTCAAGAACGAAAAGAGCATGAACATGTTTAGCGGTGCTTGCCCTAATGTAATGTAAATTTTGTGGCGGAAATAGGGGGACCTCGAGCGACCCCTTAAACTTGGCCGATCAAGCTGACATTTTAATTCGTTGAATGTGTCATATACTGGAACAAAAATTGAGGGTGGCACGACCAAAAATCAAAAGTTGACTTTTTAAGCGCCTACCTATCTTGCAGGTAATCTTTTCTGAATTGTTAATCGTATTTTCCGACAGTTGCCATTGTGATCCCAAGTCAGCAATTACAAATGCATTCAAAATACGTTTAAAAATTTAGAAAAGATTACCTGCAAGATTTATAACGCGAAAAAAAAACTGACAGTGTACATTATTTGCGATATCTCATGTTTTCTTAAAAAAGGAACTTCTGACTCAGAACATCTACCTCCAAGTAAGGACTGTTTGTATCAGCACTGCTTACGGGCGAATTATCAAGCTGTTATCGGAAGACGTTTGGAGAATCACCCTGAAATCTTAAAGCCTTTTGCAAGGCCATGGCTGGGATCCGAGACCGAGACCAAAAAGGGAAACTGGACATTTCCTGGATGACAGGAATTCTTGCACCTGATACTGTTTTGAATCTTCTTAGCTGTCAATGCCGAAACAAATGTAACGGCCCCAAATGCGGTAGTTTCACAAATAATTTGAAGTTTACTGCGACTTATAAAAATAAAAATTGTGACAATGTTGAAGATAGCGAGTAGTTTCAGTGTGGAACACCATCGGATGAATTTGCACAAAGCAACGACAACAATACGGACGACAGTGACAGCTACTACGACTATGAAAACGATAGCGATAGCGACGACTACGACAGCTACAGCTACAGCGAGAACGACAACTAGATTATAGACCGAAATCAAAGTTTATATTACTTAGTTATCTACCAATTGCATATATCAGATAAAATGGTAAGTTACTTTTTCAAAATGCTTTAAGCTGCTGCTGCTGCTGCTGCTGCTCCTGCTGGTGTGGAAGCAAAACAATACCACTGGTCAAAAATTTTACTTGTTTTTACTAGTTGAATAAGCCAAATAATACGATTGTTGTTAAATAAATAAATAAAATTTTGACTCTCTGCTGCACACAGACAGCACCAACAGCAGCGGCAGCAGTAGTGCAAATGCATATTTTATACCAGTTTTTATTATTTAAATAAGCCAAATAAAACGCGATAGTCGATTTTCAGTAATAATAGACAAGTTGTATATCCTTTCGTAACTGCTTCTTAATGGTAAAACTCCCGCGCGCCGACAGAAAAGTTTTGCTATCCTCGGTACTGTTGTAGGTATCAGAAATCTGAGGGTCTCATTTTAAAGCTGGAAAAATTCACTAAAATGTTTATTTGAAAAATTTCTCGATCAGAGTTTTAGAATGATCGGAGTACACAAAAAAGACAGTACCGAAAAATCGTTTTTTTGAATTTTCGAATTTGCGGCAAAACCGAAAGGGTTAAAAGAAATCGGTAAGAACAAAAATGAAAGACAAAGTTGTCACCTTCCGTTTAAAAAAAAAATCATTAAAATCGGACGAACGAGAACAGAGTTATGAGGCGAAAAGCAAATCGGCCCGACGCCATTTTGAATCGTCCGCCATTTTGTAACGCTCCCGTTCTCAAATGGCAAGCATGGATTTTTATACTCAGAATGACCCAAATTAATAAATTCCGGCATGGAAAATTAGCCCCCCCAAATTTTGGTCGAACCCAAAATTTTGAGGGATAGCTCATGGACTATTACATTAAATTATGACAATTATAAAATAAATAATAATAAAAAAAAAGTCCATTGAGCTGATAGTTAATACAAAGTAATACTCAAATGCTAAAATTTTTGCTTTTCAAAAAGAAAGAAATGAAAAATAATAGAATTTGTAAGATCTCGCTAAGACTTTCTTAAACAATAACTCAGTCCACAAAACTAATTTCCCCTTTCAATTTTCAATGAAAATAATCTCTATTTAATTTTCACTGACGAAATTGAAACAGCCCTAGCAGCACAGAACCGTTTAAAAACCGTTAGTTAAACGTTATTTAAAACGTTGATTAACGGTTGATATGACACAGTTAAGTTACCGTTAAAATAACGTTTGAACAAACGTTTTTTCAACCGTTTAACTAACGTAAATTTAAACGGAAGATATAACGTATAATTTACCGGTGCGGAAACGTTGAATAAACGTTTGCTTCAGGAGATGCCAAGATTTTAATTTTTCTTAAGAGCTAAATTCTATTTAACTGTTTCAGAACATTGAACAAACGATTCTAGCAAAAAACTACCTTTTGTCCTCATAGATACTCTCCCTACACATTGAAACCTACATCGAGCCCCTATCGATTTCGAGTATAGGCAACTCGCATCATATGCAAATACAATAAAAAAATACCCCTACAATTTTTACTTTTTTTTTACCAAAACAAACGATCTCTGAATTTTTGATGACGGTCGCAAATTTCAAATTTGGAGTCTGAAAGATTCAATTCCAATATAATATTATATTCCAGATTCACATGCTTTTCTGTTGTGGCTAGTTTTGGTCCGCCTGAGGAATGAATCCTCATACTCTCCGATTTTAGAGAGCGTTCCCCTATCCGCCACCTGGGGAGGCGCCCGATGGGGGACTAGCCAAAAACCCCACACGGGTTGGTGGGACAACCCTGTCCCGGGCCACCGAAAAAGATGCCACCCTCCCCACGGCACGAGGTCACCCACCTCGTACGGGTCGACATAAAAATGACGTCCTTTTCATATCGATCCGCACGAGATGGGTGCCGTATGACGTGAGGAGGACTTTACCCCTCTAGATGGTCCACTTAAAACTAATTTAAAATTACCCTAAAACTAACTTAACTTAAAACTAGACTTATCACTAGACTTAAAACTACTTAATAAACTAAACTTATTTATACTAGTTACTAAACTTAATCTAAACTTAAATTAAGATTGCACAAATGTACAATGTACGGCATTGGACATTCATACAATTTACAATACCAAACATTAGAGACATGATTGTCTGTACTTTTCGACAATCTTTTGCGTGAAAAATAACCTCGATTCTGTTTTTTTTAAAATGTCGTTTAACCGCGTTTAAAAAAAAAGTGCTAATCGACAGCTTTTTAAAATTATATTAGGCTGTCTTTTAAAATCCCGTTTTTTTTTTTTTTTTTTTTTTTTTTTTTTTTAATAAAAAGATGTTAGGGAGAAATAGAAATAAAAAAATAATAGAGATTAAATGGAAATAAGAAAAAGATGAAGAGGTAAAAACTCCATAACCCAACATTGAGTAGAAAACACCTATGCCCATGCCCATACCCATATCCATACCCATATCCATACCCATATCCATGCCCAGACCAAACTCAAACCTCCTTGATGAAGCTTTTTGGACTGCGTTGCTGCTGCGATGCTTCCTCTAGCTGCGACGATTCTTTGGCTGCTCCTGTGAACACAAAAAACAAAAAAAAAAAAGACAATTAAAAAAGGGGGGGGGGGACTTGGAGACCCTCACAATGGAGTTTATCTCCCGCGGTATAATTGAAATTAAAAAATTAATTATTTTAAACTGTAATGTTAATTATTACTACTATTTTTTTTTTTAAATTAATACTTTGAGATTATAAAAAAAAAATTTCGGTAATAAAATTAATAAAGTTTAATTTCGGTAATAAAATAAATTAAGTTGTGTGTTTTACCGAAGACTTAACAAGAGAGCACTCTAGCGGCGAATCGCAGAAGTTTTTTAAGAAAAGTTTTTACATCTTCTATTATTTTCTAAAACGATATTTGCACTTAACGACAGAAGGGCCATTTGAACCAAATAAGTAAATAAATGAATAAATAAATAAATAAATAAATAAATAAATAATAAATAGATAAGTAAATAAATAAATAAACAAATGTTGAATCCACAAATATTTACAGTTAAAATGTTTGAGTCGCCATATTGGATTACAGAGGGCGTGCCTGTCTGCGCATGACGTATCCAAGCGCCATGTTGGTTCAGGTTGCTAGCTTCATTCGGGTTTTGACTCTCGGAAGAGTCGCATCGTAATTTTTTTATTTTATTTTATTTTTATTTTTTATTTTTATTTACAAATTTCATTAATTTATATTATACATATTTTTAGTGCGGGCTTTATTTTATTTTATTTTATTTTATTTTTTTTTTTTTTCTAAATAATTATTTTCGGTCCGGCTTGGAGATAAACCAGGAGGTTTAGTCTCCCATCGTAGAAGGCCTAGGTATCGACCCAGCGACTGGCCTTGTGGTATTAGTTTTAAGTGTTTAGTGTTAAGTTCCCCCCCGAATCGTTAAGTTAGGAGTCAGCTCCTCTCTTGGGGCTGCAGAGTTTTATTAGGCTGTGTATTCTATTCGATTCGATCATGGATTACGCGGGAGATAAGCTCCATAGTGAGAGTCTCCAGGATTTTCTTTCGGGTGACTGGGTGTCCGAGGTTATTGGCGCACCGCAAGCCTTATCTGTGCATATATGTGCAGTTAAAGCCGATAGGAATGATGGCTAGCTCTGATGGCATAGTTCCCTAGACGGCCGGACCAATGCGGAAGGTCTTAAGCTTTTACGCCTGGAAATCCGAATTTTTTTTTTTATAATCTCAAAGTATTAATTTAAAAAAAAAAATAGTAGTAATAATTAACATTACAGTTTAAAATAATTAATTTTTTAATTTCAATTATACCGCGGGAGATAAACTCCATTGTGAGGGTCTCCAAGTCCCCCCCCCCTTTTTTAATTGTCTTTTTTTTTTTTGTTTTTTGTGTTCACAGGAGCAGCCAAAGAATCGTCGCAGCTAGAGGAAGCATCGCAGCAGCAACGCAGTCCAAAAAGCTTCATCAAGGAGGTTTGAGTTTGGTCTGGGCATGGATATGGGTATGGATATGGGTATGGATATGGGTATGGGCATGGGCATAGGTGTTTTCTACTCAATGTTGGGTTATGGAGTTTTTACCTCTTCATCTTTTTCTTATTTCCATTTAATCTCTATTATTTTTTTATTTCTATTTCTCCCTAACATCTTTTTATTAAAAAAAAAAAAAAAAAAAAAAAAAAAAAAACGGGATTTTAAAAGACAGCCTAATATAATTTTAAAAAGCTGTCGATTAGCACTTTTTTTTTAAACGCGGTTAAACGACATTTTAAAAAAAACAGAATCGAGGTTATTTTTCACGCAAAAGATTGTCGAAAAGTACAGACAATCATGTCTCTAATGTTTGGTATTGTAAATTGTATGAATGTCCAATGCCGTACATTGTACATTTGTGCAATCTTAATTTAAGTTTAGATTAAGTTTAGTAACTAGTATAAATAAGTTTATTTTATTAAGTAGTTTTAAGTCTAGTGATAAGTCTAGTTTTAAGTTAAGTTAGTTTTAGGGTAATTTTAAATTAGTTTTAAGTGGACCATCTAGAGGGGTAAAGTCCTCCTCACGTCATACGGCACCCATCTCGTGCGGATCGATATGAAAAGGACGTCATTTTTATGTCGACCCGTACGAGGTGGGTGACCTCGTGCCGTGGGGAGGGTGGCATCTTTTTCGGTGGCCCGGGACAGGGTTGTCCCACCAACCCGTGTGGGGTTTTTGGCTAGTCCCCCATCGGGCGCCTCCCCAGGTGGCGGATAGGGGAACGCTCTCTAAAATCGGAGAGTATGAGGATTCATTCCTCAGGCGGACCAAAACTAGCCACAACAGAAAAGCATGTGAATCTGGAATATAATATTATATTGGAATTGAATCTTTCAGACTCCAAATTTGAAATTTGCGACCGTCATCAAAAATTCAGAGATCGTTTGTTTTGGTAAAAAAAAAGTAAAAATTGTAGGGGTATTTTTTTATTGTATTTGCATATGATGCGAGTTGCCTATACTCGAAATCGATAGGGGCTCGATGTAGGTTTCAATGTGTAGGGAGAGTATCTATGAGGACAAAAGGTAGTTTTTTGCTAGAATCGTTTGTTCAATGTTCTGAAACAGTTAAATAGAATTTAGCTCTTAAGAAAAATTAAAATCTTGGCATCTCCTGAAGCAAACGTTTATTCAACGTTTCCGCACCGGTAAATTATACGTTATATCTTCCGTTCAAATTTACGTTAGTTAAACGGTTGAAAAAACGTTTGTTCAAACGTTATTTTAACGGTAACCTAACTGTGTCATATCAACCGTTAATCAACGTTTTAAATAACGTTTAACTAACGGTTTTTAAACGGTTCTGTGCTGCTAGGGAGATCAAAATTCTAAGAAGTCTCTTCTAGTAAATAAAAGCAAAGAAAAAAAAATTGTAAACATCCTTCAAGTAACCTATCAAACCTTCACGATTCAAGAAATTTTATTTTGATATTAATTATGATTTTTACACAAAAGATTACGAATTGCCTATATATTTTGAAAAGCAAGATAATATAAACTTGTTACCTATATAATATTCCCTATATAAACTTGAAAAGCAATAAAATATTCCTTAACATTCACAAAAACTGTTTTCAAAAAGTCACCTACATAAAAATGTTTAAGGAAAAACATTATTATCATTGGATTAATTCACTCCCAAAATTATTTTTGCACGCTATTAGATTTTTAAAAAAAAATGGCTTCCCTTTTTTCTCTCGTTTTCTTTATGTCGAAATGATGGGGATAAATATTTTTAAAACATCTGTAGGAAATAATCTAATGATTTTACCTACACTGACCAATAATTTCTACACTTTATATTAACAAACTGAACTAATAATTAACACATGGCATTCTTCAACTCACTTACTACTTCTAAAACACCAACTAAACCAAAGAATTGGGGTGACTGAACTCTAACTGAATAGCAAGTGACGCAGTTGCCGGTACTAAAACAAGTGCCGCCTATGCATAACTTATGATTGGTCGACGGTAAGATTTATTTTCTCATAAGTTAAGCATAATAGACTATAATAATTTTTTTTAACAAATTGATAACGTTCTATTAAAAAAAAATAAGGCTTTAAATAAGTTCTACTTCAATTGAAACGTTTGTTAACAGCAGCAACTGAGTCCATAAATCAATCTGATTGGATACGATCTGTCTAGGAATAGTTCAACCCACCCCTGTTTTTAGTTTTACAAGTTGCAAATTTTTTATGATCATATTCATTATGGCTTTGCATTCCAAAACAGTTTGAATTCATTAGTACACCCTAATTAACATCAAAATAATTCTACTTACATTGAACTACGAATAATAAGGCTCAATAAATACACCACAGTTCTGAAACCCAGATGTTCCCAATGAATATCTGCAGTCGGAAATGCTCAAATGCAAAATTGAAGCAGGTTACGGAATTCCTCAGATAAAAGTGACCACATCTTGGATATTCCTCCAGACACGCATTATGGTGACCATACTCCAGGTGGCTTTGAAGAAGGCCAGGATTCAAGAGTAAGGAAAGCTTTTATCAGCTGACTGTCTTCTCGAGCTTGGAACCTATCAAATATATAAAAAAATATGCTTTTAATATTTTTATTTGAAATTTTTTCAAAAAATCATTTTATTACTGTCAAATTATTTTCACACTGTGATCAAGGCAGCTAAGACTTGATGCTAACACCTGGCCTAAGATTAAAAAATTTTTCAAAACTCATTCGATTTTAATAAACCACTTCATTATTTTCAAACAAAAAAAAATCTTAACAATAAGTTAATTTGGCACAACTAAATTATTTCAGAACAAACATTAGCTCCTAAAATGATATGAAAGGTAAGACGTTACCTTTTAAAAATAATGTCTGCAAAAATTAAAAAAGTTTATCATGAACAAAAATGGACCTAAGACTTGACGAAAGCATGTTTTTGTGTTTTTTCAAGTATTGGAGATATCCCATTCCAAAAAAAAAACATACAGAAAGATTTCAAACAGCTGAAGAAATCTTGAAATTCTAAACTAAAATCCTAGCAACTGTATTTTTAAACCATGAATTAGACATTTTTAGCTTTAACTTGAAATATTAAAATACGTTAAAAAATTTCTGAGTTTTAATTAAATCCATCATTTATAAAACAAGGCAACTTGCAATAACACAGTCATTCTGATGATCTTGGCTGTAGTGTCTGCATTAGCTGTAGGAGCACTTTGACGATTAATTCTATAGCTGTGGACCGTGCATTAAGTTGTAGTTATAATTCTTCGAGAATTCCCCAATACGTTTTAAATTGTATCTTCAAACATTAAACAAAAGCAAAAAAATCATTTATTAACTAACATTATGGAACACATTCAGTTATCCTAATAATTAATGTTTCCCTTTTAGTAAGTCATTATTTCTATTAAATTTTTCATTTAAAAACATGAAAATATGAAATCGAGTAAAAAACAAAGAAATTTATTTATTTTATTCTCAATTGTTAAAAATTCATACTGAGTTCCATCTGCACAACCAAAATTTTCTTTTCAGTTGCTAAGTGCTCCATGATAATTTAAAATGCAAAATTTTTGATAACATGTGTGCCATAATACCCTAAATTTGGAAATGGAGCTACTGAATTTTCTGTTTTGACAACTTACTACTTTTCACATTTTTCAAAATTATGAGCATAACCCACGAAATCCTCTAAAAACCATCAATAGTTTATAAAAATATCCAACAATGATTTGTACAACAGCCCACCAATTTTTATTTTAAGGAACTTTATTTTGTTGTCAAATTTAAAAAAAAAAAAAAATCTCAGAAACTCACGGTTTTTTTCTAGGCGCCATGATGGTTTCACCAACATCCAACCGCATTCGCAAGCAAATGTCTACTAAAAAGTAGGGAGGGATAAACCAACCAACCAGCCCCTATTGTCGAGCAGGCATCTGAAAAACAAACAAAGCATTATGGGTAAAATAACACGCAAAACATATGTTTCGCCATTTTTTCTTTGTACTTCCTTTTAACAATAGCTTTGGATCACGGTCGTATAGACAAGTTCGGAAACTTTCTATGCCGATTATGTCCCGCTTAACTACGCCAAAATTAGTTCTAAAATTGGCCATTGGCGGCGCTGCGATTTAGAGAGCAGCAACATGTCTAATGTTTAAGTTGAAACTCCCACTGGGACTCTCGTTTCGAACAACAAGAGAAAGTAGCCGCCATCGTTGTTTACATTACCAACGATCAATCAAAAAGCGTCTCTCTAACAAGTAGCGCTGACGGTGGTAGAAAGGAGGAACTAATTTTGGCGTAGTTAAGCGCGACATGGTCTCCAATGTATAAGGGATAGAAGTTTTCGGACCTGTCTATACGACCGTGCATTGAATAAACGATTTGAATGCAATAAGGGTATAAGTCCAATTATTTTTCAATTGAGAAATGAAAATCTTTTATCTAGTTTATAGATTTTTAATAAAAAAATCAGACTGGGATATGGGGGCATAACGTAGGACTACGTCTTTGGCCTACTGTTCTAATGCTGCTATTAAAAAATAAAACGATTTAAAAATTTTAAAGCATTTTTTTCCCTTGTTTTTAGTCAAAAATTTGATTTTTTTTTTGTTGATAAAAATGATTAAATATTCATTTTCGGTGCGAACAGTAGGGACCCGGACAGACAGATTTCCCCAGGACCGAGCCCCAAGACATAGCCCTTACATCAAAATATAGGCTTGTGCCATGCAGCAATTCCTCTTGGCTGTTACAAGATATCGGTTGCTTTTTATACTGGAGTCTTCAGTTTTGATTGCAATATAAACTGGGAGACGATAAACACCTTTATTCACGTTCATAAGGGAGGTTCAAAAATCAACTTTTATGGAATATCAAAACTCCTATATCGGAAAAAGTTTCTTTATAGGTAGAGTATGAACTATGATTTTTTTTTTTAGGTTTTTCGAATGGCATCTCAAGGTGTCGCATGGGGCTTGAAGTTTTGCAAAAAGCCCACGTAAGGGCAAAAAATGAAAAATTTTGCGGCATTAAAGACCGTTTATTTCAATCAGAAATTTGGCGTAGGCCTAGATTACGAATTTGAAGTGGTTTAAAAACTCTGAAAAGCGTTCAAAAACTCAGAAAATCGTTTATGGCTTTCTGCCTGTGGCTCAAAAACCGTGAACCAAAATTAATTTTCGACTTCAAATTCGCAATCTATGCAAAATTTACGATAGGAATAAATAATCTTTTACGTCCAAAAATTTTTATTTATTTTGGGTAGATTGGGTGGGGTGAGGTTAGGTTAGGTTTTAGGTTAGGTTAGGTTTTAGGTTAGGTTAGGTTTCAGGTTAAGCTAGGTTTTAGGTTAGGTTAGGTTATTGGAAGTGGTGGATGCCGAACCTCAACCCTTTACCGAGAAGGAGGTTCAAGAGGTCTGTGCCTAAAAAAAAATGGCTCTAAAAATTTTAGAGCCATTAATCATGACTGAAGCGTGACATTCTTTCTTATTGGAACGAAAAAATAACTCATAAGTTATACAATTTGGCCATCGTTTTGCTCGCCATACCTTTCGCGCAAGTGAGCGTCGAAAGGCTCTTTTCCATTTTAAAATTTATTCACAATCTGAATAGAGCAAGATTAGGCTCAGAAATTTTGAACGATATTATGTTTTTAAATGGCAATTTTCTCAGGCTGTACTAATTTAAGTTGAAAATGTTTCTTTTTGATTTTATTTTATTTTCTTTTATTTTATTTTTTATGATTTACCTTAGAGCGAGAGATTTACCTTTGTTCGTTTTTTTTTTTTTTTTTTTTTTTTTTCAAAATATAAATTAATTGTGAAATCACATATCTCGAATTTTTAATTCCGACGTCAGTGCTAGTACCGGCACCGATGCCGATGCCGCTAACGATGCCGGCACTAATAAATTTCGCGATGCCGATGCTGGCACTAACAAATTTCGCGATGCCGATGCCGATGCCGATGCCGACGCCGACGCCGATTTCGACTTTGAAAAAAATTCGATGCCGAAGCATCGGCTAAAATGTCCAAGCTTCGGACCCCTGCCTAAAGACGTCCTCGGGACTGGATAGGACTGCGCTATCTGAGATTCTGTGAGAATTCTTTTGAAAATCCGCAATGGCCTAAATCGCAATTTTTTTTTTTTTACTTAAAAAAAATAAATAAAAACAAATTCTATCATTTTTTATTTTTTATTGACTTTATTCTTTATCTTTAAAGCACACCAATGTTAATCAAAGTATAAAGTAGCCTATTAAATCGTTGATAAGTGGGGAATGACTGTTAAAACACTTTTCAATGCTGGTTTTATTTCTTTAGTATAGCTCTTTTCCTTATTAGTAAAAGTGTTACAATTTCTTTTTTCTTTTTTTTTTCTTTTCGAAAATGTTAAAAAAATATTACATACAATTATTCCTGTGAAAGTTTTTTATTTTATTTTTAAATTACATAAATAATATATCGATTATATCGGTTTTGTTCCATACTGATTTTATTATCATAAATTTCCGCTTCGGTGGTTTCTCCAAGTTAAAAATAAAAATAAATAAAAAAAAAAGCGCGATGTGTGTTACGATTTTTATTATTTATTAAGTTAAATGTTGTTCGATTTCAATTTATTTATTTTATTAATTGTTTCCTACGCGGCTGCTATTCAACACACGACAGAGTCATGGGGATGGAAATTGAAGCTAAAGTATCACACCCATGAGGAATTGACGGATTATCTAAGGCAATTGGTCTATTATTTTCCTGAATTGGTGTCCCTTTATTCCATAGGGAGATCGATTGAACGTAAGTTTGAAAAATAGAAAGTGAAATCAAATAAACGAAGCTTTAAATATATTTAAAGCTTCGTTTATTTGATTTCCCTGAATATTATAATATTCGATTTTTTTTTTTTTTAATCAAGAGAAAGAGTTATGGGTTTTGAAAATTACGTCTCCATCATCCTCAATTTTGGGCACACCCAACGTGAAATTTATTGGAAATATTCATGGAAACGAACCTGTCGGTCGAGAGTTATTGCTTCATTTAGCAGAGGTAAAAACGATTTTGAATTTTCGTTTTCCTTATTTTTTTTTATGGTTTTTTAAAATTATTTTTCAGTATCTAGTCATAAATTATCAAAAGGACGAAGAAGTAAAATGGTTGTTAAATTCCACAATAATTCATATTTTGCCGAGCTTAAATCCTGATGGATTTGCTAAATCGATGGAAGGTGAATGCATGACTGGACCAGGAAGGTAAATGCGTATGAATTTCGGCAAATACGCAGGATTAAACATCCTCCCTATGAATGTACATTTACTGATTTGGAGTTTGTGAAAGAAGTTAGAATTGGATTGTTTTCTACTTGGAAATTCCGATGTAAAATGTGTAGGAAAGAAGAAGTCATATTCCTCGATTTTTTTTTAAATTTTGCTTCAAGAGCATTGCGGGTCACTCAAAGATTTCTGTCTGCACGCCAAGGGGGGGGGGGGGGGGTCTCACAAATGCTGACGCCGATGTTAAATCTCCATAGTAAAATGCCATAAATATGCTAATGAATGGGAGGGGATCGAGAATCGCCGAAATCATGTAAAGGAAGCACCAAAATGACGTACTACTTGAATGGCTCCTTAACTAATTTCTCCTTAACTTTATTTTATTTATTTTTATTAATTTTGTTTTAGAGAAAACAGCGCTTTCATCGATCTGAACAGAAGTTTTCCGGATCATTTCCACCCAAACCATATTCCAATTCAACCTGAAACTAAGGCAATCATGGACTGGTTGTCAAAAACTCAATTTGTTTTGTCTGCTGCCTTGCATGGAGGTGCTTTAGTTGCTAATTATCCGTATGAGAATCATCCGGGCGTTAGCAGTAAGTTCAGTATTAATTCTTTTTCCTTTTAATAATTTTGCTAGGGCGCTATTTCACGTCAAACATGTTCGGCGTACATGTTGGACAAACATTTTCACCGAAAATTTTTCCAAGTTGGGGAAGCTCCACCACGGGCGGATCTAGAATTTTTTTCTAGGGGGGGGGGGGCTAAGAATAGGGAAAAAAATTTTCCGGAGGGAGCTGATACTATTCAGGCCATACAATATTCAAGATTCTAGAGAAAACAGCGCTTTCATCGATCTGAACAGTAGTTTTCCGGATCATTTCCACCCCCCCCCTAGATCCGCCCATGAGCTTCATATAAGCAGTGACAGTTTTTAAGGTAAATCTTTATCATGTTCGCCACTTTATCAACACTAAAATTTTCACCCAACATGCTTAAAAAAGCTTCACTGCTTATGTGGAGCTTCCCCTACATTTTGGGGAAAATTTCCGGTGAAAATGTTTGTCTAAAATGTTCGCCACTTTGATCAAAAACCAACATGCTTGTCCAAGAATGTTCGCCGAACATGTTTGAAATGTTTTTTTTAAAGAAAATTCGGAAACCGTCAAGAACACTGTGAGAAACTATTGAAAGAATTCAATATTTTATTTTTGAAGCTCTGACCTGCAGGAATCGCCTAATTTTGATTTTCGAAAGATCCCTAATGCTGTTCGTGTTTGGCATGAAAGTAAGTTTAAAAAAAAAAATAAAAAGAATCTAATACCGTACATTGTGGTGAAGTTGAAAAATGGGGTGAAGTGGAAAGGAAATTCAAAAAAAAATTCTAGGTTTATTTTAGGCACTAAAAATAAAATTTTATACTTAAGTATCCCAAAAACAATATCCACCTAATGAAATAAAAAAATTTTATTTTTAGTGTCAAAAATAAATTTAGAATTTTGTTTTGAATTTCCTTTCAACTTCACCCCAATCTACGGTATATTGAAGGGTAAACTAATCATTAATAGGGTGTACCTTGTTTAAGATTTTGGGGCCATGCAAATATTACGCCAACATAATTTCGACATTTTTTTCCCCGCTTCTCTTAACGTGCTGACGTCGTATTTGAATGGTCCCAAACAATGGTAAAGGAGTTAAAAAAAAAAAAAAAAAAAAAAAAAAAAAAGAGGCAAAGCCAATCCGAAAATGAGACGTGCTCACGTACTAACTTAATATTTAAATAGCCCAATTAACTCCTTTAGAATTTTTAAAATTATAAAATCTTACCGATTTTTTCATATTAATTTTCCTCGCAAAAATTAGATTTAAGTTTAATCTAAAAAAAATTTAACTTAAAGATTTTTAAATAATCCTGCCCTAACCTAACTTAACGTTTTCAAATTTTTTGTTTCAAAGACATTTTTTTTTAAAAGGAATTCTTTCACAATCCTAAACGTGCATGCATCTGTCGACGCTTTCCTTGGTTAATTAATCCAGTTAATTCTTATTAACCAACTAACGGGTTCAACAGCTTGAATGCCACACTCCGGTCTTTATTTAATTAACCCTTTCCATTATTAAATTTCTTTCTCTAACAAATTATCCACTTTGTTACGGCTGTTCGTTTTATATTTCAGATCCACGTGCGATCATAGAGCAATTCCTTGCAAATCTCACTGGGGAATTTAATTTAATGGATCTTTTGGAAATACTAACCAATAACGGTGTGAGGGACTATTTTAAAATCGCATCTCGAAAAAAAATGAAAAAAAAAAAAAAAAAAAAAAAAGATTGCGTGCAAATATTGCATGAAGCTACATGTCCTTTGCTTAAAATGAAATTTATTAGGCCTATTGGCATGAAGTAGTTCCATTTTAAGGATATTTTTTTTGGGGGGGGGGGGGGGCAAGGGCTAAATCTATAATAAATTTCTACTGTGGGCAATAAGTTTAAAAGTTTAAAGGAACGGCGATATTACTGCAATATTATTTTCAACAAAAAACAAAAAAAAAATTGGGACACTTGCTTACTATTATAATTTAAGCATTTACTTTTTCAACGATAAAATTAACCCGAAAAATTGGCAGCTATTCGAGACCGTTACTTTTGCATTTTCCGAATCGCATGCCCGTGCTACTGCTTTTCACAAAATTCAAAAAATTGATTTTGGACTTCCGTAAAATTTGTCCTATTTCTTCGATATTTTTTTTTCCTGCGGTTATGACATCGCTGACATTGAGATAAGCCTTAGCATGCGTTTCCGGTGTCTTGTCAAATCGGTTTTAATATAAACGAGTCGTACGTGCCTAGGAGAAATTTTTATAACGCTTATTAACTCTTCTTTTTTTTTTAATTTTTTATTTTTAGAGACGGATGATTTTTCGACGGGGGAGCCTTCGTTATCTCCGGACGATGACGTTTTTAAATATTTAGCCAGAACTTATGCGAATCATCATCGAACCATGCACAAAGGAGAACCATGCAGACCGGATTTGCCCTTGTTTCCCGGGGGAATCACCAACGGAGCTGAATGGTACCCTTTAACAGGTTCGGAGGATTTTTTTTGAAACCGATTATTGTGAATTTTTTCTGTAAAACCTCCATCCATCAGTAAGGCCAAAGGTTTAGCATTTACAAAAATCACTTCCTAGGTTCGTTACTGGTAGCTAAGTCAGTCTTCAGAATGAAAAATAAAATTAGCCAAAAGTTTTAATCGGTTAAAAATCATTGCTTATTCGAAAAACCTGCCAGGACTTAAAGCGAACATAGAAAAAAAAAAAAAATTTATTTGAAGTTGGCAGCAGTCAGTCATTTTTTCATTGGACAAAATCTTAAAACATGAACATCATGAAAACCTTCAAACATAAACACCAATGTCGGTTTTTATTTCATTAAAAAAAAAAAAAAAATCTTATTAAATTCAAAAGTGAAAATCGGAACATCATCCCGCATAATATCCAGCAGAAATGAGGTCACTAAAAATATGATGCGGGTTTTTAATAATCTTAACGACTAATTTTCCATTTTTTTTTTTTTTTTTTAGGTGGAATGCAGGATTATAATTACATCTGGCACGGTTGCATGGAGCTGACTTTAGAAATATCCTGCTGCAAGCATCCATCCTCGAATTATTTACCCCGATTGTGGAACGACAACAGAAACGCCTTATTAGAATTAGCCAAACAAGCTCAAAGAGGAGTGCGGGGAGTTGTGATGGATTCTGTGTCGGGAGATGCGATACCGAAAGCTGTTTTGAGAATCTCCGGAAGGAACGTTTCTTTCACTTCCGCGGAATCAGGGGAATTTTGGAGGATTCTACTTCCCGGAACGTATACCCTTGAAGCGGAAGCGAAAAATTATTACAGTCAAAAATTTCCATTTACCGTGAGGAGGACGAATCCTCTTTATCCCACTTCCACCTGGTTGAACGTGTATTTAAAACCGATCGGGAAAAGTGTAGGTTTTTACTTTTTCGTTTCTTTTTGATGACGTTGTATTCTCTTATTTTATTTATTTATTTTCAGAATTTGTCTCGCCCATCCAAAAGTAGTAGAGCTACAGGATTTCACTTAGGGATCTTAATTTTAATGATCACTATTTTTCTGGAAATCAAATGATTGAATGTAATAAGTACACCGTAAAAAAATTTTTGTAAATAATAACAAATATGTCAGAAATGGCCCACATAACTTTTTTATGTTGTTTTTTTCCAAAGGTAAAAATAAACAAAACAACAAAAAAGATATGTGGACCGTTTCTGACATACGTTTATGTTACTTTTAACACAAAATTTTTTACGGTGTACATTAGTAAATGTACGACGAGTCCAGCGACAATATATTTAAGTTTTTAATTAATTTATTGCTACTCCTTATTATATTTATTAAAAAGCCCCACAACCGAGGGATATTTTTTCGTTTTATAACAAACGGAAGTTCCGTTCATTAAATTTTTGAAAATACATTTACAGCGGAAAAAAGGAAAAGCAAAAGGAAAAAAGGAAAATGGTTTCTTGCAGGTCTTGTGCGAAGCTAGATCGAAATTTTTCGGCGTCCAGTCTTTCATTCTGAGGTTCCTGCTTCACCTCGTCTCCAGCTCCGTTTCAGGCTACCTCAAATAACTCACAGAGTACGCGGACCACCTCCTTTCCAGGGTCCCAGACCGGCTCAAACTCCCAGACTAGCTCAAAATCCTAGACTTCCTTAAAAAAAAAAATGAAGACGAACAAAACTGAATCTTGATCGTTTTTTTTTATTCGTAGAAACTTTTTTCCATTTAAGACTAACGCTCTAAATGCAAAATTCCAAATGAGCGGTTGTAAAAAGTCTGTTGAATCAAAAAGGAATGCTATTTAATAAGATGTTTCTTAATAACAGTTATTAAGAAACATCTTATTAAATAGCATTCCTTTTAAATAGTTACTATTTAATAACATTTCTTAATAACTATTTGAAATTAGAATTTTTGAAATAAAATGTTGGGATGATCAGTGTGGACCTTGGGATCGGTTCAACATAATGAAATTGTATTACATTATAGTGAAAAATGCATTGAAATGAAAATGTATTTGCCAAATGGATCCATGGAGCTTTAGTCGAATGTGAGGCAGCTGAGAATTTTGAAGAGTTCTGTGGCGTTAGGTCCGCCACCAGTCATCAACACAGAGAACTCCGAGAATCAAGGATAAAGAAAGACGACGAGGAATTACGTGAAGCTTGATGATGCAGTATACAGTTCAAAAGGCGTATACGACAAGGTCATTGATAACCCATATCCGAGTACGATGTCGCCGTTGAGCGGGCGAAAGGGGTATTCACTGAGCAGGCCCAATTGCGAAACACAAGATCGGGGCAGACGTGGTCGATGACGGTACAGGAGGGAGAGGACGGGGTACCGGTCGCAAAGAGAATATATGAAAAAAAAACTGCCTCTTCATCCTCGGGGGATAAGGGCTTGTATAGTAGGGCGGGTCGAAAATCAATAATTTTGGATTTTCAAAATGCCTGATAGCGCAATGGCTGCGGCTTATGATTTGTAAAATTATTTTCCTTTTCGAAATTTTTTTTAAACGGCATCTTGAGGATGCGCAAGAGGGCCATGTGACAGCCGTAGTTTTTCTGTCGCCCGAGAGATCGAGTTGCTGAGCTGCGGCATAACTTCTAACCGACAGCGCAGGCGAGACCGTTAAGCTCGAAAAACTGCGCCGATTGCTAGTCCTCATTTTGCAGCATTACTTGGAAAGTAATGCTTTATAAATGAGCTCACATGTTTTTATAAAAGATTTTCTAGTCAACAACTAGGCAACATGGTCATTTTAATATAAGATATTTTGTTAATTCAGTACATCAGTGCAGAGCTGCACCAAGTTCATTCAAAGACAGCAACTTCTTATCGCAAACCCGACTTTACAAAAGGTATACAAGCTCAACGGTTGGCAGTGCTGATTTTATGCCTTCTGCTTGCAAGTTTATTTTTGACATAGCAGAAAAGTTTAACTGGCAGAAGAGATTAATTAGAGTTGGCAACACTTGCATATGCTTTGTAAAGTCGGGTTTGAAATAAGAAGTTGCAATCCATGAATGGACTTGGTGCAGTTCTGCCCTGAGATACAGAATTATTAAGTTAAATGGTTTCATAAAAAAACACGAGTGAAAACATAATCATTCCAAATTTTCGACCGCAAGTAATTTTTTTTTTTTTTTTTTTTTAAATGGAAAAGGAATGAAAAAATACTATTTTTGAACCCGAACTCAACGGATTTTCTTTCATTAAACAATTTTCTCGCATTTAAACAAATTTCATGCATCAGCCAAAGTATGTGAAAAAAGTGAAAATTCGGCTTTTAGATTTTTGTGAAAAAAGTACGTTTCCTATCGCATTTTTAAGGTATATTTCGAAAATGAGGTCGGTTTGCGACTAGCTGTTTTGGTTTTTGTGATATACTAAGAAGTATGATAAAAATATTGAAATAGGGAACATGCATGGGTCAAAGAAACGACCTCGGACATAGACCATTCGAAAGAACTTTTTAGACTAAACTCAAAAAACACGAGAACACAAAAAAAAACCGATTTTTCGATTTTTTATTCAATTTTAAAAAATGTCACTTAGACCCCTATGTTCAAAACGCCACGCCATTGGTCGGAGCGATCGTGACGTCACTAGTTTCCAAAATAACATTACGTTATATGGAAAAATCGCATTTTTTTAATATTTTATTAATTTCAAACTTATAACGGGTGAAAACATTACTTAAATTGAAAGTTATATTCTTCATTGATGTTATCATAAACTTTCCAGCAGCGAAAAAGGCTTTCGTTAGCATAAAAAACGCGTTAAAAGTGAGTGCGGGTCCGGTCTAACGAGTGTTTTGAATATTTAAATTGCTTTTTTTTAGGCTTTTTGAGTTTTGATTTGCAAATACTGCTTACTAAAAAGGTTCCTCATTAAATTCGTATCCCGTCTGGTGCATTTGGTTGGCTGAGTTTAAATTATTTCGGTTTGTACGGCCATTTTTGTGAAGCAACTATTACCTAACCTCATCTGGTTAAAAATGCATTGTTTATTTCCAAATCCTATGCATGAATGACCAATCTGCATACTAGAAGGATAATCTTTCAAAATCAAGAACTGTGTTGCTCAGTGATGCTGCAATGACAATGAAAAAATTCCCATTAATTGTTTTACTGTTGAAGGCACAACATTTAAACCATTTGACATCTCACCGATTATCAAAATTGATACTTGTATTTCTACCTGGTATCAAATAATCAGTAAAGATTTGTAAGAGTTATGTTGTTGTATTGATAAAAAAGCAAAAACCAACCAGGAATTGGATATTCAGAAATAAAGTTGTTAGTTGAAACTGATATGTGTAAGTAGTAATCTTGGCTGGTTTCGTTAACCAGTGGTAGCCATTGGGTTTGCTTACACATATCAGTTTCAACTAACAACTTTATTTCTGAATATCCAATTCCTGGTTGGTTTTTGCTTTTTTATCAATACAACAACATAACTCTTACAAATCTTTACTGATTATTTGATACCAGGTAGAAATACAAGTATCAATTTTGATAATCGGTGAGATGTCAAATGGTTTAAATGTTGTGCCTTCAACAGTAAAACAATTAATGGGAATTTTTTCATTGTCATTGCAGCATCACTGAGCAACACAGTTCTTGATTTTGAAAGATTATCCTTCTAGTATGCAGATTGGTCATTCATGCATAGGATTTGGAAATAAACAATGCATTTTTAACCAGATGAGGTTAGGTAATAGTTGCTTCACAAAAATGGCCGTACAAACCGAAATAATTTAAACTCAGCCAACCAAATGCACCAGACGGGATACGAATTTAATGAGGAACCTTTTTAGTAAGCAGTATTTGCAAATCAAAACTCAAAAAGCCTAAAAAAAAGCAATTTAAATATTCAAAACACTCGTTAGACCGGACCCGCACTCACTTTTAACGCGTTTTTTATGCTAACGAAAGCCTTTTTCGCTGCTGGAAAGTTTATGATAACATCAATGAAGAATATAACTTTCAATTTAAGTAATGTTTTCACCCGTTATAAGTTTGAAATTAATAAAATATTAAAAAAATGCGATTTTTCCATATAACGTAATGTTATTTTGGAAACTAGTGACGTCACGATCGCTCCGACCAATGGCGTGGCGTTTTGAACATAGGGGTCTAAGTGACATTTTTTAAAATTGAATAAAAAATCGAAAAATCGGTTTTTTTTTGTGTTCTCGTGTTTTTTGAGTTTAGTCTAAAAAGTTCTTTCGAATGGTCTATGTCCGAGGCCGTTTCTTTGACCCATGCATGTTCCCTATTTCATATTTTTTACATTTTTCGCCCGATTTGGCCTGTATCTCAAAAACAAAAAAAGCTAGGCGCAACCGGTTTCATTTTCGAAATCTACGTTAAAAATCACATAAAAAACGGCACTTTTTTCTTCAAAAAAAATCTAAAAGTCGAATTTTCATTCCTTATAGAGTTTTCCAAAACTTCGGTCCTCTTGCGCACCATCAAGATGCCGTTTAAAGAAAAATTCGAAAAAGAAAATATTTTTACAAATGATAAACCACAGCCATTGCGCTATCAGTCATTTTGAAAATCCAAAATTTTTGATTTTCGACCCGTCCTAAGATTTGTGTTTTTATTTGAATTCCAACGTAATAAATGGAAATGAAATAATACTTTTTTTTCCTAATTTTCATTTTAGATAAAGCTTCTTAAAAAAAAAACAGAGAATGCGGGGTGGCACTATCATTCAATAAACATTGTGGAATCGAGAGGCTTATTCGAAGAATGGCTGGGGCAAGCAATTAGTAACGCATTTTGCACCAAAAAGAGGACGTTAAAAGAGGTTCGGCGGCAGTTGGCGGCTGAAGCCGCGTTGCACCGGGCGGAGCCGGTGTTTCAAATGGGAGAGGCACGAGGGAAAAAAAAAACAGACTTGTTGCTACAGATATTTAAAAAAAATTAGGTAATATCAGGAGTATAAATCTAACTAAATATATTAGTGGAAAATCGACTGACTAATAATATCAGTCAGTCAAACTATTTTTTTAGTTAGACTAACTAATAAGAATTTTTTTTTTTTTTTTACTTAAATCAACTAAAAAAATAGTTTGGCTGACTAATTATTATTATTAGTCAGTCGATTTTCCACTAATATATTTAGTTAGATTTACTCCTGCGTTTTCTCAGTGTAGCATCTCAAAATTTTACAGCTGAGCTAAATCAAGGCTGGAGTTTATGAAAGATCAATAAATACGTTATGACATTGATTACAGATCAGTCTAAATACCTGGATAACAACATCAAGTACCGTACCTACAATAAAAACAGAAACAGCATTCTCAAAGTGGTAATGAAAGGAGTACCCGCAATGAAATAAATGATATGAAATCTGAACTTAAAGTTCTAAATTTTGCAGCCAACTCAGTAGCCCAATTGAAAGGTATAAATAAAGAACCTCAAAGCATGAATAAATTTAAAAAAAAGTTTTGATTGAAGTTTTCTTATTGCACTTTCTTCTTTTGCCAGGAAAGAAAATTGCAGTATGCATTAAGGGTGACATCTGACAACAACTGCTCAGAATTATGTACCAGGCCATCACAATCGTGATGGGCATAACGCGATTTCTCCAGACCTTGTAGAATTTTACCTGTTCGGAAGGAGGGCCAAGTGGCTTGAACAGTTCCAAGATGGACTCGAGACTCTTGGGGTCTTAAATTTATTGAAAAGAGTCCCGAACACATTTCTGAAATATCTCACATATGACGAAAAAGAAAATCTCACTTCCGAAAAATTAAAGGACTTTTTTGAAGTTCAGAGAAGCACTCTCAAAGTAAACTCAAGCCAGATTCAGAAACGTTTTTTTTACCGATACTAGCGGAGTAAAACACGATTTGTTTATTGAAACAGATAATATGGGTGTCAAAAAAACTTACACTTTCGTAAATGGAGAAAAAATGCAAGTACAATTTCAGCAGTGTCAGTTTATTTTTCCCCCATTTTCATTGGAAAAATGTTAAACAAGCTGTAAAATGCTTAGAAGTATAGTACAAATACCTGTTTAAAGTAGGACAAATATGTATTTTAAGAATGGCTAATGAGTCTTTTTTTCTTTTTTTTTAATTTAAGGTTTTTATAAGGCTGAGTTACATTATCTCACATTATTTTAACTAAAGACTGAGTTACCTTTTTTCAGTTTGTTTAGTTTTAAGCTGCACAACATACAATATTTGAAAGACAAGCTGTATAATGCTCAGGATTATTAGGATCCTTTATAAGGATTATCGTTTATTTTCCTTCAAAACACATCAAAATCAATCACGAAGAGATTATTTTTGGTATACATGTTTGAAGAAATACCAAAAATAACATTTTTTTTTTAACTGAAAAATGAAGACTTGTGAAAGCTGAAAAAATTTTCGATAGTATCAGCAGTACAGAAAAGGAAATGATAGCTCTCAAAAAAGCGACAAGGGACCAATGTAAGACCGGGCTACAGATGAAGCAGAGAGCAGGGCGAGTAACTGCTTCGAATATAAAAGACTCTTGCAGGACAGATCCTACGAATCCTTCTGTTAGCCTTTTAAAACGAATTTGCTATCCTTTTGAAAATAAATTAAAATCAAAATATACTGTCTAAGACATTGCAAATGAAGAGAAAGCAAGGCAGGATTACTTATTGAAAATGAAAAAAGATTATGCAAAATTTTGCTGTCACACCAGCGGGACTTCGTACTCACAAAGACTATCCATTCATAGCAGCATCTCCTGATGGCATCACTAGTTGTGATTGTCACGGTGTAGGCTAATTAGAAATTAAATGTTCGTTTTATCCCGAAAAAAATAGTTGCGGCCTAAAAGACTGCGTGCTTGAGGAAGATGAGAAGTATTATTACAAAGTACAAACACAAATTCTTGTGTTCACAATTCACAAATTGTGTGACCTCAGGTATGAAAAAACCTTCAACAATATACGGCATGAAAATGGAAATGCATGTTATTTCCGAATTTGAAATTTTTTTTCAAATAATTATATTGTTAAAACTTGTAAAAGAGATGACTTCGGAAAACCTTTAGTCCGAAAATTTGCTATTGAAATGCAAAAAAAAAAGTATCCTTTGGCATACGAATCTTTAAATTGGGAAAATGGTAGTGCAACAAAACGAGATGGATCAGAAGTTCTAACAGAAAGTCTCAAGGATGCGGTTAGATTCAGATATGGAAAACTTGATGGGGACAAAATCCCTGAGCCAAAAAATAAAAAAGGAGGTAAAAGAAACTGTGGAACTCAGCAAAACGCGTACGGATGCGTGGCCTGTGAGCCGGATCTACCAGAAGATGAAACAACGGAGTTGCAAAATCAAAAAAAGAATGAACTGCTTAAGGATTTTGAAGAACATTCTCTAGAAAACGAAAAAAGGGAACAACTTCCCTACCGTCTTACCCCACGGGATCTTAGGATATTATCCCACAGCACATTGTAAACATGTTAGCTTTGTACTCCTAGGAATTGTGGATTTTTCCAAAATTAAGGAGATAAAGCTAAGTTCAACTTCCACAAATGTTCTTCAAACCTTTCATCATCCAAATAAGAAGTTCAAAGGTTGTTCGGAATTCGGTCCTCTCTTCCTTTTTTCTTTTTTTCTTGTATATTAAGGAGGGAGAGGTACTGTAAATCGCTTAGTGATCAATGATCCCGATTTAGATAACGTGACTCGAATGCATTACCTAAAGTCGAGTTTAGGAAAAGAGGCGGCACGGCGTCCCTTATAGCGAATCTACAAGTGACCAACGCCAATTTTTCGATTGCATGGAGAGCGCTTAACAGCCGATACGATAACAAGCGACTGTTAATATTTTATTATCTCGAACGTCTTTACGACATTAAACCAGCCATCAAGGAAAGCGGTCCTGAACTGAAACGCGTTCTTCATGCCGTCAACGAGATAGTGAGGTTAGTGTAGTGAATTCTTGATTTATGCATTATTTATTAATTTCTTTATGTTTAGAGAAATAAAAAATTTAATTTTTATTTAATAAAATAAAAATTAAAATGCTCCTAAAAACCACATCACTATCAGTAAGCTGCCTTAATTATTCCATATAGGTTCACCAATAAAAGCAAACCAGTTGGTTAAATACAAAATCGAACCACGTTTTTTTGGTACATCAATTCAAATAACTTAAACCAAATATAATTATTTGTTTTCCCATTACATAAGATCGATAAAGCCATGTTCCGGTTCACCGGACCCATTTTTTAAATTTTGTATTTTTACTTTTATTTTTTATATTTTTTTTATTTCACTTTTGTATTTTGACTTATATGCTTTTAAGGTTTATAACGGGATCAAACATGATCCCAATTTCATTGGAAAAAATTGACATTCATTTTTTAGAAAATGAGTGGGAAGTTTTTAAAAGCAATACCTGTAGCTTTAGACTTTTTTTGCCAATTAAGTATAGAGCGTACGAAGAATTTAGGAAGGAGTTCAGAAATATTTTAAAGTCGAAATATTGGTCCATGGATGATTTTTGATTTATTCTTGGCACTGGAAATAGAGACACGTTATCTTAAAAAAAATTTTTTTAAATTTTTTTTATATTTTTTTGATGTCATTGCTGTACAAAACTTTTTTTTTTGTATGTACATCGGTGATAGAACTGGATGTTTCAATGACTTTTTTGCGTGAGTTTTTTACAAACGTTGCATCTTTTACTTTTTTTAAATTTTGTATTTTTACTTTTATTTTTTATATTTTTTTTATTTCAATTTTGTATTTTGACTTATATTTTTTACTTTTTTTAAATTTTAAAATTTTTTACTTTCAATGTTTTTACTTTTTAGATTTTTCCTTTCATGATTTCACAAATTTTTTGAATATAAAAATAAGATGAACTAAAAAAACCAAAACAAGATCAAAGTATGAAAATATTTTTTTCTGCATTTCCTGAAATAATATTTGTACTAAAAATCAAAAGTATAAACAAAGCCCCGTCGATTTTAGGATGCTAATTTTTGTGTCGGCTTTTAGCGTGTAGGATGCTTAGTCTATAATTAAGTTGTGATCAGCCTTCAAAATCTCACAAAACTTTAATAAACGATAGCAAACTTAACAAACTCTTTCGTTTCTAGCATTTTTAAAACGATAAGGGTTTTTTACAAATAGGGTTACAAGGGTGTTTTATGACGCCGAGAGCGGTCAAAAAATCTTGTTTTCCAGTTTCCTAAGCTTATCAAATTATTATTTTTTCAACAACCTTGAGCTAAAAAACAATTCTTTTTTCAAGAAGCCAAAAACAAGTTTAAAAAAATGCATTCGGGGTGTCCATCAACTTAAACTCCGGTAAACCCTATAAATGGGCTATATTTTGATTTAAAATTAGAATGCTCTTTTAGGCATGTTCTGGTTTCCTCATGCTGCAGTGGGGGCGATTATGCTCTAGGGTGTTTGCAAGTATGGTGAGTATAACTGCGACAATGCTCGAGCATATTTGCAAGCATGATCAAGTATAACTGAGGTTATGCTCGAGCATGTTTGCAAGCATGATCAAGTATAACTGAGGTTATGCTCGAGCATGTTTGTACGTTTTAACATTTTTCGTGATAACAGAAAAATATCCATCATTTACCAAAAAAAAAAAAATTAAAAGACAGAACTCCTTAAAGTCACTACTAAATATATTTAATTCCAGAAATCAGATGATCATTTCGGATGTATAATTGACATCCATCATCAGTGACTAGAACAAAGAAAAACAAAAGGAAAAATAATAAAAGCAAAACCAAGGAAAGCTTCTATGAGCAAAACCAAGGAACTGCTATGGGCAACCCATTGTCACCGTTGATTTCAGATCTATTCATGAGCAAACTCGAAACTGATCTAAAAAATAATAATGTCGTTTTCCCTAGATTTTGGAAGAGGTACGTAGACGATATTTTCTCTATCCTAAACAAGAATAAAACCGACTTAGATCAGTTTTTGTTGAAAATTAACAATACACACCCGTCAATCAAATTCACCATGGAAATCGAAGAGGATGGCAAGCTCCCTTTCCTGGATCTACTCGTAAAAAGAAACGGAGATAAATGTGACTTTGAAATTTATCGAAAGAAGACCAATAACCATCAATTCATCAATGCCTCTTCAAATCATAACATTAAGCATCAATTGGCTGCCTTCGATTGTGGTGTTCACCGCCTTTTAACAGTTCCATTAAGTTCAGAAGATTTTGAAAAAGAAAAAATCTTTTTAAAAAGGATAGCGATTTCCAATGGCTTCGATCCTCCGTTAATTGATAGGTTAATTCGTAAACACCGTACTTCAATAAATATTCAACAGCGCACCACCTTGAACCTCGAAAATGATCCTAAAAAATGGTTGACTCTTCCGTTCAACAAATTTTTATGCAGAAAATTAGATAAAATCTTCAAGAAACACAAATTATCTGTAGCATATAAGAATATAACAACTCTCAAACATGTCCTAGGTAGCTGCAAAGATCCGATACCCCCTGAAAATAATTCTGGTATTTATAAAATTAACTGCGGTGACTGTGTTCCTGAAACTTTCTACATCGGACAATCACGGCGTCGAGTCTCAATCCGTTTCAACGAACATCAGGCCCATTTTTTCAATGATCGTGTAGGAAAGTCTTCTGTAGCTGATCACCTCATCGGAACTGGACACAATGTGGAAAACATCAATTTAACCTTAGTTAAACCGTTAAACGAACCTAGGTTTTTGGATGCATGGGAGAGCTTAATAATTTCACTAAACAGTGAAAAGGTTTTAAACGGGGATAAGGGCCCTATCGTTTCTGAACTGTTTCATCTTACATCTAAAATTAACTGCGAAAAGTTTAAATTTTAATTCTTAAAGTCGTTCTCGGTTATCATTTTTATTCGTTTTCAAATGTTGTGGTCCCGCGTGATTTCATATTCATCTGTACCTTTGAATTGGCAACGTTGCCTTTCATTTTTAATTGATTTATTTTTACTATTTCCGTTTATCAATGGTTTTTTCTTTTCGGTTTTGAATTTTTTAAACGTTTTTTGACATGATTCTCTTTTACTTCAATGTTTCCATATACAGGAAATCAATATTTAGCTTTATTTAAATTCTAGTCGATGGTGAGTTGATTTTTACGGCGTTTTTACGGACCTAAGTTGTAAATTTTCGTTATTGTTTATCGTTTAACCTAACCTTGTCACAACCATATGACTATGTTGTTTGTAAATTTTTTAAATATTTTATTATTTTTCCTTTTGTTTTTCTTTGTTCTAGTCACTGATGATGGATGTCAATTATACATCCGAAATGATCATCTGATTTCTGGAATTAAATATATTTAGTAGTGACTTTAAGGAGTTCTGTCTTTTAATTTTAATCAATTGGGTCACTGGGCTGCCTTCTCATTAATAATAAAAAAAAAAAAATTCTGTAAACATTGGAATGTACCGGACGGGATAAAAAAGGCTCAGTGAAATAGGCGATCGAACCTGTTTTTTTCCGCTCATAGTGGAATACATATATTCTCGGTCATTAAGTTAACAAATATCCCTTTCGTCTTTTTAAATATTATTGAAACAAATTTGAGAAAATTTGTTCGATATCAGAAAAAACGTTCGTTCAATTATATCCAAATTATGATGTTAAATTCATTAACTTTAATGCTTCAAAATGAAATTGTCTTAACTTTTTTTTCAAAGTTATACCCCTAAAAATTTTGAACTTAATTGGGGACAGCAGCATGATGTTTTATTTCCACATATTAAAAAGCTAAAGATAAAGTCGGTGAATTAAAAAAAATAATAATCAATGAAGAAAAAAAAAAAAAAAAAAAAAAAAAAAAAGTAGGCTTTCATACTTCATACCTGCGACAATATAAAGGAATGAAGCAGAGGGGTCTTTATAGAGTTTGTCGTCCTCACTCATTTATTTTCCCTGAATGTTGAGGGTTATCCTATCTTGATACTGCAGGTGAATAAGAAAATCGGCTTTTTTTGGCCCCGCATTAGGATTTTTCGGGTTTTTGGACTTTTCCTGTTCATTACTAATTAAGATCTATCACCATGTTCAGTTTCATGTTTCCCCGTCGATTAGAAGTGTCCTAACGAGTTATGCTGTATATCTGACGCTCAAAAACGTAACTTTATGCCCTAAAATTTCGAAAACGGCAAAATCAAGGAAGTTGCAAATTAGAACATAGCGTCACAAGGCAAGCGGTAACAAGATGGTGAAATCCGAATAAAATTAGCTGTTTTATTTTCGGAGGTAGGGTAAATGCTAAATGCCTTTACAGCTTCTGAAAATCAATTAAAAATATTAGATGAAATGACTAAGTTTGCAAACAAAATGAGAGTAAAAGGTCACAAATCAAGACTCCCGTTTCGAAATTGGATCATTAAAACTAGTGAATCTTGAATGGGGTCATTTGAATCGTTAATCTGAGAAAGGGGACATGTCTTCTGTTTACCTTATGAGACATGTCCCATTTTTCAAATTAACGATTCATTTGAGCTCGTCAAAAATAAGTATGAAATCAAAAGAACCCCAGTCCAGCTTCCAGTCTCAGTTTCCACAGGTACTGGTAAATTGTACAGCATGAAAAATCGGGTTCCAAAGTGCTTGATGGGATCCCAAATGACGTCGAAGCTCCGATTTTTCGTGTTGAATAATTTACCAACGCGAGCACTTCCATCAGCTTATCGTCCCATTTTAGAGATATCGTTATGGCAATGGCTCCGGAAAAAGTTAGGAAGCAATTTAAAAAGGGGGGAAAAAACTAGAATTTTTTGGTGGAAATTATTTGCTCAGATTTATTTTCAGTCGTCGAAATTACTCCTGAGCTCAAGAAAATAGAAGGAAATGGATTCCTATCAGGATTTCCAATCCGGAAAAATTGCAAGTTTCAATCTGTTTTTTATTTTAGGTCGAACATTTTCCACGATTTTTGGGTTTTTAATATTTTTAGAATTACTTTCGGCACTTTGCTTGCCGTCGAATAACTCAATTTACCATTCGGAACGGCGAGGCCGGTATTGATTATTGCAAAAACAATAATTACGGGATTTTAACGTTTGGCTCCAAATGAAATTCAAAAACTTATAAACTTGTCCTCGTGATTTCGTTCCATTCCTTTGTCAAAAAGGAATTTTTGTTAACTATTTTTGTTTTTATTTTAAAAATATTTTTTAAAATCATTTTATTCATAAAATGCCCTCTTATATACATGTGATGCGACTTTAAATGCATCGCGAATGAAAGTTCCCTATCTAAACCTTCATTCCCAATAGCTCTTTTTCAGTAAAATATCTTGATACCCCTTCAATTCGACTTTAAACACCGAAATAGGGTGTGTGAAAATGGCGACCTCGCCCCGACGGGTCGGCCATTAAATGATTGAATTTATAACTCTGAAATACGGCTTAATTCGTCATTAGAATCCTATGTTTGATTAGCAGATGGGTTTTAATGAATATTTCGAACATTTTTTGCATTACACTCATATACCTTCATCCGGTGCCCAAAACCCTATGATTCTGTACGGGGTTCTTTCGTATGCAATATTGTAAATCGATATAATTATGCATAAATTATCCACAAATAATTATGCATAAAGCCCCGTATAAAGCCGAAATATCGGCTTTATACGGGGTATGGGAAGGTTGCATACACATCCCGACGCTTTACAATTTAAATATCGTCTTCGGCTGTATATGCTCAGCAAGCACTCAAGCACAGTATTCGCAAACAATACGAACTGTAACCAGACAAATGACGAAGAAATTACAATCAACTCTGAAGTTTGAGGTAATGGTGGGAATTGAAACAATAAAATAAATTGAATCGATTAAGATCGATTTATTAATGGCTTTATCGGCTTTCTAACTCTCAATCATGGCCGTTATCTTTATTCATTATTATGAATTTGTTTAATCCATTTCAATTAAATTAATATATTTTATACGCTCTAACCAAAGGATGACCTCGCAATTTGTAGAATCAGTAGAATCTTTGATTATGAGTTTTAACTGTAAAAATTAAAATTAAGCTAGCTCTGTAGTTTGGAGTATATAATTCCCAAACATATCAGCTTAATAAATCGATCTTAATCGATTCAATTTATTTTATTGTTCCAATTCCCACCATTACCTCAAACTTTAATCAAATTAGGAACACCAAAGTGGTTAAAAGCAAGAAATTTTCAAGCCAACCAAAGTAGGGTAATAAAGGGATATATAAATCAAATAATTCAAAAACCCCATAGGCGTATTAGATCATTTTGACCCCTGATCCGGAACGCCCATGAGGAATCTGGATCATCTGATTTATAAATCCTATTGGTTGATCCAAAACACCCATGATTTGGAACTCCCACGGGTGTTTTTGGATCGGAAACGGTTATGGATGATTTATGACCCGGTATGGGTGTTTGGATCCTCCCACGATTTGGAATTCCCATGGGTGTATCGACCCGGAACTCCCATGGGTGTTTCGGATCCAAACTATTCCGAGTTTGAATGGGGGGGCTTTCCCGACCCAAATTATTTCAAATATTATTGAATTTTTTTTTTTTTTTTCAGAATCATCCAAAGGAAATGCAGAAAAGATGGACAAGGAATTTAATACGACAGACCTTGATTGTTTTTTTTCGATGATATCAAGAGGGAAGAGGAGAAATACTACTACGCGGGGGAAATACGAGCAGCTAGAGATTATTATCAGGTATATTTTTTTCCTTTTTTTTTTTTTTTTCATTTTTTTCCAGTGGTTTATGTAATCTATTTTGATGCATAAAAGCACCATTTACAAGCTGGTTTATTCTAATCTATTTTTAATAAAAAATTAAATGAAATACACCAACTGAATCAAATAGGAACACCAAATTGGCTAAAAGCAAGAAATTTTCAAGCCAACCAAAGTAGGGTAATAAAGGGATATATAAATCAAATAATTCAAAAACCCCATAGGCGTATTGGATCATTTTGACCCCTGATCCGGAACGCCCATGAGGAATCTGGATCATCTGATTTATAAATCCTATTGGTTGATCCGAAACACCCATGGTTTGGAACTCCCATGGGTGTTTTGGATCGGAAACGGTAATGGATGATTTATGACCCGGTATGGGTGTCACTTAAAAGCCACTTGGCTTTTATAAGCTGATTTTTCCCCCATTGTTTTCGCTTAATTATTTAAATTCAAATAATGTTACGAAAACAATGGGACAAGATCAGCTCATAAAAGCCAAATAGTAATGTAAAGCTGGTTCACCTTGTCAATTTACAAATAAATTGAACCTTTTTTTTCTTTTTTTACCCTTTTTTATGGATGTCAACTTTGAAGTCGGAAACAATGAGCAAGTTTTTGCTCATAATTTGTCGGCTTCTATGAGCTTCCAATGGCTCATTGTTTAAGCTTTCAAATGAGAAAGCGTAAACAATGAGCAAATTTTTAGACATAAAAGCAAAACAGTCAGGAGATAAATTAGCTTATTGTTTCAGAGAAATGAATTTACATCAAAACAATCAATGAGCTTTTATTAATCATTTTTTTCTCTTTTTGTTTCAGATCCTCATCAGGAAATAAAATTCAGTCTGTTGGATATGTGTATGGATATGGATGGATGAATTTGATATGAATATGGATTGGATTTGAATATGATTTGGTGAACTTGATATTGATATTTTTTTTTATTATTTCTAATTTGGGAAAACATTTTTTTTTCTTTTTTTTAAATAATTTGGGGTTGGTATTTTTTTAAAATGATTCGGGGAAGGGACTTTTTTTTTCTTTTTTTCGATGACTTTTCAGAGGAAAAACCTGAAAGTTCTGTTTACCACCGCAATGAAGAATCAGATTCTGACGAGGAATTATTGAAGGGAATTACGAATGCCGTTATTTACCTTGAAGCTTCTAATCTCAGTATCATTTTATACTATGAATCCCAGAAGCTTGTTCCAGAACGCTATCAAATTTTAAATCTCAATGAAATTTTAGAGAGCAGTTCCAAAAGTGTCTTTTGTCAAAATGATGAAAAATTTGATCTTGACGCAATTTCACCCATTTGCCATGTACGCGAGGATATCTCTACTGAGACATGTTCATGACAAAGGGTTGCTACAGAATTCTACTTATACAGCATTAAAAAAAAATCAAGAAACAAATAACTTTTTTTTTTTTTCTGTCCCATTCCTTTACCATTTTTATTTGACATCTTATTTTGTTTAAAAAAAGAAAAATAATTTCTTTTATCTCTATACGCTGAAGGAAAAAGGCAGAAAGTCATTCAGAAATGCAAAAAAAAAAAAAAAAAAAAAAAAAATTTACAAATCAAAAGGGTCAATCTGCCAAAACTTTGAAGGTTTCAAATTAACAATGCCACCAGCCATGCCGAAAAGGAAGTACCAAAACATCTTCTGCAGAAATCCTGAATTTGTAAGATCAAAATAAAAAAAATCCAGAAACAGCAAAAATGAATGACCTTCCATATCGAAAAACAACTTCAAAAAGATCAAAGGAAGAAAAAATTACATCTCAGATTACAAAGAAACAGCAGAAGGTCAGAAGGTCATAACAGATGTCCTTGCCCCCAGAAATGAAATTTTTTTATAAATGGTTACTTTTTTAAAAAAAATGTCATTTTTTTTCTTCAGCTATTTTAATATATGAAACAGCATATGCAAGTATCGTTTCATAACTAGACATTGTTTTTCCTGATCGTACTATTGGTCAATAAATAAAAGCCACCTTTAAAAAAAAAAGATGCTTTTAACCATGTAAATTCAATTGATAAACAATAGCATTTAATTAAAATAAAATATTCAAGTAATTTTTTTTTTCTTTTTTTTCTTAAATATAAACACATATTAGACATGAATTTGACATAGTAAAAACATATTTGAGTGAGTTGTTCGTTTATGTTTTCCTGTGTTTCTGAAATATTGCATTTTCAGCATTGTCTTGAGTTCTTCTCTATTACATTAAACTAGTTAATATTCATATGTTTATGTAAAATTAATATTTTTAATGTGTAACATTGTTGAATCTTGACAACTGAAACTGGATATTTCAATCCTGATTTTAAATAACATAATAATGTAAAGGATGTTTGCACCTTGTTAAAGGCTAAAGGCATAAGGTTTCAATTGGTTTATTATTCCGAGAAGCTTTTAAAAAACTAGTTCAAGTAATAGTTGAAAGATGTCATGGCATAAGCTTTCTATTATCCCCAGGCATTTTTCAGATAAAACCCACACCTACAATGTGAGCTTAGTTTTTCTGAAATTTTGAATTCCAAGCAATAAAAAGGAGTTTGAGTTTAAGAAATGGTGAGCATGAAAGTGACTTTATTTTGAGCTGAAACAAGAATCAAAGCTAAAAGTTTATAGGATCACTCTCAAACATTGATCTTTGAAAATAGTGAGATTGAATCTGACAGAAAACCTTTCAGTAGTGCCTCATGAACTGAAAGAGTTAAAATGTTTATTTTAGCTTTGGGCATTAAAGCAAAAAAAAAATAAATAAAAAATAAGCATCTTATGAGATTGAAGCAAATGTCTGAAAGGAGTCCCAAAACTATGCGACCAGGTGTCATTTTCAATAGTTTGTTTCTTTTTAAATTTTTTTAATAATTCATGTCTAACATGTGTTTATATTTAAGAAAAAAAAGAAAAAAAAATTACTTGAATATTTTATTTTAATTAAATGCTATTGTTTATCAATATAATGTATTGTTTATCAATGTAATGTATTACATGGAAGCAAAATGGATCATCGAGATTCATTTATGATTCTTCAATTACAAGGCTCTTGCATTTAATTCATGTTTTGTCGCTTATGTTTCCTTTTTTAAAAAATATGTCATTTTTTTTCTTCAGCTATTTTAATATATGAAACAGCATATGCAAGTATCGTTTCATAACTAGACATTGTTTTTCCTGATCGTACTATTGGTTAATAAATAAAAGCCACCTTTAAAAAAATAAGATGCTTTTAACAATGTAAATTAAATTGATAAACAATAGCATTTGATTTGTTTGCTTTATAAAGTGAAAATAAAAAAAGTGAAACTTACAAGGCATTAAATAATCCAGATAAGCCATTTGGCTTTTGACATGCCACCAGCACCACCACCACGTGTCACGCAATTACAGCGAACATGACGAAAGACATTGTAGAAACGGCGTACAAATCGTCCGGTTCGAAAATTCGGATATAAAAGCTTATATACAATGCACATGAATCACTCGATTAATGCAATATTTTATTATGTGTAATAAGCCGGAATTAGCAAAATGGTCGCCATTTTTCTTTTTCACTTTAGCAACCGAAAATTCACCTCAAACACATTCCAATACTCAACTTTGCAAATTATAACGATTACATGCTTGTTAATAACGATTACGCTCTGATTTTTTGTATAAAAAATCAATTATTTAATTGAACTCATCGATATTTTATTTTACACGTGGTTCTTCTTCGTCCCGTAATGCAGTTTGATTTTCTTACGATCGACCTGCCATCTAGTGACGAAACATAAACTTGCACTTGTGACTGTTCTAGACCAATCAAATGAAAGCAACAATACGAATTTTGAACAGAGTTTTTACCAGACGACCAGACTGGTCAATCAATAGATCAATATACATTTTCCCGCCTTGATAAATATTTCATCATTTTATTTAATTTATCATCCATTTGACGAAAATAGCAAATAATAAAACTGAATTTAAAAAAAATTATTCTTAATTCGTAAAAAAAAACGTGACCATGACACCATGATGACGTCCTGTTTGGCCATTTTTTCTATCCCCTGGTTTATATTTTATTATTATACAATATTCTATGATTCCCTTGCGCAAAACATTGTCAGTTCTGTCATATTTGATTATCTAATCCGCAAACGGAATTACCTTTATCATAATAAAGCAGATTAAAAGTAATTGCTAAAGCTATCTACCCGACAGTTCGTCATAACAAAGTGTCGAAAATAAAGGCAGAAATATACAAGTTAAGAAACAAAAGGAAAAAAATGAAAAAATTAATTGTTTTAGTTTTTGTCTTCCTGTTAACCGTAGTCCGCTACGGTAAGGATTACTTTAGTAAAGAAACCTGCAACTTTCATTGCAGAAAATGAATTTTTTTTTTTTTTTTTTCCATGCACTTACCTTTTTCTAATGTTTCACAGGTGCCGCTTTGGAATGTTATTATTGCCTGGAAACCAGCCTGAGTGCTTCAAATAATGCAATGGCTGCAATATTATCTCCTAAGGGTGAGCCACTACTTTGCAATTCCGGAGATCCTTTGCCTAAGGTCACCTGCAACGAAAATATTGGAGAAACTAAGTGTGTCTACATCTCATTAACATGTAAGGAAAGATTATTATTTTTCCCCAGAACATTCCCCAGAAACTTAGAACATACTGCTCAAGATTCCTGATTCCTCGTAAAAAAAGTCCAATTTTTTTACGCATGTGGAACGTCACCAGAATCTTCAACAGCAGCCATCCCGATTTTTTTTCTAATTCCGTGCTCTGGAGTTCAACTGATGCATTTTCATCATAAATACTGTATATGGTTGGAGACGGTCAGTTTTTCAAAAAAATAGCGGGTGAACATGTACTCAAATGATTTTTAATTCAATGAAAACAGGATTAATCCAATCATATACATGGTAAAGACACGTCAATTGACCTCCGGCGCATGGAATTTTCAATGTAAATTCCATTTTTCCGTGTTATTTTACAGACGAAGATCAGTGGGAACACATAAGGCAATGTGGTCTCGAAATGGTTGATTATTGCCAGCTGGAATTCCCGGGAGGAGCTCAAATGGACAAGTGCGTCGAATGTAAACAGGACTTATGCAACGAAAATCCTAACCGTTAGCCTTAACCGCGTAAGGAAGGAAGCAAGCAAGCTAATCATGGATCCAATTAACAATTTCAACATTTTCTTTAATACCCAATCAATCGAACAATATTTCTTCAATTAAAAAATTACATTTTGTGGATATTTAAAATATATAACTACCAAATATACATAAAAATACAAATCCTAACAAAAAAAAAGAAGATAAAATTTAATACATCAAAAAAGAGATTTATAATTCTTTCTCCAAAATACAATATACTTCAATATATATAAAAAAAACGATTTTTTAACAAAATAAATTAGGTTTTTTTTTCTTTTTTGCATTGAAGAATATTAAATTCGTAAAAATGAGGACTTTTAAGGCAAACTAAATCCTGGTAAAATGGCGGTAGGCTTCCAATTGGTTGTTAAAAATTCTGTTCACACCTTAAGTCATTTATTAAGAATAGGCTTTATAAATTTTATAAATACATTATTTGACAAAACAGTCATTTCTTCAAATATAAACCGAAGCGTACTCTTAATCAAACCGAAGACGGCCGCCATTTTACCATGACAGCAGACAACACCCTAACGGCTTTACTTTTCTTTAAAAATCCTCAGTAAAAATGAAAATGAAAAATAAAAATAAATTACAAAATATAAAAGATTGTCGTTTTTAATTTTCTTCTCTGTGCTAACTAACGTCTTGAGCGATTTAAAAAAAAAAAAATTTGGCAAGATTGCGAAGGAATGAAAAAAGTACTAAATGCCACGAAAAAAAAGGAACTTAAAATAAAAATATCTGTGCGCAAAAACAAAACATAATTAAAAAATAATAATAATATAATATAGTGTAGTTGAAAATCGATTAACATTTAAACAACAAAAAGTAAAATGTAAATTTAAAAATTAAAAAAAAAAAAAAACTGGCTTGTAAAAAAAGTGATGTTGACCAGTTTTTTTTTTTTTTTTTTTTTTTTTGGTGCATTTTACAACTAATTCATAAAAAGTAATAACTTTCAGTAAATAAGTAAATATGACTAAAATACGTAACTAGTGCTTTTTTTTTTCTTTATTGACTGGCGCAAAATAACAGGGAATGTAATTGAACCAGTTAATAATTTTTTTTTAAATATATACGATTGATCACAGTCATGGTTATGATTGCTAAGAAATTTATTTTTTTTTTTGTTTCGAATTCGCACCGTTGTTCTTTACTGATTAGGCATGCTATATTTTCGGACTGGGGGAGCTAGAAAAAGCCCTCCGGTTTCCCCAGCCGAAATTGATTTTCATTCTCTTCCCATATTATGCAAGTACGAAGATGTGGAATTCAGCAAACCAATCCTTTGCTTTTGTTTCCTTTGCTCCGTCATTTGATCTTTAAGCTCGGCCAACTGTTGGGACAAATACGAGATGACGTTTTGAGTCTGTTCCAACTGGACCTGGAGGGATCTCCATTCCATTTGCTCGCCCTCGCTTTCGTGAACGGCGAGACTCATTGCTCTCAACCTCGGGAACCAATCCAAATTAAAATTTTTAACCATATAATACACGTAACTCTCCGGTCCCGTGAACTCAGTCGGATCCTTCACCTTGACCAAAACCACAAAATACAAATAATGCCACATGTTGTGCTCGCACTTTATGTGCTCCTCGAAGCTCACGGTTTTATTGTCGAAAGCCGAACGGTTCAAACCGCAAATGAAACACGTGTTTTTCAATATCAACTCCTTCTGTTGTTTCTCGCTCCTTAAATCCGCGAAAGTATCGATGATGACACCGAAAATGAGATTTAAAATGATAATGATGACGATGAAAAAGAACAAAAGGTCGTAGACGACCCGAGCGATAAACAAAGGTTCCCGACTGCTGGGGGCTCTTAAAATGTCCCCGATCCCTCCCCCGTTTCGTAAACCTTGATTCAGGGTCGTGATTATGCACATTATCAATGAGTCGCAAGCTCTCTCTTTCGCTTCCCCGGAAACGATGACCAATTCCGGATTTGTCTCGTTCGCTTCCACCATTTCCGTCGTGTTTTCCTCGATGTCGATGTTGACGAGGAAATCGTCTTTGAAAAACATATACCCGATTATCGAAAACATGTAAACGAGAATCAACGCTAAAACCGCGGTCAACAATATCGAACGCCCGTTCCGAGTTACGGAGCGTATGACGTTCAGTAGCGTTTCCTCCCTGTACACGACATCGAACAACAGAACGGAATAAAAGAAAGGATGACAAAACAACCCCAACACGCAGAATATCAAATAGATAAAATGATAGAGCAACTCGAAATCCGTTATGATTTGCTCGAACGTTTTCGTGAACGTCCCTTGATTTCCCATAATGCTGAGCAAATGTATGCATTTCAATAAAATGTTCAATATCGCCAAAACCCATAGAGTCGGTTCCGGTCCTATCGAGAATATCATCCTCAACATGGTCGATATCACGAGAGTCACGATCCCGGAAGCCCGAGGGACAACGGTGACCATTATCCCGGAGGAAATGGTCGTCAACCACATCAGACTCGAGAGGTGAAAACCTAATTTCGGCATTGACTCTTGATTAAACGGGTAAAACATAGCAACAATTATGTTAATTATAACAGCGGAATTAAATAACAAAGAACTCCATAACGACATATAGCTACTAAACCAAAACAAAACGGGATGAGCCCGCAATTTTTTTTGCCACTTCATCTCGTTGAACATGTCCTCCGTTTTCTGGAAGAAGTCCATCACTTTCGAACCCTGATCGTCCCGCTCCGCGGTTTGATGAACCCGAACTTTGGTCTCGTGGGTTAAATACTCGCACATTTCCGGGATAGGGAAAACGATTTGTTCCAGGGTCCTATCCCCTCTCACGATTTCGATTTGAGCCGTGTGAGACGCGTAATAGCTCAAAGCGTGATAGGCTTTGTAGTCGGTGCTCGCGTCGGACGGTTTGAGCAGCGCAGCCAACTCCTTATTATGCTGGGCAAGCTGATGGCATAGGATGTAAATGTTATGACCTACCTCTTTGGGGGACGCGCCGTTATCCGCGTCTGACAAACCGTCGTCTGCGTCGTCTTCGTCTTGCAAACCTTCTTGGTGGAAAGCTCGGCAGGCGACATCGACCAGTTGCTTCGGATTCATGTTGTACAATATCCTTTCCGCGTTTTCCCCGTCTCCGCGGGACTCCATTATAGCCAAGAGTAATTTGGACGCGTTGTTCTTCAATTCCAACACCAAATCCATCCTGGATTTCCCCAAGGGATTAATATCGTTTAAGATGAGAGCTGTGATAATATCCAAGCCGTTGCTTTCGTGCGTGGCTATGCAATTTTGATTATCGTGACATGGTCCCTGACAGTATTCGGTTAAAGTCTCTAAAGTTTGATTTATCAATCCTACGTTATGCTCGTTAATGTATAATCCTAATAATCCTAATCCTCCGGTTGTCGATCCGCAAATGCAGTCCAAAAACATCAACGTTTCCGACACCAAATTATAATTCGTTTTGTTGTTTTGATTTCGGAGCAAATTTTGCAAATCCCTGTTGTGATTTTCGCAAAGGAGCTGCAAAAATCTCAAAACCGGCTGCATCACTAAAATCTTTTGAGATAATTTACTGGGATCTTCCCGTTCCCTGTGCCTCTCGGACTGTCTTTCCGTTAATAATTCCTCGAGGACTCCCCCACCGGATATTGTCATGTTTCCTCCGGATTCGTCCCCGGATAAGCTCCTAGCTGTCACGTAGGCTTGTGATGTGGTCAACGCGGCTTGATTCAATTCTTCCTGCAACGCTTCGTTCACGAAAATCCCGTTCTGTTTCCCTCCTCGTTTCTTCCGTATTTTATCTATGTCCTTTAATGGGTCTTTCTCGTCGTGAGCGTTCGTCGTCATGTCCGAAGTGTTCACGCTTACGGTCGTTTTAATTTCCGTTTGAGCGTCTTTCATCTTATCGTAAAAAACTTTGAAGAAAGACTGACTTAGATCTCCTCCTAATAATTTGGAGTGCATGCTTTTTTGTATTACCGGATTTCCGCCTTCCAGGAGAGCAATCCCCAATTCCACGGCTTCCGTGAATATGCTGGGGGAATTAACGGATTTGATGACTAATTCGACTACTAAATCCGACGCTCCTTCCTTATCCAAATGACTCTGAACCTCGTGCAACGTCCTTAAGGCTCTGCTTAATATTTTGGCACCGGGTCCGTGAGAAACGGGAGAGACGTGAGACTGGTAATTAACCTGAACCGGTTCCAAACTCTCCCGTTTAGTGACGGGCTTCCCGAAATATCGAACCAACAATCCCTGACGGAGCAAATCTCCTTTCTCCCCGTACTCCGGATCGATCGCCATCATCTCTCTCAGGGTCCTCAGGACCTTCACGCATAATTTCTCCTCTTTCTCCTCCAGCAGTTTCTCCGTGTGCTTGATCAATCTCCTGATGAACCCTCCGTTTTCCGATTTTTTCCGAGCTTCCGTCCCCTGCGGAAACAACAACGCCGGCCGGTACAAAATATCGACCAACAATGACAACTCCGCTTGGACCAACGGCTTCAACTGCTCTTCCAACAGGGAAACGATGTCCTGAAGCCCTTCTATTATGCTACGATCGATCCGCATCAACTGCGAATGGCAGCGTTCCAATTTTGGCTGTTTCGACATTTGCAACCACTTGCTCGTCTGTCTGCTTATGATCGATTTCGTGGTGAACATTGAAACGACTTGATTCTCCAGGCAGGACGGGATCGCTATGTTCCTACTTTTGGCAACTTCGTTCAACGTTTTTATGCAATTCTCCACGTTGTACCTTTGCGTCGGGCTCAACCAATTGCACTGGGACAACCGATACGCCGACTGCAATAATTTCACGAAAATCGGTTGGCGACTTTGGACCGTCGTGCTTTGATCCGAAAACGGACTGCTAAAAAACGTGGAGATGATGTTCATCAACGGCCCCGTGACGTAATTAATAAAAACGGGATCGCACCTTTTCCGATCGTTCCCGGAACAAGCGGCAAAGCTTAAATCAACCAGGAAGGAATTTTCGAACAGAGTCCACATGTGCTGAGAATTGTAAATTTCTTTCATTTCGACTTCCGTGTCGATGTAGCAGTGATTCAGGAAATTTATGTAGGCTTCTTTCACTTCCGGTATGCAATCTTCGTGGCTCACCATGACCACGATATCATCCAAAGGGAGCAAACTGTGGCATTTTATTTCGGTGTAAACGTTTTTTCCCATCGTGCAACAAGCCAAGAGTTTAACAAGTTCCACGTGGTATTTCAACGGGCTGCTTTCGTCCATTCTGTGCCTCCCGGACCTCATCATTTCTATAAAATGATTAAAGGAGGCTTTGTCATTATAAAAAACAAGGACGTCCTCCCCGGCGTTGACCAACTCTTGCATGACCATATCCTGGCATTTCCGGATGAACTGCCCTTCCGCTTTGACGATCGTTTGAAGGAATTGCAAATACTGAACGTGCCTCCCGTGGGTTTCGATGCAGTGGATGAAATGTTGAATGACTTTCTCGCAGACTTCGTTGCACAAAATTAAATTGTCCTGGAATATCGCGCACACCGTTTGAGCGTCTCGAATGTTCGGATTTAAAAACAGATCCAAGTGTTTGTGAAGCAGCAATTGATTCTGTTGATTCCTAAGGCAGAAATTCTGCAAAAATTGATGAGCCAAATTCAACAGTTGATTCATACGAATGTCTTCTTTCTCGTCATACGGGACTTGCAACAAGTCTAAAATCACCGTGTGAACTCCTACGTTACGAAGCAATCTCTGCTCGTGTTTTCTGGGTCTCGCCCCCGGTCCTTCCGTCATGCATAACTGATTCATCCTTATCAAAATTTGTTGGATTTTTTTATATTCTTCGGCTTGCTCCGGTTCCAAAGGCGGGCCGATGTCCAAGTCGATAGCGCTTCCGGATTTTTCTGAGGAAATCGAAGACATTTTTTTATTTGGCTTTTCGATTTTCTCGGCTGCGTCTTCGTCGTCTTCTTTTGACTTTTTCTTGTCTGAGTGATCCTCTACTATTTTCGACTTATACACCCATAGTTCCGACTTCTCAACGCTTTGTCTCAACACGTCCAAATCGTATTTAATTTGCTTGTACGATTCGACGTCGCTGTCGGAAACCAGGAGCTGCACCTGTTTAAAAGCTTGCAGAACTTCTTGACGCTGACTAAAATGCCTAAACAATAAATGTAAGGCTCCGGAAACAAGCGGAGGATACTCGTGCATAGTTAACAACAGCAGGACTCTTAAAAAAGTTCGACCTCCTTTTCCGTCGAGATCCAGATTTTCGCAATCGCCTAACGTCCCGAAGATCCCTTCCGCTTGAGCTGCAACCGTCTCCAAATCAACGTTATGCTTTTCCGCGGTTTTCGTATCCGTATTTTCGTCGAATTCCCTTCTGAAGATGCTCAGCAAACAACTTATCCTGTAATCCAATCGGACGTCCATGATGAACTGCAAAATCTCTATAATTTTTAATTTCGTGTCCATAACCAGAGGATATTCTTTTTTGGATTGGGGTTGTTTGTGCCCCGGAGAGGCGCGGGCCAATCCAGCAGCACCCAACGCCAAACCGGACATGACCGCCCCCATGTCTCCGATGCTCCTCAAAACTCCACCTTCGGAATCGATTTCGCTAACGGGGATTTTTCCGTCGATGAAATCGTTCTCCGACACGCAGTCCAAAATGCTCAGGAGAGTTTTCGTCAACCTGAGCAAATCGCTGAAGCTGTAAAATCCGAAATATATCAACTCCCTCGCGAGCTTCACGACTTCGAAAGTTAATTTATTCTGATCCTTATCGGCGAAGCTCCACATCTTATCGACAACGTTGCACAAATAATTTTCGACAAATTGAATCGTCGAGGCGAATTTCGTCTGGACCGCTTCCTTCGTGCTGTCGGGAGTTATGTTTGCGTCATAGTCCTCGATCGACATCCTAGACGGTATCTCCGACCACAATCTCGCGTATTTAACAGGCGTGACCGGTTCCTGAGGGTCCCGGTCGACATGTAAATGCAACATTAAACGGCAAAACGAAGCTCGCAACTCATACGGAACGGTTTCATCCGCCATGCATTTCAGTATTAAATCGATATCGAGATGGGAAAGGGAATTCAAAGCCAAATATTGTCGATTCAAGCACATATTCGAAAACAAATTTAATTGGTGCCTGTAATATTCTAGGATCGCCAAGGATTCGATGTGATTGGTCCTCGCGTTTCGGGATAATTCGCTTAAAGAAAACGTGCGTTTCCCCACCATCAAAAACACTTCTTCTTCTTCCGTGATGGACGTGCTGATGAAAGGCTCCGATTCCCCGTCCTGCTCCTCTTCCGCTTCCATGGAATCCACGACTTCGATTTGGGTTTTCATCATTTTCGTTTCGATGAGGATATCCGCGTTTTTCGCGTCCATCAGAACCGATTTGCAAATTAATTCTTGCGTCCCCGGGATCGCTTTCTTGTTCGATATGCACAAATCGCTTAAATAGTCTAAAAATCTCGAATCCCAACTTTTCATGTTTTTCCGAACCAATCCGACGAAGGTTTCGATTTCCGCTCCGGTTATGTGTTTTTCCAGCAATTTCCGGTTGTTGTGCAAAAGGGCGGTGATGGTGTCCTCCGCCAAAATATCGTACCCGATTTGCTTCTGCATGAAACCGAAATGCTTCGCTATGTGCTCCTGATTTTTCCGGTAATCCTGTTGGCTCAGCCTTAAAATCCTGTAGCACAACCGGAACAAGAGTTTGTAGGGGGCGTGACGCGGATCGTTTAATTCTTCGATTTTCAAAAATGGTCCCTCTCCTTCCGCGGTTTCCGTAAAAGGAGCTTGCAAAATTTTGAAAAGCTGCTTGAGGATGTACTGTTCTCTTAACAACTTCTGCCTATCACGGTTAGGATTGACAACCGTCAGCTCCAAAGCTTCCGGTCGATTTTGTTCGTTTTCTAATCCGGCTATGAAATAAATGATATCTTGCAACAAGGTCGTGACCGCTCTCCTTTCGTTATGGGACATTGTCCCTTTTTCTAATTTGACGACGTTAGCTGTTAAAACTTTACACGCGTCGTTTGCGAAATCCAAATCGCGAACTTCAGTCGGCGAAACCGGGATCAAAGCGAAAGCCTCTTTATCTTCCTTCAAAGCTGCGCAGCCGACTTTCGACATGACCGGTTTCTCCTCTTCTTTGTCGATGGGTATCGCCGTCGAGTGGACCCAAGTGTTCGTGTACAAATGATGAAGACGGACGTAGGAACTCTGAGGGACCAGGGAATCCCCCCTTGTTAAAGTCGTCGGATCCAACTCGAACAAGCTCGCGATTTCGTTCGAGTTCGGCACGGAAACCAAATGAAAAACTTGTCCGCTGTTCCTCAGTTTCGATCTCATGGCGTCCGGGGTGTCGTCCTCGTCTGTTTCGGATGCTAAATACTGCCCCGTTGCTAAATGCTTAAAACGGAAAAAGGAATTCCAATGACCGGCACCTCCCCTACAGGGATCGTGTTGAACTACTTCGATTTCCCATAAGGCTTTACTGCTTGTTGCCGAGGTGGCAGACACTCGTCCGGTCGTCCGTAAAAAAACGTGCTGCTTCTTTTTGTACTCATCCATCGTTAAAAATTTTTCCTGCTCCGCGTGGAACAATCGAACGACATCCCCTCCTTTAAGTATATCTTCGGAATTTTCCTTGTGTTCCATAAAAAGGGTGACTTTCCACGACGTCCCAGCGTTCACGACGTTCACTTCCTTGCATCCTACGTTGTCAGGCAAATCGTAATTAGCAGCGACGTGAAGGACCTGCTGCCCAGCGTTAACCGGATTCAATATAACTTTATCCCCTAAAACTACGGAATCGCCGGAGGCTCTTAATTTATAAAACGGAACAATGTAAAACCATGACCCTTCGTTCCCGCTTGCATCTAAATACACCCGCATCGCATTTTTTTCTAACAAAGCGGGCAGTCTCTTATTAACGGTTAAATACTTATTGGATTTTAAATGTAAAAGTTGAACGACGCTTCCGTATTGAACAACGGACCCCAACAACTTTTTGTTTTCCGTTTCGTTTTGCTTTTTTTCGATTTCGGCGGCGTGATGTAAACGTTTGAGAAGTCCCGCGTCCGTCGAATTCCCGCTTTGTTTGGCAGCTTTCCAGAATTGTTTTTGGGCAGAGTAACGGTTCATAGGGCATATTTTGAAGAGGCAGTCTCGAAATTTCTTCGGCGGGTTAGTCAGGTCTCCGGTTTCCGGGCACACAACTGTTCTGTCGTCGACCAGGCCCAACGTGCTGAGGAATCCGCAGACGGTCCCTTCGGCATAAAGTGAAACGATATCGCCCAGGTGCAGAAGACTTGAAGGTCCCACTGATTCCCCCATTGTTCATGTCCTGAAAAATAATTCGTAAAATATTTAGATAAATGGTTGAAAAAAAAAAAAAAATTTTAAAAATTAATTTATATAAGCCACCACTCCATAAACAAACAAATTAATCGGTTTGTAAGAAATCCTTTCCATCTTTTTTCCTTTTTCAACCTTTCACAAAATCAATTTATAAAAAATTGTTTTTCGTTAAACTTTTAACAGATTCTCATGGATTGTCCGTTCATCTCCAGATTAATGTACAAACAGTTTTAAATCATTACTGCTTTTAACAAAGAAAAATAAATCAAAATAATTGTCTGAAAGCAAACAAATCCCCATTACATTACTTCTAAAAAAAAAATAAGAAATAATTATTATTCATCAACAAACAAGAAATAAATGGAAAAGACTATCATAAAAAAGTCCAAGAAGACTACGAACCACAGTAAAAACTATTTTTAATCTAAAGATAAAAAAAAAGAAAAATTACCTTTTGACCATTTAAATGGATAACACATTATAATACAGGAGCCATGGGCAATGCATAAAAATATTAATTGTTTAATTATTTTCTTCTTTACATTAAAGCAAAAAATATTAAGACACAAACTTCTGTCAAATCTCTCTTAAAAATTAATGGTCATATGCAAAATCTCGATACTGGGAAACATCTTGACATGTTTATCGCATTCTTTTTAAAACTGTTTGTTTATCATCCTCCAATTTCAATTTGGATCGCATCATTCATAAACTAGACTTTCACCTACCCACCATTTCTAATGAATTTCATGCTTCTGATCGTCCTAAAATTTAATTTTTTTTAAAATTCTATTTTTAAATGCATAGCATTAATAGAAAAAAAAATAACAAGTGGTCATGTTATTCTTTGATAAGGATTACTGTCAAAATAACAAAGAGGCTAAAAAAACATGCGTAAAATAGGTCCTTCCCTACATGAATTTAGGAAAAACATTAAGAACACATTAAATTTAACCCTTAAATCATGTAAATTTTTCAAAAAAAAGACACCCGTTGATCTTAATGTCATTCCAACGAATGAATAATATTTAAGAGAAAAAAAAGAAGGTTGACTCACCTATTTAATTCACAGCGTAAAAAGTATATTGCACATAATAATGATGATACGACTTACAGTACTATTGTTTTATACATTATTTTAAAATAAAATTTCTAAACGATATTTCAAAAAAAATTACTGTACATTTTTTTGCAAATCAACAAAACTTCTGGGGATTTTTTTTTTGGTTCCTTTGATGTTCGTAATATGGCGGCACTGTTTTTTACGGTTATGAAAGAAACAGGATATGTCCCAAATTACCAGCTTTTTATAAACCGTATTATCGGTTACGGCGAAGAATTATGCAACAGCAACACACGTAAGTCTTTTGTCGTTTTACTCGTTTTATGTCATGAGCAGACGAGCTTTTCGTACCAAACAAAAATAATGGCGGATGTTTTGAAAAAAAAAAAAAAAGTTTTTTTTAAATTTAATTTAATTTAATTTAATTTAATTATAAATAATTAATAAACACTCTTTTCTAATATAGTGTTGTGATATATAACTACTTTTGTTGAAATGGCAGTGTTTAATACAAATTAAATATCAAATTTTTACGACGATTATCAAGTTTTTAAAAAACTTTTTCCCGCGAAGTTAACCCTTTATCAAAGGATTTTTCCTTTGGCACAGGTGGCGTCCTCCTCAAAGAGGGGCGGAGTTCGCAACTACCGCTTGGCGACCCTATATGTAAGAGATACGACAGATCCCGGTACTTTGGATATTTTGCACGCCATATTTAGCTCTCTCTCCGCATGTTAAATAAAGGAGAGTACAGAAAATGGAGCCTGATCTGTCGCTTTACAGAACAATATAATTCTCAAAACAGCTCACCAGATATAAACAACATTTATTTTAAAAAAATCGCAAGGATAAATTTTTTAAAATATGAAAATACTTTATCCTAAAGAATCGTCCACGGACGAAAATGAAGAAATCGATGTCGGTAAGTAATAAAGAATTGTAACCTAAATGAATCCGTTTCATTGTTTAATCAGCATGTTACTTGAATATTTGTAAATGCCTTTTACGGCATAACAAAACGGATTTATAAAACCCTACAGTATTTATCTAATTTTCCTGGGTTTGCCTAATCGGATAAATAAACTAATTCTACATGACCTTTAAGATTAGATAATCATTCAATCGATTTTCATTTTAGATTCATCCGATACTAAGCCATCGCAAAAACGGCACAAGAAACACAAACATAAGAAGCATAAGAAAAAAAAATTGGATTCAAGTAAGAAAAACAAAGATGAGACTTTGCTTGCGAATTCAAAACAAATGCCATCTACTAGCAATAGTAAATCTCCAAACAGTATTAAATTGAAAATAAAACTACATGAAGAAGAAGGGAAAGCAACTCCACCAGCTAAAAGGAAGCAAGAAGTAGCTGAATCGCCTATTCAAAAATATGTGGACAAGATTGGACAGGGTTTGGGATTGCTTCCAGCAGCATCAGGTTCTACTCCTCCTTCAAAAACAAATTCAGCTAAAAAAAAGAAAAATCAAAGGAAGGATTCTGAAACATCCAGTGAAGAAGAACGATGGCTTGATGCTATTCAGTCTGGAAAGCTGCATGAGGTCGATGAAGAATTGAAAAAAATCAAACCAAAAGATCCAAAGCTTATGACAGCTCGACAAAGGGCAATGCTAGAAAGAAAAACAGATAAAGAACCTGAAGAACAACTAATGGCATTACCATCTGGGTATAAAGAAGTAGTGATGACAGCTGAAGCGATACAGAGGAAAGCCATTAAGTCTCAGAAACGAAAGCAGATGGCAGATGAGAAACGAGAAAAAGATAAGGTAGGTTCAAAAAGATAATAGCGTTTTGTATTGGGAAGTTTCAAGAAAATGAATCGATTTCTTATTTTTTAACAAATTTTCTTTGTTCTGTTTTAGAAAAAAACAATGGAGCGATTGTTGAAAAAACAAGATTCGAAACAAATTAAATTAGGACTGAAAAAGACATCTAGGAAATCGACTCCTCAAATAATTTACAAAAACGCTCTTAACGGCCCTAGCATGGTTATTCCCAACGGTTTCCAGTTCCCGTTAGCACCTTCTAGGATACCAGAAGCTCCAACTAAAGTCAAATGTTCGGTGGATGGCTGTGAAAATGACAAGCGATACTCCTGTTCTAAAACCGGATTTCCGTTGTGCAATTTGAACTGTTATAAAATCCATTTAGAAAGGATTCAACAAGTATTGTAAATCAAAAAATTGTCCAATTTATTTATTATTAAAAGCGTTTATACGAATAAAAAAAAAAATTACAAACAAGGATTTTCCTGAGGTCTATCGTCGGTTTGAGTCATTGTGCTGACGGAAATGATTTCGTCGTCGTCCACGCTGAAGTTGGGCTCTTGAATTTCGGTTAATTGAAAAGGCCTTAGAGCGAATACTCTTATTAGGAAATTTCTTTCGCAGTCCGGGTTAAACGTGGCGGGTATGATGACATAATCCCCGGGATCGAAATGGGTCCTTACCAAAACTTCGCGGGAATTTGTAAAATCACCTGAGCTTATTTCTTCTGGCATACACAAAAAATATTCGGCACTTAGACGTTCGTTGGGAGTTTCAGTCTGGAAAAAGAAAAAAGAGACTCATAACGTAGTGAAATTTTTTCGTTGCAAAAACTCTCAGAATTTATTTTTTGATGAATTCGTGCTGAATGCAGTATTGGCACAAGTAACAAAACTCGGATGAATTCTGTCACAGATAAAGAAATACAATTTTGCCAAGAGTAATAATTCTCACGAACTTTTGTTGATTCGGCCCTTATAACATTCATTTTCGACCAAGACCTTTTGAAAAATTATGACCGAAAAAGCAATTTTGTATTATACTTACTTTATAAATAAAGAAAGCGATTGGTAACATAGCTAACGGTTTATTTTTTTCGCTTCTCCTGTGTTCCTGCATCAATCCGACTAAAACGCTGCATTTTCCCTTCTCGACGGGTGTGTCAGGGTCTGCGTTCAAATCGTCCGGCTCCGTCAACCTCAATAAATACTGCGGATTTAACGAGAATTTTTCCAAGTCGTTCCTGCAGCCTCCAGCATTGATCCCTTTAATCCAGGAACTTTTTACGATATTCACTTGTCGGGGAGTATCTGAAAATAAACAAACGAATGAGAACTCCGAAGAGATACTGCGTTTCCTTGTCGTAACGACTTGAGGTTCCCAAGGGATGCAGCCACTCTAGGTCTCCCCTAAGTTGTTACGCAGCTAATATCAGCCCGTAAAAATACCTGACACTCCGTCTTGATTGAAATCAGGGCCTATCGTAGCTACGGTCACCTCTTGGAACTGATCCCGAAAATCGTCGAAATTCATCCAAAACTCTCCGTCGTCTAAAGCGGTGACTCTCAGCCTTTTTTTATCGTTTTCGGAGACATCGTCCCATTTGGCACTTCTATCGCTCCAGGCTCCTTCCCATTCCACGGAATCTCCCCAAGGATTCCTTATCCTGACGAGATTAACGGTGTTACCGTTCAACAATTGGACGGTCGCTAACGAGGTCACGGTGTAAGCGTGACCTTCGACTAATCCTTTGGCTCGATCTATGGCACTTCGTGAACGATGCGACTCTTGATCGGATTTTCTTGAGCAAGTTATGAAAGCCCCGTGCATGAATATTGTGGCCAGCTGCTTAAAAATGTCTGTGAAAAAATAAAAAAAATAAAAATTCAATGCGTAGAAATATTGACTGCAACCATAAGCTAGGGTGTCTCTTATTTTGGTAATTTTCAAATTTCAAATCGCGTACCCCCAAAAATGGTTTTCTTTGTTGTACTGATGAACCCAAATTTTTTTTAGATTTTATACTCGACGGGAAAAGGTGGCGACTTGAGTTCAAAATTCTAAAAATTGCCATAAGAGAAAAAAAAATCGAAAAATTTTTTTAGCGAAAAAATGCGGTTTTTTTATCGGAAATTTTCCGTAGATCACGAATCTGAAGACCGTTTTTTTATATCTGGTCCAATTTTATAGCTAAAAGCTAAAAGTGGTAAAAAAAATGTGGTAAAGTGACAAAACATATCAAATCCTCAGTTTCACTCGTATTTTGGTCTCCAGCTCATAAACGGGACCAGATATAAAAAAACGGACTTTGGATTCGTGATTTACCGAAAAATTCCGATAAAAAAAAACCACTTTTTTCCACGAAAAAAAATGTTGTCGATTTTTTTCTCTTGTGACAATTTTCGGAACTTTTAAGCTCAAGTCCCCATGCTTTCCCGTCGATTAAAAAATTTAAAAAAAATTCGGGTTTATCAGTACACCAAGGAGAACCATTTTTGGGGGTACGCGATTCGAAATTCGAAAATTCCCAAAATAAGGGGCACCCTATTATGCAGCATTCGTGAATCATTACAGAAATAACGGCCGGTGCTGTCACCGGTTGCTTAGTAAAAAATATCCTCTTTATCTACTCCTTAAATCTTAAATTAATTAATCCTCGGAAAAAAAAATAAAATAAAGTAAAATAAATAAATGAAAAAAAAAGAAAATAAAACCCCCAGGTGAAAATTCCTTTTAAACGTAATTACTAATTTCTATTTTCACTTTCCCCCCATTAAATTTATTACACAATGAACTTTTCACCTTATCAAGCTTTTTTTGAAGGAAATAACAACCTTCAAGATAAATGAAAAGGTTACGTAATAACTCACCGCCGTCTTACCGCACGCACTTTTTTTTTTTTTTTTTTTTAAACGACCTCATTAACATTAACTTTTAATACCTTTTGAGATATGAATCCTTTCCGCTATCCCTCCGGTCAAATCCACGAAAGCCTCCAAAGCATGTCCTCCTCCCAAAGCTTCGTAGCTCCCGTGCAATTTCGCGAAAGCCTTCTCCACCATGGCCAACCAAAATTCGTTGGTGTCCGTGCAACTCCCGTAAATTAATTGACCGTTTTTAGTTGGCAACCTAAAAAAAATAAATAAATAAATGATGGAAATTAAAAATTATGAAAACAAATAAGAAAAGACTCGTCGATAACGAGTCAAAATTGCGGTAAAAGCTTCACGTGCTTTCTTCCCTTAAAAAGGAGGAAAAGTCATTTAAATTACGTTAATGGGAAATAAGTTTGACCTAATTAAAAACTTTTTGGAGAAGTTTAAAAATAACATCCGAAAAATTTTGGGGTTTTGAAATTCATCGTGGAAACTGCTAGGGATGTATATTTTTGATTATTATGATAATCAGAATTGTCTCAATCGACATAGGCAAAAAATAAAAAAATAATAAAAATATTTATTGTTTTGCCTACACCAAGAGTTTTTTGGATAAAAATATCGCCATTTCAAATTTTCGTGAAAACTAACCTCAAATTTGGAATCAGTGACCCCGAAAACCCCCTGGACACGAATTTGAGAGAAAAAAAAATTGATTTGCAGAAAAACGTCCGTTATCGTTCCCGACCATTTTTCCTAAAAAAATTCATTCCTAACCCATTTTTCCTAAAATTTTTGGTTCCTAAATTTTTTTTCCTCACCATTTTTTTCCTAATTTTCAATTTTTCTAAAATTTTTTGATTCCTAAAATAAAATTTCCTAAAATTAATATTTTTCCTGATTGGGATTTTAGGAAATTTTATTTTAGGGATTTTAAGAAATTTTATTTTAGGAATCAAAAAATTTTAGGAAAATTAAAAATTCGAAAAAAAAAAAATAGTTAGGAAAACAATTTTAGGAACCAAAATTTTTAGGAAAAATGGATTAGGAATTCATTTTGTTAAGAAAAATGGTAGGGAATCGTCCGCCATCTTGGATCTGCCATTTTGAATGTTAAAAATAATTTCAGAATCGAAACCAGCGGGCTTAGTATCCCCCCGAACAAGAGTTTAAACGAATAAAAAGCGATTTTATGAAAAAAAAAAAAAATGTCCGCCATATTGGATCCGCCATCTTGAATTTTTAAAAACATTGACATTGATGTTTCAACGGAATTTCGAATTTATTCTCAAAAAATTTTATTCTCCGTTATTTCCGGCGTAGTTAACCTAAAGCACCTTATCGGCGCATGCCAAGCGTTTAAACCAATAAAAACCGTCAACAGAATTCTTGAATAGGCAACCCGCCTCACATGCATGCTAGGCAAAATATCGCGCAAAATTTTTTTCCCCAAAATAACTGGAAAAAAAAATCTAGGAAGGAGTTTTCGACTTCGTAGATAATTTAATATCAGAGTAACTAAATTCCAGGCAGGAAATCGCAGCGACTTTTGAAATAAAAATTTGCTTCAAAACTTTTTTAGGAAGCAAATTTTGAAAGCTTCGAAATATATAAACTCTACTAGTAGTTTAAGAAATACGAGCACATTTTTAAATTTAATGATTAAAAAAATGGCGCACGATTCGAAAATTAAAATTATCGACAAATGGACTTCATGGTCTAATTCGGCGACCTTGAAAACCCCTTTGTCCGATAAAACCAATAAAGCTGCTGTTACGCCTTCTCCGCTTTTCTCCTCTTGTGAATAAAATTGCGTCTACGTCCCCCAAAACGTCATCGTTATATTATCAAGAAAAAGTTTTTAAAAAAAATACCTATCGTCGATGTGAACGGAGACCCAATCCCCGAACCTCCAAAAATTAATAATCAACGCTCCGCAATAACCGTCACCAAACAATCTTTGGCTGGGATCAATCACTTTTTCTATAAGATCTTGCCTTTTTGCTATGGACGCACAAGCGGATAAAAACCAGCAGTCGCCTGAAAAAAAAAAGAGAGAGAGATGCATTAAGTTGTTTCGGACGGTGCTGAATAATTTAGAAACCAGTTTAATTTAAGTATGTGAACTATCGATTGTTTTCTACATGAACTCTTTTTTCCCCTTCTATTTATACGATTTTAAACCGAAAAAATCCGGCAAAAAATAGAAAATTTATCAAACGATCCTTAAGAAAATTTTATTTTTAAAGCACGCGATGATGGATGCGTAAAAAGTAATTTCTAAACCTATTATTGTTATTATGCAAACTAAAATTAGTTTATTAGCAAAGTAAATAAGGGGGGTGCATCATGGAAATTAACGTACAACATTTTCCGAAAAGATTTCCTGATACGGAAAAAGCTATTAAAATGTTTTAATCTACGTGGAAATCCTCGGGAAGTCGGCGGTGCAAGCTCCCCCTCTCCCTCCTCCAAAAAAATTACTTTACAAAAAATACCCGAAAACGGAGAGATTTTAAAACGATTCGATTTCTCCCCCGAGTAAGTGATGCAAAAAACATAAAATATTTGCAAAATAAATGCAAAAAATTTACATGAAAAATGTAATATTTTTGTACCATTTATACAAAAATTTGGACATACATAATTTTTACAAAGTTTATGCATATTTTTTAAAGCACCAAAATTCGAATATGCATAACTTTTACAACATCTATGCATAATTATCCATAATTTTTACAACATCTATGCATAATTATCCATAATTTTTACAATATTTATGTATAATTTTTACAACATCTATGCATAATTATCCATAATTTTTACAATATTTATGCATCATATTTTAATCATAAAGCAGTTTTTCCATTTTATGCATTCTTATTTATGCATAATTTATGCATAATTATATTAGAGGATGAAGAAAAATGTTGGTAAAAAAAGCAGGAAAATTATTTGCAAATATGCTAAGCGGTATTCAATTTCCCCTATTTCATGAATATTTATGCATACACTTATTTATGCATACTTTATGCATAATTATTTGTGGATAATTTATGCATACTCATTCATGCATAATGTGTGCATAATTACATTGAAGGAGGAAAAAAATTTTCCGGTAAAAAAAAGTTAAATTCTTTATACACAATTTATGCATTTTTTGTGCATGTCAAATTTTATGCATAATTTATGCATGATTTTTATATCATTTACGTACCTCTTTTCCCGTACGGATACGATAGTTTTTTAATTTTCTCCGACTTTCCAATTTTCCTTACCGAGTTTTCCTTGCTTGACGTCGCTCCTGCTTGTCCCGTCAACAAAAAGATACGGGGCGTCGCTAATTTCATGAGGCCTTTTCCAAATAATATCTTGAAACTCTGGTTCGGACGGATTAGAGAAACTTAAAGACGATTCATCCGCGGGGAATTCCTCGTCTTCAAACAATTCGCCTTCGGAAAGTTTTGATAACTTTTCGATAATTAAATCCGTGTCGCAGACTCCTAACATGCCGTCGATGAAATCTCCGAGATCCAGGAAAAGGGGACTTTCTGGAGGTGGCGGTTGATTTACGCAGTAATCTACGACTTCATCCTGGAAAAACGAAATCGGGGTTTTTTAGATTTTCACGCTTCACTCAATTTTCCCCTTTTTATTGTCGTCTTGAGATTTCGATTAAGCAATTTCGATTTTTTCGGCTTTTAGAGATTTTCTTGCTGAACAACTGAAAAAAAAGGTCACCCGTTCGAAAAAGAGATGCATAAATTATGTAATAATTAGGTGTAAATTATACTGAAAATTGGACGTACATAAAAATTGCATAAATGATGTATTAAGAACATAATTTTTTTACCGGAATTTTCTTTTTCATCCTTCAAAGTAATTATGCATAAGTTAAGCATGAATGAGTATGCATAAATTATCCGTAAATAATTATGCATAGAATATGGATAAATAAATGTGCATAAAATGAGGGATATTGAACATCGTTTAGCATATTTGCAAATTTTCCTGCTTTAAAAAAAGATTTTATGATTAAAAAAAATTATATGCATAAATGCTCATCCAGATCTTTTATGCTTAGAAACATTATGCATACCACAAATAACATTATGCATAAATTTTGTAAAGATTATGCACATTCAGATTTCAATGCTTAAATACATTATGCATAAACTTTGTAAAAATGATGCATATCCAAACGTTTTATGATTTGAAACATTATGCATAAATTCTGTATAAATTATGCTTATCCAAATTTTCATGCTTAAAAACATTCTGCGTAAATTTTGTAAAGATTATGCATATTCAGATTTTAATGCTTAAAAACATTCTCCAGATTTTTAAGCTGAAAAACATTATGCATAAACCCTGTAAAAATTATGCTTATCCAGATTTTTATGCCTAAAACATTATGCATAAATTTCGAAAATTTATGCATATCCAGACTTTTATGTTAAAAAACTAATGTTAAAAAATTATGCATAAATTTTGTAAAAATTATGCTTATTCATATTTTTATGCTTAAAAACATTATGCATAAATTTTGAAAAAATTATGATTATCCACATTTTTATGCTTAAAAACATTATGTATAAATTCTGGAAAAATTATGCATATCCAAATTTTCATATAAATAATACAAAAAAAAAAAAAAAAAACATTTTTGAAGCACATTTTTTTTGCATTTATTTTGCTATTTCATTTTTGCATCACTTTTTCGCACTGGCGACACCTGTCTTTACCTGTAAGATTCTTGTATGCGTCGAACGCTGAGTCGTGGACGAAGAAACGACATTCTTATCATCTGAATACGATATCGCCGTGCTATTGTTACATCCCATCTAATACTAAAAAAACACCCATGATCGCTTATCCAAAAAAATTGCACACATCACTGAAAAAAGAAAATAAAAATCAAAAATCAAAACAAACGAGCTTTTAAAAAAAATCAACTGACTGAAATCATCTCCGCTTTATAAATGTTTACGGCTAAGCAGTGAAAAGCAAATTAAAAAATGATAATGAAAAAAAAAAAACCCTTTAACCCGAAAATCGTTTTGTGAAAAACTAAAACGGCGGGGAATATTACCGCCGGGGAAATGGTCCCCTTCGCTTTAGTTTCCAAAAATAGGTCACAGGGAAAAACGTGTTCAATTAGGAGGAAAATAAATTATCGATATGCGGATCACGGATTGTCATAAAGCGAAGGTCAAAACTTGACTTGTTGGGAAATTTTCCGATGGAAGATTTCCATGCGTGAAAATTCGGTTTTTCGGCTCGAATAATCCCTTCAAAAAAAAAAAGAGGAAGAAAACAAAAATTTTCTGGGGATAAAAAATTCCGAAACGTTTAAAGCGATGTGGTTTGCATGCCCAGTTATCTATTGCTTTAACAAGTCGGGAAGGAGTTGAATTATTTATAAGAATTCTAAAAACCATGTCAGTAGGTTTCAACCGTGAATTTATCTAGGAGTCCAAATCCGATGCCGATGCCGATGCCAGTATGGGTGCCTGTGCCGATTCCATATTATTTATTGAACTCCCGATTCCAATTCCGGCACCGACCACCGATTCCGATGCCGATGCCGATTTCGAATTTTTTTCATCAAATTTTTATCATCAAATTTTTTCATCAATTTTTTTTATCGAATTTATTTTATCGAATTTCTCTCACCAAATTTTTATCATCAAATTTTTTTCATCAAATTTTTTTCATAGATTATTTTCATCAAATTTTTTTTATGGAATTTTTTCAATCTCTTTTATTATCGAATTTATTTTATCGAATTTTTTTCATCAAATTTTTTTTCATCAAAATTTTTTCATCGAATATTTTTATCTAATTTTTATCATCGTTTTTTTTTTATCGAATTTTTTTCATGGAATTATATTTATCAAAACTTTTTTATCGAATTGTTTTCATCGTTTTTTTTCCATATTTTTTTTTCTTTTTTTATCAAATTCTTTTCATCGAATTTTTTTTATCGAATTTTTTTTCATCAAATTTTTTTTATCGATTTTTTTCATCGAATGTTTTTTTCGCCGATGTCAGACATCGGCATCGGCCAAGACTTCCAAGTTTCGGACCCTTAAACTTATCACAATAAAAAAAAGGAAAAGAGAGTTTAAAGTGACGCTAAAACAATCATATGGACCGAAGGTCAAGAATCTCTTTTCGAAAGCTGCCTCTGTCCATCTCCAAGAATCATCGTCTGAGTGTTTTTTTTTCTTTTTTTATAGATGAAGACAAATAGTTTTCATCGTACGACTTGAATAGAAATGTACGATGCAATACGGTTGGATAAGTCTGATATTATGACACATTTATTAAGTGAACAATTCCGGCCATTTCATCATAAGGACATAAAAAGAATAAAAAAAAGAAGAAAAAAATTATCGCGCTAAGCGTCAAATTAAAACTCAAAGAGTAATTAGAAATTAATTAGTAATTAGAAATTAAGTTTGCATGTTTTGTGCGTTATTATTATTAAAATTATTACGATTATCAAGATCTTCATGAAAATGCATTTTGCAAAATATATAAAATTGTCGCGTCAATCAATGAGAGGGTCAGGGTTACGACATATCGCTCGATATGATTAAATTATAAAGTAAAACTGATCATTAGAGTAAAAAAAAAATATATATGTGCAAGGTAGAGAGGAAAAGTAATAAAAAGAAAGAGTAAATAACAGGGTAAAAAATACAAAATGCAGTAGTTAAGCTTATAGGTTTTCCATTTTTTTGTTTTTACAGTACTCAAGGGAGTTTTTAACAGGTCGCGATGTTAGGCCAAAATTTTACGTTGAATCATGTTGAAATAAAGTTTGCTGCAGTACACGGAAGAAAAAGTTCGGTTCCTGTTACTGAATGGTTACTGAATGTTAAGTTGGGTCTTGTGACATCTGAACATTAGGGTGTCCCTTATTTTGCCAACTTTAGAATCGCGGGTGGGATACCCCCTAAATTTTTTCCTTTTGATCTAAAAAGAAAGCCTGTGAAGTTTCACAGTCCTAGGATAACTCTAACCCGTGCCGCATCGCACTTGAAGTTTGCACATTTACGAAATATGGCAGTATTTCGTGAAAAATCCCGATTTTCTTAAAACTGTCAAGTTTTTACAAAAAACTCATATGACCTTTTTGGAAGAGCATAAAATTCTGCGTCGACCAGTATTTTTAACTTTTTGATAGCTATCGCCATTTTTTAAATAGGACGGAAAACATGTTTTGGCTAAAAAAAATTGCAAATTCAAAATTAACTAACAAAACCGTATATACCCTGTCGGATATCAACATTATTGGCGTTTCGTAGTACATGGATCATTTTCCCAATGTTTTCGCACACTATGAAAGGAAAGTATAATGTATAGTATAATGCATAGTATAATATTATATAATATAACTTCAAATATTATAATGATAATAATATACTACATTGAAAATAATATTAAAGTACCCATGGCGGAAACCTGCAAAGCCCGCATAGCTCGTAAATACTTTTTACGCTACAGACACTGGAAAATGATAAATAAAAATATGAATAATAATATTAAAAATGTCTCTAGATGACGTCGTATAAAGACCTAGATCGCAACGGGTCTCTAGCATAACACGGTCCCTTCGTGGATAGCAATTCCCCATTTGATGGTCTGGGTGACAGTTCTACGCTTAGTAGCCACTGTTATTCGAGGATTGGCCTCTTTTCACCATAGCCCACGGGCAGGATGATAATAGGAGAAACCCGAACCTCGGAGGCCCTATACGTGGATTTAACGACCATAAGGATTTCAGGACGACTATCTTTGACTTTCTTATGCATGGCTGCAAAGTTCAGTGCATCAGTATCAGTGTGGTTTAGTACTGAACAGTACATTCGATTAGCCAGTGGTAAACTACGCATACCAAACTTTATTGTGAAGAAAGGGCAGAACAGCTGTCTTAGTTGACTCATATGTTCTTTGGGACTCCGATGCACTAGACTTGAGAACCGCGCATAAGAAAGCCAAAGATTGTCGTCCTGAAATCCTTATGGTCGTTAAATCCACGTATAGGGCCTCCGAGGTTCGGGTTTCTCCTATTATCATCCTGCCCGTGGGCTATGGTGAAAAGAGGCCAATCCTCGAATAACAGTGGCTACTAAGCGTAGAACTGTCACCCAGACCATCAAATGGGGAATTGCTATCCACGAAGGGACCGTGTTAATGCTAGAGACCCGTTGCGATCTAGGTCTTTATACGACGTCATCTAGAGACAATTTTTAATATTATTATTCATATTTTTATTTATCATTTTCCAGTGTCTGTAGCGTAAAAAGTATTTACGAGCTATGCGGGCTTTGCAGGTTTCCGCCATGGGTACTTTAATATTATTTTCAATGTAGTATATTATTATCATTATAATATTTGAAGTTATATTATATAATATTATACTATGCATTATACTATACATTATACTTTCCTTTCATAGTGTGCGAAAACATTGGGAAAATGATCCATGTACTACGAAACGCCAATAATGTTGATATCCGACAGGGTATATACGGTTTTGTTAGTTAATTTTGAATTTGCAATTTTTTTTAGCCAAAACATGTTTTCCGTCCTATTTAAAAAATGGCGATAGCTATCAAAAAGTTAAAAATACTGGTCGACGCAGAATTTTATGCTCTTTCAAAAAGGTCATATGAGTTTTTTGTAAAAACTTGACAGTTTTAAGAAAATCGGGATTTTTCACGAAATACTGCCATATTTCGTAAATGTGCAAACTTCAAGTGCGATGCGGCACGGGTTAGAGTTATCCTAGGACTGTGAAACTTCACAGGCTTTCTTTTTAGATCAAAAGGAAAAAATTTAGGGGGTATCCCACCCGCGATTCTAAAGTTGGCAAAATAAGGGACACCCTACTGAACATATGAGTTGACAATACTAAAAATTAGGTAATTATTACTAAACGTTATAAATCATTACGAACTCTTAGTAATAATTAGTATAAATAGTATAGTAAGTCTTAGTAATATTAGTATAAACAGTAGTCCTGTGACATCTAAACATTTGATAATTTAGAAAATTTAGAGTAGATAATTTAGAGTAGATAATTTAGAGTAGATAATTTAGAAAATTATCTACTCAAATGTTTAGATGTCACAGGACTCAACTTAACTTTCAGTAACAGGAACCGAACTTTTTCTCCGTGTAACATGTTGATGCGGAAAACCGTGTTACTCTCACATTGAAAAATGACAAATGAAAATTTGTAATGTTTGGGCAATTTGTTTAAGGTCGCAATTTCACAATGAAACATGTTGCAGAACATGTTGCAATGATAGAAGCATGTTGCCTACATGTCGCAACGTAGGAACATGTTGGCAAAGTTTTTATTTTTAATTTTTGAATATTGCTCAACATGTCTCATCGTAAAATTTCGGCCTAACATGTTTCCAGTTCCAGGCGAAAAGATGCTCAGCAACGTGTGTTCAGCAACATGTGTTCGACAATATGTGTTCAGCAACATGCGTTCGGCTGTATGTGTTTCTTGTGTTTATGTGTTCAGGGCTCAATTTCACGCCGAACATGTCCTCGCAACATGTTATGCGAACCAGTTGGTTTTGAATAAAAATGGCGGATATGTTCAATTAACATGTTAAAGAAACATTTTCACCCAACATTTTCTTTAATATGTCGGGACATAAAATTTCACGCAATGAGGTTTTTTAAACATGTTCATTGAAAATATTTCCAACATGTTGGGTGAACATGTTTAACAGGGCGCAATTTCACTGCAAACATGTTCGGCTAACATGTTAGTGTTTCGTAAAAATATGTCCGACGAACATGTTGAACAAGCATTTTCATCGAACTTTTCCCCCGATATGTTGGGGAAGCTCTACATAAGCAATGACGGTTTTTTGACCATGTTTTGTGAAAATGTTTGTCCAAAATGTTGGCCAACATGTTCGCCACTTTTATCAAGCACAAACATTTTCATTTAACATGTTTGAATTAACGTCACCGCGTATGTGGAGCTTTCCCTGCATGTTGTGGAAAATGTTTATTCTGAAAATGTTTGTCCAACATGTTTGCTGAACATGTTCGCCACTTTTATCCGAAACCAACATGTTCGTCCGACATGTTTAGCGAACATTGCGCCTACACTTTCACCCAATTAGAACATGTTCGCCGAACATGTTCACCCAACATGTTGGAAACATGTTCGTCATTTTCATCCAACTTAAACATGTTCATCACTTTCATCAAACTTAAACATGTTCCCCCAACATGTTGGAAACATGTTCGTCACTTTTATCCATCTTAAACATGTCCATCCAACATGTTGGACGTGAAATAGCGCCCCCAGCAACAATCGTTCAGCAACAAATGTTTAGCAACATGTTGCAACATGTTTCTAACTCCACAATATATTGGGCGAGCAACATAACATGTTGCTAAACGTGCAGTAACATAACATGTTACTGCAACATGTTTTAGCGTGAAATTTCGCAAAGTAAATGAAAAAAAAAAGTATTATATTTGATCATTTATACAAACATTTGGACAAATTTGGACGATGCATAATTTTTTTAAGCATAAAAATCTCAATATGCATAATTTTTGCATAATTTATGCGTATATGATTTTTTTAAATCGTATAACAGGAAAATTTGCAAATGTTATGCTTATTTACACTTATTTATGCATTATTTATGCATAATTATATTGGGGAAAAAAAAATTTCCAGAAAAAAAATTAAGTTCCTTTTACATAATTTATGCATTTTTTATGTATGTCCAATTTTTTGCATAATTTATACATGATTTTTATACAATTCATGCATCTCTTTTCGTAAGGAAGCATGAAGTATGACAAAAAAAAAAAAAAAAAAAAAAAAAAAAATTATAGTATAAATAAAAACGCCGGTCATTCACAAAAAAAAGGTTAAGTAAAAAAAAAAAAAAAAAAAAAAAAAAAAAAAAAGAATTGAAATTATAGTCCATTCATAAATTTTTGTTTACTTACCATGGCCGGAACCGGAAACCAGTTACCATTTATCCATCTCTTTTCGTAAAGAAGCATGAAGTATGACAAGAAGAAAAAAAAAAAAAAAATTATAGTAAAAATAAAAACGCCGGTCATTCACAAAAAAAAGTTTAAGTAAAAAAAAAAAAAAAAAAAAAAAAAAAAGAAGAATTGAAATTATAGTCCATTCATAAATTTTTGTTTACTTACCATGGCTTACGATCCGGAAACCAGATCCCATTGAATCCCTGACTTGTACAAAAACGTGCAGTTGCTCAAAGTAAAAAAACCAAAAAAATTCCAGTGCGAAAAAAAGAAAGTGAAACTCAATCTGAAATTAAAAAAAGAAAAAACTTCCGTCATAATCTTAACCAAAAACATAACGGGGGGGAAAAAGCGGGTAAACATTCATGGAAAACTTAAATGGATGACGTAACCGACGAAACGGATCGATGATTCTTTCATCCGGATTCGCTAAAATTCCCCAGACTCGGGGAAATCCATGTTTAGCTTTCCCATTTCCAAGGGGTTGAAAATTTCCAAAACGACGTAAAAGATTTTACTACTCGAGTCAAAGGTAGTGTTTCCCGAATTCAGTGACGGTATGTGACAGACGTGTATTTTTTTAATTTTTTTTTATTTAAAAAAAAAACATCCTTTTTTTATATATTTCGCTGGAAAATTTCCGTATAATCCGGGGGTAAATAACATCGCCCTAGTTACAGTAACCGATTTAATAATAAATCGACGAAACGAAATTCAAAAGGGTTGTTTTTTTTTTCACGAAGTATAACTGATCTGACCTTACGTTTTCTCTCATACAATAATCAACATAAGGCGTGACTGATTTCGATTTCGATAATAACATTAAAAAAAATAAAAAAATAAAAGAGGATGTTTATCGGAAAATGTGTTTGATTTCGGTCTTTGATAAATACCGTTATCATCATCATCATCATCGTTCAATATCATTGGAAACACGATTCGAAGGTAAATATTTTGCAATATTTACGTTTCGGAAAATCATTACCAGCTTATTTTTTCTTCCTGAGGGAATCATTTTGTTTTTCGATCCATTCATTCAGAAGACATGTTAATTCATGCAAAATCATGTCCAACTCGGTAAAAATCGAAAAATTTTCTGAATGAAATTTTTTTTTTGGGATGAACTCGTTCCTCCCATTTCCCCTTTAAAAAAATACAAAATTATATTTTTTATTAAAAAAAAATTTAAAAAAGAAAAAAAAAACGAAATTAAGGAAAAAAGTGTTAGGTTAAGAAAATCAAAGTTTTCCAAGGACAAAAAAAAAAAGGAGTGGAATAAGAAAAAGAAGAAAGGAATATGGTCCATGACCTAGACAGCATCTGTTGTTTCCGCGCAGCATTCAAAAGAGTTAATCAGATAACGACAGTTTCGCCACAACATTATTCGAAACGTGTTCGGCCGGTTTAGGTTACACGATTTGGTTTTTATTGTTTCGGGGTGTTTTTCTTTTTTAACGGAAACTTTTTTAAGAAGCGAATGATCGAATGGCGTCAAAATGTTGCGCAAGTATGTACACAATTTAATGAGTTAAGGTAAAGCACTTGGCAATTTCATGGCAATTTTATATATGATTTATATATAAATTATATATAAATTTATATATAAATTATAAATTATAATTATAATTTATAATATAATTTATATATAAATTATATATATTATAATTTATAATATAATTTATGTATAAATTATAAATTATAATTATAATTTATAATATAATTTATTATATATAAATTATATATATTATAATTTATATATAAATAATTATATAAATTTATAATTATATATAATTTATATATAAATTATACATATATTATATATCATTTATATATAAAATTGCCATGAAAAAAAAAAAACCAAGTGCTTTACTTTCGCCATTTAATGTTTTAAAAAAATATTCTGAAATGGCATTTGCCCCTGGAGCAAGAAACACAGTCATGATTCTTATGACTTCGGGATCTTTGTGTCAAATTTCATGACTTTATCATTAATTTGTGCAAAATGTTGTTTCATGAAATTTTGGGAGGGGAGGAGGGCCGTGTGAAAAAGAGATGTGTAAGTTATATAAAAATCATGCATAAATGATTCAAAAAATTGGACATACATAAAAAATGCATAAATTATGTATAGGCTACTTAATTTTTTATTAACTTCTTAATTTTATAAGTTGCAATATAATTATGCATAAAGTATGCATAAATAAATATGCATAAAAAGGAAAAAAAGTTGAATAAGCATAATATTTGCAAATTTTCCTGCTTTATGATTTAAAAAGATTATATGGATAAATTATGCAAAAATTATGCATATCCAGATTTTTATGCTTAAAAAAATATGCATATAAACTTGTAAAAATTATGCATTCCCAAATTGGGTGGTCATTGATTTTAAAAATGAACGAGTGGGTTCGGTTTTTGGCCCCCACAAAATCTTTTTGGTGTTTACTTGTATCGGCTATAGGATTCTATTTGGAACTTATATTAAGCCTATGGAGAAGGCCCTAAAAGATTAAAAAATGTCACAATAGCTCCACAAGATGTAAAATCGAGACGTGAGAACCATAACCGTTCAAATAGACCAAAGTCAAACTTTACAGGAGAGCAATTTTAAAGTTTGACTTATATTTACAGAATGATTGAAATGGATTTTTCCGTTTTCGTTGCTCTAAACATATTAACAAATTCATGGACTAACTATTAAAAAAAATCACCGAAAAAAATCGGAAGTTACGTGAGATATATCTAAAATTTCAAAAAAAGATCCAAATCTAGGAAATTTTTTTAAATAAGAACCATAAACTTTTAAAAAAACGATAAGTTAAACATTGCGAGCCTTTCAGAACCATAAGCGTGTATGCGTTTCTCCGAATCAAAAACTTGTTTAAGCTGGTGTTTGTCTATTGTAAATTTAAAAAACCTTTTTTAAACTTTTGTAGGCATTTGAACGCTTTTGGCTTTCAAAATCTCGGGAATGAGCCAGAATTTTAAAATTTCGAAAACGGGAGATGAAAGAGCATAAGAAAAGAAATATTTTTCTGGAAAAATCTTATTTTCGGTAATCGACCCGATTTGAACGGTTATGGTTCTCACGTCTCGAAATGTACAATATTTTTGTATAATTTGCCTTTTTTTTGAACTTCCGGAAAAAAACAAAATTACTTGGGGGGTCGTCCATGTACCACGTAACGCCTGGAGGGGGGAGGGGGTGGGGGTCAAAGGAGGTGTTACGCATTGTTACACGGGGGTGGGGGGAGCTGGATCATGTGTAACGTAATTTTAATATTAAAATTATTTCAGTTTTATTTCACTCTTTTAAAATAATTTTTTCCGGTTATTCTTCAAAATTAAAAAATTGAAAATTTTTTTAATTGTAATATCTGATTATTTATTTAGAAATTGAAAATTTTTTTGACTTCAAAAAAGAAAAAAAAAAAAAAAAAAAAAAAAAAAAAAATTAAAATATTTTTTAAAGGGGGGGGGGGGGTTAGAACCCTTGTTACGTAACAACGAAGGGGGGGGGGTTACAGGTTGCGTTACGGGTGTGTTACAAGGGGGAGAGGGGGGGTCAAAAGTGGCCAATTTTGCGTTACGTAATACATGGACGACCCCTGGGTAGTTCTTGAAAAAACTACACTTTAATGTTTAGGCAATATTGCCAGGCCAGTAGCCAGGGGGGGGGGGAGGGTGGCTAGCCTTCCTTTGGAAAAGCTTGAACCCCCCTGTAAATTTGTCTCGGTCCATGTATTTTCCCTACGTTTATGTTATAAGGGGCCATTTGGAGCTCCCCCCCTTTGCTTCTCAGACTGGCTACGGGACCGATTATTGCTAAATTTCTTATCAAACACACACTGAGAAAAAAATTTTTTTACAGTGGATTTGCGTTTCAGAAGGTAAAGATTGATATACCTTTTTAAAAGAAAATTAAAAATTATGTTTAAACTTTTTTAGTTAGCTAAAAAGTGAATTATTTGTCCTCCGTCACGTTTTGTTTTGTTACCTGTTTCTCATTAAGGATGCAGCAAAAAAAAAAAAAAAATTTCTTGTGAATTCCAGTTTTGGGAGATAAACGGTTTGGGAGATATCCCTCTTCTTGAGAGAAAATTAATTACTTTTTAATCTTTTTTTATTGCCAAAAAGTGCAATATTTGTCCTTTCCCGTCACGGTACGTTTTTTCAACATTTACCGACTTGCACACCAAGTCTTTCCATTACTCAATTGATTTTTTTGAAAAAACTTCACACTACCGAATTTTATCCTTATACTGCCAATTTTCATTCTTAACCGCTCATTTTTGTTATTATACTTTCAAAGCCAATAAAATACAGCCAAAATTTTACCGCCCCCGGGAATACTGACCTTACAAAATAAATACTGCCCCATTCAAATGTTAGCCTTTAGTCAATTAACATTTTTTAACTCTATTAAAACATGATTTTTTTTTTAATTTTCAGCAACAACACTCTTACTGGTAGCCGCTAATGAAACTTAAAAGATGTCCAACAACATGTACAGTTACTGGAATGAAGATGCGATTCAAACGGATCCAATCGAATTTTCGGTGAAAAAAGATTTTCTAACCGTTCCAGAGGATAAAAGAATACTGAAAATTAAAACTCCCGAAGTGTCCATCAATGTGCTATCATCTGCCAAACAGGTAAAGAAGCCCATTTCTTCCAAGCCCCCTTCCCCCTCCCCCGAAAAAAAAAATATATCTACTCAATCGAAATTCATGTCATCTCTCCCGTACTTCAAAAAAAAATTTAAGACTTTTTTCCTCTTGTGTCTAAAGTTTTCCTCAACAAGAAAAAAAGAGAGAGAGAAATTGCTTCAAAAAGTTTTTGATTTGGGAAAAAAAAAAATCAAGACAAAAGTTAAAAATAAATTTCTTCTAATAAAAGAAAATTGTAAAAAAAAATCTTCTCTTTTCTGTGTCATTCGCGAATTTTCAACGCCCCAGTTTTTTAATAAAAGGAAAAGAACCGGCTTTGGCCAATCGAGAGGAAAAAAAACGATTCTTATGTTTTAAATTAATATTCGAAAGAAGATATTGACAGAAGAAATAAAAAAAATAAATAAATAAATAAAAAATGATTGCTGTGATGCTGACTTCCATTTTTAACGGTTCGCATTAATTTTCAAGACTTTTTTTATTTTTCCTCCATCAAATTAAATTAAATTTTTTGATCTTTTCGATTCCTCGACAGGCATGTTCCGCTTTTTTTTAATTGAATTTTTTTAATGTTAAAACACGTTTTCCCAAAAGGAAAAAAAAAATTAAGCTTAGGACTTCCACGAGCAAAATCGCTAAACACTATTAAATAGATGAATAGACGGATTCAAACCACGTGACATGATTTTCAATAAAACAATAACAGTCTAGACCGAAGGAAGTTTTCAGCTGAATTTACACAAAAGTTTATTTTCCGGGAAATTGTAAAGGAAATGAGGGAATTCGAAACTAGGAAATCTTAAACAAAGAGAAAACCTGGCAATTAACCCAGCGCATGAAAAGGGTTATAATCATTTCGCAGTGGGCTATAAGTGTGTCACGTGGGAGTTTTTTTTTTCTTCTTCTGCGTGGGACAGGGAAATAAAACCGGTGCGAGGACCATATCCCTTCACATGTCGTGTACAGTTTCCTGTTTCAATTTTTTTCCAGAATGGGACGGATCACATTCAAAACGATCAAGAGGAAAGAGGAGGTTGGGGAAACAAACTGGATTTCCTTTTTTCCTGTATCAGCGTATCGGTTGGGTTAGGAAACGTGTGGAGATTTCCTTATTTATGCTACAAAAATGGAGGAGGTAAGTTCGTTTTTGTTTTCCGAGTTCAACTGGCTTATCTTTATAATAAACTATGATTGGAGATGATCTGTTTTGACTGTTTATCGAAATCAAGTGACCACAAGTTTACGACAAAATGAGCGGCTAAACGTGTAGTGACTTGTAGGGGGTGCCCGTAGCGCACACGGTGGTCAACTTTACAAAAATGTGATAAAAATCCAACTTCACAGCCTCATTAGGGATCAATTGAATATCCAAAATCCGTTAAAACCAAAATCCTTTCTGCTCGTCCTAGCGAGATAAGATGTTGCGTCTATCCTTAACTTATGGATAGAATGGTAGTAAGTGCTTAACTTATGGATAAAGTATATGGATAGATAATCACTCTAACCATAACTTTAGCATTAGCTCCACCCCTTATCTCGCTAGGACAAGCAGATAGGATTTTGGTGTTAACGGATTTTCGATATTTAATTGATTCCTAATCTACTGTGTTCCTAATAAAGCTGTGAAGTCAGATTTTTACTATATGTTGTGGGTTAATAAATGTCTAGTTGACCACCATGCGTAGTGGTAATCTCCCACTCTGATCTGAATGAGCGAGGAGTCTGAGTTCAAGTATACATGTGGATCGTAGACGTAACTCCTCACACAATTTGGATTCTGTGTCTAAATAAGGGAGGTCCCGTTCAATGCAAGCGGAGACTAGCATGAATAAACCTGTCAGCCGTTTGACACAATTATAGGTTTAAGGCCCAAGAATATCGTAAATTGTAAGGAAATCTGGTATGCTGCTTCACCTGTGGTAGTCACGTTCTAAACCGCCATGATGGAAACGTGTAGTCACGTGACACTTAAAATCGATCAAAATAAAACAAAGTATATTCAATCATGTTTATGATGGAGATACGTCTGGTTTAACAGTAATTTTCGGCTTCACAGTAATTAACAATAGCTTTTTTGTTTTAACAAAGTTACAGCAAAAACAACTAACCACCAACTATATGGTGCAACAGATAACACTAACAGTAACTTTTACTTACTGTTTACTACTAGCACTAACTTAACAGTAATTTTTTTGGCCAGTTTGACGACACATACCGTAAACGTTTCTCTCCCCTTTAAGGGCTAATCCCACACTTCCACCAAATGAATCCATAAAGTAATTATACTTGGCACAAAGTGTAGTAAGTGGTCTGGTGGTCTGTGCTGCGGTCAGGGCCGTATAGACAGGTCCGGAGACAGATCCCTTATACATGGGAGATCATGTCCCGCTTAACTACGCAAAAATTAGTTCTTTTTTTCTACCACCGTAAGCGCTACTAGTATGAGAGACGCCTTTTGATTGGTCGTTGAGATTTGATGCCAACGATGGCGGCACACAGCCGTATAGACGCCTATACGGTCATGGTCCCAAATTAAACGATTAGACATGTTGCGTCTCTCAAGATCGCTCGAAAAGAATTACCAATTTTTTGGTTCCTATGGGACCTCACGGCGTGCCTCAACCAACTTTTTATTCGACAAAAATGACGACAAAAACTGAGATCAGGGTTTTGTTAGGAAATATGTCAACTACCAAAATCCACTAAAATCAAAATCTTACCTGATCGTTTCCCCCACCCCCACCGTTTCCCCCAACCCCCCCGGTCCCCTCTTTTTTTTTTTCAAGGCTTGTTATATATCATATGAAAACCCATTGGAAATGCATTAAAATAAGACCTTGCCGAGGTTTATATCTGTTACCGGGACGGAGATATCGACAACTGAGTAGCCCAAAATTAAGTGTTAATTTTTGACCTTTCAAACGACGATATCTCCTTCCCGGTAAAAGATATAAATCTCGGCAAGGTTTTATTTTAATTCATTTCCAATGGGCTTTCATATGATATGTAACAAGCCTTGAAAAAAAACTGAGGGGCCCGGGGGGTTGTGGGGGTGGGGGAAACGATCAGGTAAGATTTTGATTTTAGTGGATTTTGGGAGTTGACATATTTCCTAACAAAGCCCTGATCTCAGTTTTTGTCGTCATTTTTGTCGAATAAAAAGTTGGTTGAGGCACGCCGTGACCTTTCCAAACTAAAAGCTCGATGAGGCACGCTTTCCCGTCGAGTAAAAAATTTGAAAAACATTCTGGAAAACTTATCTCGTACCAATAAAAATAGTTAGGGGGTGGCACCTGCCGAAATCCAAACTTCGGAAAATAAGACCTAGTCCATATTATATAATGTAAAGCCTGGAGGGGGGGGGGGGATTAGCGTTACGAAACGAAGAGGGTGTCAAAAAAAAAGCTGAAAATGACGTCGATTACGTTCCGTCGATCACACATCCCAAGGGTGTGGGGTCCGAATTAGGGATGTTCGTCACAGCTAAGTATTGGCCAAGGGGGGGCGGGAGGGCGTATAAATTATCAAAAAATTCATAACTGTTCAAGTAATACTTGAATGGTCCCAACTGAAAAAAAAAAATTGCTCCATAACTTTCAATTTTTTTAAACAAATCATTCTACAGAAATTCGTTTTCAAAGCTCACCTTTGCAAAGTACATTTTTTTTATTTGATCTGTGTATGAAAAATCAGGAAAAAAAAATGATTAACTCCACATTCAACCAAAAATCAGGAAGAATAAAGATGAAAATTACAATTAAATCCTTTTCAAAAAAACTCCCATGACACAAGTCATCAACTTGATTTCTTTGATTTGAGCTTCTATTCAAAATCCGTAATAACGCTACGAGGTCTTTTACCTCAATTATAGGTTTATCATTTCCAGCAAGTTGGAAAACGTTTAAAAAAAAAAAAAAAAAAAAAGTTTTTAAAACATTTTGGGGAATAATTCATTGCCATCCAAGGGCATTACGGTACACCAATTGTTTCAATGCGAGCAATTTTACTATAATAAACATCGATAAGTGCCATCTTCCTTATGACCTTTACACGTACAATCTATCTTATCATTAGCCATTCAGCATCGTTTTCAGTTTTAAAAAAGGATTTAATCAACTTTTTTTTTTTTTTATGCCTTATTTCTAGGTGCTTTTTTGGTCACCTACGCCATCGCCATGGTTTTTTGCGGAATCCCGATATTCCTTCAAGAAGTGGCAATCGGACAATATTTGGGAGCGGGAGGGATGACTTTGGTCGGGCAGCTCGTCCCGTTGCTTCAGGGTGTGGGTTATGCAACAATGACCATTGTATTTTTCCTCGACATTTATTATTGCGTCATAATTGCGTGGACCCTGTTTTATTTGATTGCATCATTCGTGGAGTTACCGGGATTGCCGTGGCAAGATTGCGGTAGGTTAAGAGAATAATGAACCAAAAATGCGAATCAGTTCACGATTTATTTTTATTTTTTTTTTTATTATTTTTTTTTTTTTTTCTAGACAATTGGTGGAATACAGAAACTTGTTTTGCCCCTGGGATGAATGCGTCTATTGTACATAACCGAACTAATCACACCACTACACCTGTGGAAGAATTCTGGGAGTAAGTATCGATTTTCAAAGTAGATATTACGGACTTAATAATTCTGTACCAGGCAGGTCAACTGAGCTATGTCCTACCACAATCGTGCATGGAGATATACTCTTTTGAACTGTTGCAGCTCAAAAGCGGTTCAGGCAGCGGTTTAAAAGAGTACATTTACTTATAATTAAATAATGCATCAGCACTAAGCACAACGTTCCATGAATAGTCCACACTAAGGACCATAAATATGCGTATATGCTCTTAAAATTTATTGCCACAATTTAAATTTAACTGATTTTCTCAACAGCAAACGAGTTCTTCGGATCACAGGGGGTATTGAAGATCTCGGAGGAATGCAGTGGGAACTCCTCGGCTGCTTACTATTAGGATGGACGTTAGTTTATTTAATAATACGAAGAGGACTCCATCAGAGTGGAAAGGTAATTTCGTGACTTACTCTCCAAATAAAAACATTTTAAATTTATAAGTTTTTTTTCTTCCAGATAATTTGGTTCACTGCACTTTTCCCCTACGTGGTCCTCTTCATCCTCCTTTTCCGTTCAGTCACGTTACCTGGTGCCGGCGCAGGGTTGTTATATTACGTGACGCCACGTTGGGAGGAACTTTTGGGTTCGCGACCCTGGCTTGACGGAGCCACACAAATATTCTTCGCTTACAGCATCGGCACGGGGGCACTACCCGCGCTTGGCAGTTACAACAAATTCTATCACAATTGCTATAAAGATGCAATCATCACTTGCCTGGTCAACACTCTGACGTGCTTACTGGCAGGTTGTGTAACCTTCGCCATTTTGGGTCACATCGCCCTCGAACAAGAGACTGAAGTATCAGAAGTAGTCAAAAGTGGTCCAGGTCTTGTCTTCCTTACTTATCCAGAAGTTGTGTTAAAATTACCGGGGGCTCCAGCTTGGGCCGCCATTTTCTTCTCCATGCTGGTGGTATGTAATAATGCATAACCCGAAAACATTTTTCGTTAAATAATTTGACTAATTGTTCTCTCTTTCAGATACTCGGAATCGACAGCGAATTCTGCATCGTCGAATCCTTCATCACCGGGATCGTGGACAACTGGTCCGAAACTCTTCGGCCGCACAGAAATAAAATCACTTTGGGAATCTGCATCCTCATGTTCTTTTTGGGAATACCCATGGTTTCTCAGGGCGGAGCCTACATCTTCCAGTTAATGGACTTTTATTCGGCTAGTGGCATGTGTTTACTTTTCGTCTGCTTCTTCCAAACTATCGCAATCTCGTGGATTTTCGGTGCTCAAAAATTCAGCGACTGTATCCATCAAATGATGGGGATCCGTTTAAACAGGTTCTGGTCGTTCTGCTGGAGTTTTTTTGCCCCAGGAATTATGGCGGTAAATTTTTTTAAAAAAAGTGTATAATCACTTTCAGAATAAATTTTTTGAATTAATTTTTTTTTTTTTCATTTTCTTGCAGACAATATTTATATTTTACATAGTGCAATATAAACCGGTCAGTTATGGTAAAGACTATGAATATCCGTGGTGGGCACAAATCATCGGATTCACGATGAGTTTTTCTTCCATGATTTGGATCCCGGCGTATGCCATATATTATCTTATTTCTTCTCCAGGTTCCTTAAAAGAGGTAAGGACTAATAAAAAATTTCGCGAAATTGACCGATTCAACAGTAAAAGCTGCAAGACTGAACAGGCTATGCTAAGCAGATTTTCACGACCAGACGAACTAAATAGGACTTTGAAAAAAAATCGAAATTTGACAAATACTAGAAACTACTAAGTCTGAATGCTAAGAGTTTAAATTCGTATGTAAGGTATATAAACAATTGCCCATGTTTAGCTTACGGGTTTAAACAAGCATTAAATATACATGTAATTTAAGCATGATCATATAAACAGGTCTGCAAACTTATATGCCGTTTATATGAGCGCTTGTGTTTTACTTATTGACGCTGTTTTTACTTCTGAACTTCAATCAATAGACGGCAGGAACTGTAGGTAGTCAGGTCATGTAACTTAACTTCCATTTTGAAACAAAGACCTTCTAAGACACAAAAATATTTTTCATAATTGTTGTTAATAAGTTTAAAAATGTATGTTCCCAACATTACTTATTTTCCCCTTTTTTTTCAAATAAACCTAACCTTGGACTTTATTTTATATTTATATTTATATTTATTTTGTTTTCAACCACCATTTTATTATTGATGGTCACATGACGTGACTACAATATGCAGGAGGCGCCATCTATTGATCAAAATACAGAATGAAAAATGACTTCAATAAAGAACACACTTTTTTACCCCCAGTTTCCAGACCTGTTTGTATGATCGAGAATTTAAGGCCCCAAGCAGTCGATAAATTGCAAAGCATCGTGGAAGCAGATTAGACCTTGAAGTGGTTTTTATAAACAAAAATGGCCGCTATGTTTAACTTATAGATTGAACTTGTTTGCCCGATTACGAGTAACTTCAAGGTCTTTCCTTCGAACTGAAACGGCACTGTAAAATAAACTTGCAGCAACCTGCACTCAGAAAAAGGAAACGTTTTGAACAAGTTCTGTCTTGCAAAGAAACCGAAATATTCGCTATACGCGTTTCACGGAAACGGACAGGTCGTTTCTTGATCAAATATTTTTTCGAGTATTTTTTATTGTTTTCGCACGATTTTTAAGAAAACGTTTTGTCGCAAGGAATTTTTGCTTTTGCATTAGCCATTTTTTTTTCTGAGTATAATTTATTAATTGTACTAACTGCAACCAAAATCCACGAATTTTACATCAGTACTTTAAACTTTTTAACTGTAATTTTGAACTTTCAGAACCTGCAACAAGGTCTCAAACCTCGATTCAAATCAAGGGCGACAAAACCAGCAGCAGGATCGAATACTCCAGCCGTGATTCCGATGTCGGAAAGCTCAGCCGGTCTCATAAAAAATAGTTCGTTTTTAAGTAACTAGACTTCACTGGGACAGCTCGATTAAAACGAGGCAACCGCCTAATCTTAAACGAGCTGTTCCATTAAAAGCAAAGTTTCTGGTAAAAAAAAAAAATCTGTATGTGCAGATCCAGTGAAAAAAAGGCTGGTGAAAATTTATGTACGTGTAAAAAAAAAAAAAATGGATCCCTCAATTATTTTTTTTAGTTTTAAAATTAAGTAAAAAAATCCTTAGATACTCAGATTTATGATACTGGTAGAGGTGTCAAAAAATCGAAAAAAAAATTAGCGCTTAGTCTTTCGGTCACGTGCCAACCTGCAATGATTGTGTTATGATCATTTCTCCAGATGTTGCCAATGGCGGAAATAAAATCGGAGAAACAGAGCTCGGGAAAATTTGGATTAGATTCCATTCAGTTTTCCCAAACTTAATATTTCCACCAGAGGGACAGCAGTAAAGAAATCAGTTTTATAAAAAAAAATTACGGAGGATTTTAAAAAAATTGAGGAAAATTTTATGAGTTTTCAAGATTGGGGCCTATTAGAAATCCTTATCTTTTTTTTATAAAACGAGATTGAAAAAAGTTAAATATAATACTCTTTCTAGTGGTGCTGAAAAATATTTTTAGACTATAGTTCGATCATGCAAAAATTTGAAAAAAAAAAAAAAAATTTAGAACAAAATTTCATATCATTTTATTTGTTCTTCCAAGTAACTTTAAAAATTTCATTATTTTAGTTTTAAAAAGTTTAAAATTTAAATTTTCGTAAATTCGTTTTTTCTAAGAAGTTATTATAAAGCACCAAGTTTTTCTAGGTTTTTACCTCTTTCACAAAACTTTTAACGTTCGTTTTATAGATATTTTATAGTAAAAATTTATACAAGCTGAATATTTCAAAATGATTTTGATTTTAAAGCTAAAGAAAAATTTTCCATTCAATAGTTTTTTAGATTAACAAAGCCAGATTCAGGTGTGTCAAGCTTATTTTGACGAAAATTCAAATAACATAAAAAATTCAAAAGGATAACACAGGCACCTGATATCATGCTCACTATTTAAATCTAACCGAGCTCGGTTTAGACAGTCAAATACATTTATTATGATGCAGTTAATTGCAGCAATCGTTTAATGGAAAAAAATTCAACATTGTACCTTTATCAGAATTTCAGTTCCTTGTACTTTCTCAGGTTTTTTTTTTTCATTCTCACTGGTTTAAGGCAGTGTAGTAGTTCATTCTCAAAGGAATGTAAAAAACAAAGACAAAGATTTGATTTTAAAGGAATCGTGCCAAGTTTAATCTTTAATATTTATTACCTAAAAAAACAAAAAAAGGATTCGGACAAGCTACATTATAATTACACAGAATTCTGGGTAAACTACAACACAAGGAAGAATTATGTAATTTGAACACCTATGGATCATGGGGGCGAAGCTCCTAAGCAACCGATAGGTAAATAAAGGACATAATTTCTCCCCTTTTAACTGTTCTGTTTAACTTTTTTTTAAAATCCCCATATAAAGTATCCAAAAGCAGCAAAACAATTTTTAAAAAATTTCATTTAAAAAGAAATATTAATAAGATTTCAATCTTTAAAAGATTTTAATCCAAAAAGATATTTTTAACAGATTTTAAATATATTTCTAAATATTGCAGAAATATTTGAAAAAATAATTTTAAAAATAATTTAAAAAATGTTTTAAAAATATTTCAGACATTTCGAAAATATTTTCAAAAAAAAATGAAATATGGCTTGCTGACTGGGTGTTGTAGCTAAACATCATCTCCAATCGATTCTGATATAAGAAGATTGCTACTCTGCTATGGTTACTATACGCATAGCGTTCTTCTTAAAAAAAAAAAAATATGGATGCAGTTCTGATTTTTTTTTTTGACACAGCATTAGGTCAATCAGAAAAATTTCTGCAAATTTCTGACACACTCTCTCCTCGGTTGGCAAAAATAGATTTTTTTCGTAGGCAGGATTTAACACAGTATTTTACAGAATCAGTATGATATTTTGAAGTATCAGACAAACCCTATAGTCTCCATAAAAATCTGTTACGGAAAATTGGATAAATAGATTTAGCTAAAGATGTCTAACTGTAACTGTCTATTACTTATGGGCATTCCACGATTTTTTCTTACAAAATTATTCAAATAATTATAAGTACTTTTTCACAACAGAATCTTCATTGATCAATAGAGAGTTTCAGGAAAATCGATTGCAGGGCTTCTCCCTGGAAAAAATAGTTACCTAATAATTAATCTCAATCAGGGTATTATTTAACATAACTTTTAATCTTCGTCTATCATCTAATAATCTAGATTAATAATTTTTAGAAACTTCTTTTTTTTGTATCATTTAAAATTTTAATAAAAGCATCTTGGAGAGATTTTTATACCAGCAAACAAAATTTTAGGAATAGAAAAAAAAAATTACCGAATAGAATTAAGATATAGATGTAACTAATAGAGCGGTAAAAAAAAGCTAAAGATAGCTGAAAAAAAATTAATTTTTCCTTGTTTAAAAATTTTTTTTAGAAAAAAAAAATAGAAGAATAGTTTTTTTTAGAAAACTTTATTTATTGAATTTTCTTAGTAAAAAAATTTAGGAAACAAAAGAAAATTGTAACGTAAAAAAATTAGGAAAAACAGATACCACCTAAAAGTTACCAAAAAAAAATTGGAAACATTAGTTACCACGAAAAAAGCTTTATTTAAAAATTAATTACCATTAAAATTAATCAGGATTGATTTATGTTTGAAAAATTTTGTATTTATTTCCTTTTTAGTTATAGACGTTAATATGTATAGTAGTTTTATGTTTAAATTATGTTTGATTAAAAATACAAGCAATGTGAAATTCGCCGTAAATGAAATGTTTTAAAAGAAATAGAATTAAGTGGTTAGGCCTAAAAAAAATATTAAAACATTTCGACCGAAAAAAAAAATATATTTTGGCTAACAAAAAAAGTGTATGGTCTATTACCTGATATATATTTTATGTAAAATCCAAAAAAAAAAAAAAAATTATAACTTGTAAGTAAAAAAAATAAAAAAATAAAAAAAAAACTGTCGATGTAAAAGAAAATGTTTTGTAAAGTTTCACAACTATATTTTTGTAATTGTGTAAACCTCATGTAGGAAGTAAGAAAAAAAAAGATTGAAAATGTTTGTATGGCTATATTGTATTTACATTATTAATATCAACAGTATTAGTATTGAATATAGTTTGCTTGAGTTCGATTGTTCAATTTGTTCTGTATTGTTAAAAAAATAAAGAAAAGTTTGGAATTTCTAAAGATAATTAAGCGGCCTTTTCGCCGCCAAAACACGACCATATTTTGTTGCTGATTTCGAATGAACGACAAGCCAGCACCCGCCTTTAAGGGGCCATACAATATAATTTTGACATATTTGAATTCCCTTCCTTTGTCAGCAAACACAGACCTCCTATTAAGGAGAGTTAACAAAAATTCCACAACTTAAAGTCGTCGTAGCGAAAGGACAGTTTTAAACGATTTCAGACGAAACAAAAAATTTTTTTAACAATGCCGGGTAGCTACAATTAAATTCATGTTAAGTATTTTCTGGGAAAAAACTTGAAAAAAAAAAAAAAGGCAAGTAGCTCCCTAATATTGTAGAATCAAGCTGGAACTTGATAGACTATTTTTTAGAATGGTAGATTGTAAGAAGTAATTTTTAGCATATATTCGTTCGTAATAAAACATCGCCGTAAAAATAAATTATTTTACGATTTTTTTTATCTTTTATTTTATTTTAATTTTATTTTATTCTATTATGAAACTTTTCATTTATTAAATGTAATATCGGACAATATTATTCAGTATTCGTATATATTTTATTTCTGATCTGAGATCTTAGCTTTTAATTTTTGTTTAAAATTTTGCCGGGAACGGAAACTACTGCGGACAAACAAGAGCGAATTAATTTTATAAAAAAATCTGTTCTCGGCTAAAGTGCAGTGATTTCAAAATATGAAAAATAATTCTTAAATTAATATTTAAAAAAATCTTGACTTTGGATCCAGATTTTAAATTCAAAAACAGGGCTGTAACAACGGATTCCCTACCATTTTTCCTAATCCATTTTTCCTAAAAAAATTAATAAATAAATAAATAAATTCCTAATCCATTTTTTCTAAAAAAAAAATAAATTCCTAATCCATTTTTTCAAAAAAAAAAAAAAAATAAATTCCTAATCCATTTTTTTTTTTTTGGAAAAAAAAAAAAAAAAAAAAAATTCCTAGGCCTAATCCATTTTTTCTAAAAAAAATAAATTCCTAGGCCTAATCCATTTTTTCTAAACAAAAATAATTCCTAATCCATTTTTTTTTGAGAAAAAAAAAAAAAAAAAAAAAAAAAAAAAAAAAAAATTCCTAATTCATTTAATGTTACCTGGGCGTGTTGTTACATCCCTGTTCAAAAAAAAAAATTAAAAGCTAAACATTTGGCCGTGTATGCTTAGCGCATACCCTTCCAATAATTCAATTTACTATTTGTGATATACATGTTAAGCTTAAATTATGTTCAGCTATTATATACACGGTCAGATATCGGTGTTGGACATTTTTATAATTTAAAATGTTTGCTTTATACGACAGGACAAAAAGAATGGCCAATTTTTTATAAATTAAAAAAAAAAAGCAAACGTGAATTTATTTTCATGTTTTAGATAAGGTTTGCCTGTTTCCAAAATGTAGAATATAAAATTCTAATGCTCAAATCAAAATCAGTGATAATGTTTATTTTATTTCAAAAAAAATCCTTCATAGAAATAAAAACCAAAAAGAAAAACTTGTGTTATTGCTTTATAATTAATGTTGGCTGGCTTATTTGCTAGTCCCTTGAAAATGATGAATTTTTAAAGAGGAAAAACTTTTTTTTTTCTTCTGGTTCGATTTTCAGATTGAGTGAAACTTAAGAAATTACAAAAGAAATAAACGCTGACAACAGTACATTCCGAAAAAAAAAAATATATCAAGGTGCCCTTTATACTCCGCTTTTCGCGCGATAAAAGCACTTAGGAATAATGTATGATAATTTAAAGTCGATGAAAAGTTTTTAAACTTTCCATTCTTCGTTTTAACTCCGTTTTAATAGGAAGCAGTAAAGTCAACCTTAAAGCTTCCTTTTTTTCCGTGAAATATTGTTTATTTTTTAAACAACAAGAAACGGCCTAAAAAAAGATCTTTAATTCCATAATTTGTATTTTTAATTATCAGCTTTCAATAACACAGGAAAAGACGGAAACGGCTTCCTTCTTAAATTATTTATTCAAGAATCCCGGGATGTTTTTTTCTCACCGTAATGGATAATTCCAAATAGATCGGAAACGAAATTAATTTTTCAAAAAAATCGAATGCTGAATTACTAAAGAAATGGGGGAAAAAAAGTAAGAAAATCGTTTTACAGCCGGTGAAAGTTCATTTTTATTTCTTCTTTTTTTTCCTTAAAAAAAAATAAGCCAATTTCTTTTTCTTTCTTTTCGCAGCGGATTCCCCTTATGATTAAAAGCACATACGGGCGTGACAAGTTACGGACCATAAACCGTCAAGACCCAAGCCGAATGGTGAAAGAACAAAAAAAAAGGTAAACAATGAACAAGATATTTCCATTACCGTTAATCATCTCTGTTAAAAAACAAAAAATAAATTTTTCATTGTAAATGTCTAAAAAGGTTTTCTAATCGAGAGGAAAAAAAAAAAAAGAAAAAGGAAAAAATAGGAGTGAACTGTTAAAAGGTAAAATGCGTTATTGACTTTAGGTAAATGGATAATGGACGTAGGGTTAAAATATATATTTCTTTGCCCATAAAGAAATAAAAATAAAAGTGAATAATTTGATGGCAGAAGGTAGTCATAAGTTTAAGTTTGATGGCTATCATTTTCAATGTGGGTTTTATTTTTTCTACTACTTTACTTTTATCGCTCACGCATTAACCGGAAAATTGAATTTGAAATTTTCTTCTGACCAATTTAAAAGGGGAAATCGTCCTATTGTGAGTTAACCGGCAATCTTAATATTTTTAAATCTTTTTTCAGTAATGTTGGAAGGGGCCCAATTTTTTTTTTTAGTACAAATCGCTCTGGACCTGCCTCATAACCTGAACATGAAATTTTCACAGCGTTGCCACGTTTATCCGCCAGACACTTAAATGCGAAATCTTAAAATTTTATCAAATACTTGCTCCGTTTTCAAAAAAAAAGAGGCTTATTTTTTTTTTTTTTATTACTAGTATATTTTTTAACGGGATATGGATCTCAATTTTTTTTATAAACAAAACACGATTATATGATCGTGAACTATATAAGACAGTTCACGATCATACAGTATAATCGTGTTTTGCTTATATTAATCATAATTATCAGTTGGTTCAACTGATTCCCTATGTTTATCTTATATGTCTAATTCACGATCATATAATCGTGTTTTGCTTATAAAAAAAAATTGAGATCTATATCCCGTTAAAAAAATATACTAAAGAATATCAATCAGGATCGAAAATAAAAACATCTTCTTTAAAAAAAACCTATTTTTTTTTGTTCATCAAAATTTAATGCTTACCTAAATCAATGGTTTCCGGTTTTCACGGATAATATCCAAACGAGGCAGAGAGAGATTCCAATGGCGATAGACCAAAATGTGATCTCTTGCAAATCGTCTCCTGTCAAGTCTTCGTCGAAAGCTTTGAAAAGATTTATCCATGAGTTTTCGGATTCTTCAGGAAGGTAGACTTTCTCCCAAAATCTGAAAGGAACAAAAAAATAGATTTAAATAAAATTTTTTTCTGTCATGTTTCCAACCTTAATTTTTAAAATATTAGGCTTCAAAGCTTTGGTCTTACGCCCTATTTTTTCTACAGATTTTTTTAAAATCACGATTTTTGATAACCTTCTCTTTTGTCAGCAAAACAGATTTTCTCTTTGATTTAAGAGAACCATTCAGTTACGCCAGCATGAAATTGACCAAAATCTCACTCTCTCGGTTTCGCACCCCCGGTTTGTGTTTTGGCACTTCCCGGTTTGTGTTCATCAATTTCTCTTTCCATCTTCTCCTCCTAATGTTTTCCTTAACTTTTTCTACTCGCTTTCATTTTCTCTCTCACTGTCCCTTTTGCTCCCTCTGTCAATGACCCTTTCTCTTGTCCTAAGCCCTCACCTCACCTCACCTGTCTTTTGTTTTTTCCATTCCTTTGTTTTTTTGTCTCTTTCCCTTTTATTTTTTCTTTCTCTCTCTTTACATCTCCTCCCCAATTGTTTTAGGCGCAACTTAACGATTCCCGTCCGACAACACAACAACGGGGAAAAAAAAACATTAAACTTTCATCATTTCTACCTTTTGGAACTTTCACAAAAGAAAAAACGACCAATATAAGACGGCCAAACGATTGTGTCTTTCAAAAGAAAAGAAGGGAGAAAAAAAAAAAAAAAAAAAAAAAGGAAAACTTCCGCATTTAATTCTTTATTCATTGATGGGAAAGAAAAGCAATCAAATTTTCCTTACTCGCAATAAAAATGAAGCAAGTAAAGCTTGAAAAAGAAAAAGCACGTTCAACAGAGCCGAGGATATTTATGCGATCACAGTCCCACTAAAACTTTCTACCCCGGTAATGATTTCAGTAAAAAAAATTAAAGGGAAAGAAAATTTTTATTTAAAAAAAGAAAGAAAATAAAGAGATTTTTCCTCGGAAAAATTCAACTACAATGTCCTTCCCATTTTATTTTATTATCCTTAAACCTTTTTTGACTCAAAATGAAAAAATCAACTGGGAGTGTTATTTTCATTAGCCCTTACGAAAAAAATGATGCATAAAATGATATAAAAATCATGTATAAACTATACAAGTAACTGGACATACATTAAAAAAATACATAAATTATGTAAAAAAAATTTAACTTTCTTTTTTACTGGAGAAATTGTTTTTCATTCTCAAATATAATTAGGTATAAATTATGAACAAAACAAAAAGAGTTGAATAAGCATAATATTTGGAAATTTTCCAGCTTTATGATTTATAAAAATTATATGCATAAATTATGCAAAAAGTATACAGATTTTTATGCATAAAAAATGATGCATAAATAAGTATGCATAAATTAAAAAGAGTGGAATAAGCATAATATTTGCAAATTTTCCTGCTTAATGATTTAAAAAAAAATTATATGCATAATTTATGAAAAAACTATACACAGATTTTTATGCTTTAAAAATTATGCATAAATGAGTATGCATAAAATAAAAAGAGTTGGAATAAGCATAATATTTGAAAATTTTCCTGCTTTGTGATTTAAAAAAAATATATGCATAAATTATGCAAAAATTATACAGATTTTATGCTTAAAAAATTATGCAAAAATTTTGTAAAAATTATGCATTTTTGGTGCTCAAAAAAATATCCATAAACTTCAAGAACTACGTATGTCCAAATCTTTGTATAAATTATACAAAAATAATACATTTTTCATACAACATTTTTGCAGTTAATTTGCAAAATTTTTTATACATCATTTGGATCACTTTTTCGTACGGGTCAGGGAACCCCAGGTCAGGTCAGGGAACACCCAGAAGTGACCGGAAGTCTTTATCAGGTGGCGGGGTTTTCTGCCAATTTGTACAGAGCCGCATTACAGTTGAAGAAGCAGTTGTTGGTTTGCTTTAGGGCCTTATACAGACTCCATACGAAAAATAGGGTGACGCTTGAGAAGTCTAAGTCTGAATTTATTGGCGGCCAATCACTCAAATGATTCGAAAAATAAAATCAAAAACTTAGTAGCCAGAAGCTGAAATTTCCCAGTGACCTCCTAGGAGTCGTCCATGTATTACGTAGCACAAAATTTGCCATTTTGTGACCGCCCCCCCCCTTGTAACACACCAGTAACGCAACTTGTAACCCCCTTCGTTATTACGTAACACGGGTTCTAACCCCCCCCCCCTAAAAAAAATTGCACACCTTTTTACTCGGGGGTCAACGTGATTAACGTTTTAGAAGTCAAAAAAATTTTCAGTTTCATGATAAATAATCCGTTTTTAGGAGTTATTTTTAAATTTTTTATTTGTTTATTTTCAAGAAAAACCGGGAAAATTTTTTTTAAAAGAGTGAAATAAAATTGAAATGATTGAATTATTAAAATTCCGTAACACATGGCACAATCCCCCCTCCAGGCGTTACGTAATACATGGACGACCCCTTAGTGGTGCCCATTAGAAGTCAGTTTTTGCCCTTTAAAAGACATGTAAAATACTTGCTGATGAAGACTTTTTTTTCCCTCACGTAAATTTACACATAAGAATCGATCCGGTTTTGGAAGTAATACTCATACATGTAGCTTTCCAATGGAATATTTTCAGGTTTTCAAATGTTCCGTAACGGTTGTTGTATTGGGTAGCTAAAGTTGAATTATTCTGGCAAATTTTAACTAATTTTAGCTAAAAGAACATGCCATGACATAAAGTTGGACGTTAAACATTACTTTCCACACACTAAAACAGATAATTCCGTATTTCAAACAAAAAACTCGACCAAATCCATAAAATGTTTTTGTAAGAAGAACGTTATAAGCATATTAATCATACCGTAAAAGCTCTCTTCTTATAATACAGTTTTCAACGAGTTTTTTTTTTTCTGAAAAATACTTCCAGAAAAAACTGCAAAAATTCTTCCCATTTACCTCGATAAAGTTTTCCTTTGAGGAAACGGTATAAAAGCGAATGTGATCTCCGAAACGAGTGGTAACCCCCCATCGGTGTTTGTAACGTTCCGAAATAATCGATCCAGTCTTAATCCGGTAGCGCGATGTACGTAACGGCCGCTTTCGGTAAGGACAGAAGTGTACTGAACGATCACTGATTGCCTCACGACCACGGGACAAACTTCAGTAGAATTATTCAACGTTTCGTTCCAATTTTGTTCGATGTAGTTCCTGCAAATAAAATAAAAAAAAAATAGAGTAAAAAATATTCGAAAACGTCGGTCATACACAACAAGAAAAAAAAGAGAAGAATACGAAAAACTCTTGTGCACAAGATAATCCCAAAGGAGTCGTTTTCCAAAATTACTTTTGCGTTACTTAATACTGTTCGAGTAGGAAAACTTTGCTATCTCAAAAGTTTTTATTCAAGAAAAAAAAAAAAAAATTATTCGTCTGCACAAAAAAATATTTTTATTATTATCATTAAAAGTAATTCAGCCTTTTGATAACATGTCCGAAAAAATGTTTCCGCCGCCTACTTTTTCAAAAATTTCTGTTTCTGACATGCATTCGAAAATAATTCGACCCAAAAGTTTCGGTAACCGTGGAAACTAACACCGGGTTCGGGAAAAGGAAAAGTCTGTCGAAAATTCGAAATCCTTATATTTGCTCTCGGCTGAGTCGTGCACCTTTAAAAATTATCATTATTATTATTCTTACCTTAAAACGGGAATGGGATTTCTGTTATCAGGGGAATTGAAACGTCTGTACGGAGCTAGGAATTCTCCTCTGATTAAGTCATCAAATCTTTTCCTGACTGCATTCCTGAAAAATGAAAAATAAAAGTTGTAAGCACAGACGAGGTAATTTCATTTTCCCGGAATCATTTCATTTAACAAAACGCAAATCCAACAGGTTTTTTTTCTTTCTTTTTGCCGCTTGTAACTTCACGTCACGTCATTCGAATTCATCTTTAGACATGCTTTCTACTTTCTGGGGGAAGTCATTCGTCTTGGAAGGAAATCCTTGGGAGAGAGTAAAACGTAAAGCGCTACCGGTAGCCGGGGAACACGTAACAATTCCGACGGAAGAAGATATGCGAATCACAAAACGAGCATAACGTGACAGACTTGGGAGGTTTTGACCAGTCGGAGTTTGAATTTTACATTACGTGACCTGATATTTAATTGTCGTGATTATGAGATATTTCTACGGGGGAAACGTCGTTACAATCAAGACTGGAATATGGGTTTATTTCTGCGGAAAGTCTACTTACCTAAGAAGAGTGCAATTGGAGAATTCGTGACGAAAACGACAGACGGATGACGTGTCATAGCCAAAAGTGGCAGAGGTTGCGTCGTTACAGTTTCCACCTAAAGAAAAAAAGAAAAAAAAATTAATTTTAAGTTTCTAAAAACTACAGGAAGCACTTATTACGGAAAACTCGTGACAAATTAGAGGTCTCTTTGAATCGAAGCCCAGTCTAGTCGTCAATCAAACTTCATTCAAAAACAGAACAATTCACAATCGCAAAATCTTCAGCCCACATGACTCCTAAAGTCGAAAATAACAAAATTTAAATCCCTTCAAACTTTCAAAAGCAACGCCTTTCACTATATGATTTCTTAACACCCCAACCGCGAGGAAAATGTGCTGGAAAGAAACTTTACGGGTTTTAAATCACGAGTTATCAGATACGACTCGTTCCTTTATTCCCAAAAGAAGCGAAACTTTGAAAGATATCTACCCCATGAATACGTCTATTCCTAATCACTACCTTTTTCGATCCTTTCAGTCACTGATTAACCAGGGGGAATTTTTGCGGGGAATTTTTGTTATTTCAAAGCGACTAATTATCCTCGTTTCTCCAAATTTCTCCATTAAAAAAAAACGTAAACTCGACTCGTTAAATATGCAAAAAAGAAAAAAAAATCATTTATATCCGCGCTTATGGCATCATAAAAAAACCATGAATAAATGATTTTTTTTCTTTTTGTTTTTGTGCAAGATAAAAAAAATGAAAGGAATTCCGACCGCATCCTATTAGTAAAATAAACAATGCAAAAAAACAAAAACAAAAACGGCTGAACGGAAGACTGAAATATACAAGGAAATTTCGAAAAAAAGAAAAGCGACGACTTTAATGTGAGAAAAAGACAAAAAAAAAAAAAAAAAAAAATAAAGAAAAGAAGTCGAAGAGGGAGAAATTTGCAAACAAAAGGAAAAAAAAAAAAGTGTTTTTATCCCCTCGACTTCCGTCAAGAGTCCATTACCTTGGACAAACATTTGCCAAATTAAAAATTAACTTCCGAAAATTGTCATCGATATCAAGACGAAAGAAAAAAACCGTACAGGGACTTTGTATGTGCGTAAGTTGGCTGGAAAATTCATTAGTATACGTTTTTTATTTAGTAAACTGGTAACTTTACAAATTAAGGATTTCGGAGAACTGATCCCATGCGTCCGAGGTCAACTGTCGTATCTTTTCATTAAATGTGACTGGAGATATCTGTTTCGACTGTTCAGTCCAAATCATGTGACCAAAAATTTACACACGCTTATGTTGGCGTAAACTTGTGGTCGCACGTTCAGAAAACGTCGGAACATATTTTTTCCTGTTGAAGTCATGGACTCGTTTTCTGTTGGTGCAATTTTTTTCTGAATTTTCACCTTCCTTTGAAATTCCTAGGAGGTCAATTGGCGTATCTCCATGGAGATAATCTGTTCCGACGTTTACTGACAGTGTCATGTGACCTAAAGTTCATGTTGGTGTAAACTTGTGAGCCGTGAACTGATTATCTCCATGGAGATAAGCCAGATGAGCTCCTACACACAAATTCGTATTCAGGAATTTTAGAGGAAGGTAAATGCTCAGAAAAAATTGTACCGATCGAAGTCCAGGACTAGAACCGGGGACCTTTCTATTTCCAGTCAACTGCTCTACCTAACAATTAATTCCGTGTGTAGAAAGTCAACTGGCGCATCTCCATGGAGATAATCTGTTCCTGCGTTTACTGAAAGTGTCATGTGATCTAAAGTTTATACACGCTTATGTTGGCGTAAACTTGTGGTCACATGACACCCCGAAAACGTCGGAACAGATTATTTCCCGTTCAAGTCCTGGACTCGACTTCAGTCGGTACCATTTTTTCTGAATTCTCACCTTTTCCTGAAATTCTTAGGAAGTCAACTGGCGTATCTCCATGGAGATAATAGGTTTCGACGTTTTCTGAAAGTGTCATGTGACCCCAAGTTTACACACACTCGTATTGGCGTAAACCTGTGAGCTCGGAACAAATTATCTCCAGGGAGATAAGCCAAATGAGCTCCTACACACAAAATCCTATTCAGGAATTTTAGAGGAACGTATAAGCTCAGAAAAAATTGTTCCGACCGAAGTCAAGTCCAGGGATTGGACCGGGGGACCTTTCGATTTACGTTCAACTGCTCTAGCTACCAATTAATTCCGTGAGTAGAAAGTCAACTGGCGTATCTCCATTTAAACATGATTGTAAATAATCTGTTCCGACGTTTTCTGAAAGTGTCATCTGACTTAAATTTTACGCACGCTCGTATTAACGTAAACCTGTGAGCTCGGAATCGATTATCTCCATGGAGATACTGTAAGCAAGATGAGCTCCTACACACGAATTCGTAGTCAGGAATTTTAGAAAAATGTAAAAGTTCAGAAAAAAAATTGTACCGATCGAAGTCGAGTCCAGGACTTGAACCGGGGACTTGTCGATTTCCGGTCAACTGCTTTACCTATTAACTAATTCCGTGTGTAGAAGCTCCATTTAAATATGATTGGAGATAATCTGTTCCAATGTTTTCTGAAAGTGTCACGTGACCACAAGTTTACGCGTGTGTAAACTTTTAATCACATCATTTCAGGGGGTGGAAACGTTCTCGCAACGCCTATGTTTAGCTTATGTAAACTCAGAAACGAAAACCGTTATTTTTGCTAATTCCACCCGCTGCATGATTTTGATAAACATTCGAAACAGGTTATCTCCAGTCATATTTAACGAGAAGATATATCATTTCACCTCTGACGTACGGAATTAGTTCACCGAAACCCGCAGATTCAGAAGTTTAAAGCCTTCATGTCGTCTATTATATCTCGTCTCCCGTAAGGTCGAGACACTTCCTATATCGAGAACGAAAAGCCTCCCAGCTTGAATTACGGTTACCTCAAAAGACGAGAATTGGGTTGCATGTCCCTCGGAGCGAAATCGCTTGTTTCACCTTTCGCATCCAGAATAAAAAACTCAGAATTACAAATTACGATCGGATCGGCTTATATTTCACATTGACTGATTACCGTATATTCCCCTCATTTTCAAAAATGCAATACGCGTTTATTTTTTTAAAAATATTGTCTGAACGTAAAAAAAAATATTTGCACCAAATATTAAACCATTAGAAGAATAAAAAAAAAAAAAAAAAAGAATGAAACGAGCGACTGTCAACGACGAAAAAAGTAAACAGGAAAAAAAAATACCTTTGTTCCCAAGTTTCAAATTTCCCGTTTCGATCCCAAAAGTGCTATTACTTTAATTATTTTAACAATTGTCGATTTGAGCTTTTTTTTTTTTTTAGTTTTATTCCTCTTGTTTTAATTCCTTTTCCTCTTCTGCAAAAGGTAAAACAAACAAAACGAATACACGCCCAAACTCATTCCTTTTGTTCCGGCCAACAATCAATCCCGTTTCCAACTTTTTGAATAATTCCTCTCGTTAATTACTATCAAAAGTTCCCCATAAACTTAACGTATTGTAAGTTTTGCGTAATAGATTTTCATTTCCTTCAATTAGGAAAACGTCGCCCTTAAACTTGTTGGGTTCCACCGTTGACGTTAATTGATGAACTTTTCTCCCATTGAAAGTCTCGCCGGTTTTCCCACGCCGAGGAAAAAAAAAAGGAAAAACCCCCCCTTTTTTTACGAAAAATAAAAACGCGGGGAAAACATTTTCTGTTTATCGATTTATCTTTACCGCAGAAGCAAATGGGGGAGGTAAAAGGGTTATGTTGTCTGGTTGAAATTGACCAAAAAAAAAAAGTAAATTCCCTCGGATGATTCAAAAAGGATTTTCCTTCGGAG